>JAHLJT010009355.1:54918436-54973356 GCA_031308135.1 Acheta domesticus | reverse complement strand
TATATGTTTACAATGAAAGCTTGAGAGAATGGTAGGTTTTTGAGAATTACATTGTTTATTTTATCGTGACCGGAGGGCTTTTTATTTTGAAAGGGATTTTATTAACTTTAGGGTTTTCATTGTTGAGTGATGTACTTAATTTGTTTGTGGGACGTTAAAATTAGGGGGAATTCGCGACGAGTTTTTGATTTGAGTGTGATCGGGGTGGGAGATGTGAGTTTGGTGTGAAAGTTGATGCGAATGGTCGGCCAATACTTCCGTTTTATCAGCAGTTGCCGTGTGTTTTTCCCCCATTTGAAGTTGTTAGTGTGGGGTATGTTTTTTTTTTTTCTCCGTTTCTTTTCGTGAAGTTTTCCGAGTGAGTTATTACTTGGTATTTAATAAATGAATGATATTATTTTATTTAGTTTGTTTATAGTTTTCAAGGCTTTTCTACTGATTTTGTTAGAGTATTGAGTTCTTTTTTTAATGAGGGGATTCGAAGGTGCCATCCATATCTTCCTGGTTTTATTTTTCGTTTCTATGATTTTGATAATGCTTTTTGTGTAGTTTGTCTGCTGTGTTTCCGAAGAGTGATCGGTCGTAACGGGTTGAGTTTGCCTATTGTGTTAATTATATGTTATTTTTAGTTGACTTATTGCCATGGTCTATTTTCGCTGGTGAGTTAAGTTATTTTAAAATGGTATTTGTTTTTGGATTAAATTTTTGAATTTTGTCCAGTTTAAATTGTAAGTATTTAAAGCGGAGTGGTGAATGGAGAGGGGGAATTTGATCTTAGAAATTACACTGGGTGGGATGTGATCAGAATCGAGTTCAAAAATGCGGGTTGAATGAAAATTGACATTAATGTTTGGTTATTCATATGTCTAGTATATCAGGAAGCCTGATTGGGTCATAGGGATAATAGGTTGGTTCTGAGGGGTGAGATCAATTTAATTCCGTTAGTTACTACATATTTTAAGCGGTTGGACACCTGCTGCATTGGTGAACTCTGCAGCCCCATTGTACATGTTTGGCATTTAGATCTCCTAAAAGAATGTAAGATGATAAGCGCGAAAGTAAATTATTTAGAATCTGTAAAATTTGTTCTTTGTTGGGGGTTTATACGCGGCAATGATAGTAAAATTCGTGGGTAGGTGTTGGTAAGTGAAACTGCTATTGTTTCGATGCCATTGATGGATGTTGTATTTTTCTTCGAAATAAGCGATAGTGGTTTTTGATGAGTATGTTCACCTCCGCCGCCTGGGGAGTTGGCCCTTATCCATTCTTGCTGTATTGTAACCTGGTAGTTTTGAAAGAAGCTGGAGGTTTTAAATGAGATTCTGGGGATGCAAGCAATGTCAACATTATTGGTTTGGAGAAAATAATGGAGTTCGTTTTTGTTATTACTGATGCCACATGCGTTCCAGTCATTAGGATTAACTTATGATTTGAATTATTTTGGGCCAATTGGGGAAACCTAAAATTAGAAGTAATTGCGTGTTGAATGTTTTGAATAATAGTTGGGATGACTGAATTGATGATGTTGATTATATGAGTTATATATGATTGATAATATTATGAATAAAAGGAGTACTCAGAAAGTTGTTTTGGGGGAGCCTGTTTGTGGGTTGTGAGTTGGGATGTATGTCGGGATGTTATTTGGTGGGCTGATTCATGGGTAAAATTTGGTTTGTTAGCAGTTCTATGGAGTCCAGGGTGAGTGGTAGGCGTTTGAGGCGGGGTGGAGGTGGGGGTGGGGGTGAGGTTGTTTTGCTGGGTGTATAATGTTTGAAGTGGAGTTTTGGGAAGTTCTAGTTTTATTTTCTGATAGTTTTCTGAAATACTGACATTCATTAGTACGGATATCAGCACATCCCCTCACAGTTTCTGCATTTCGGGGGGTCATTCTTGCTGGGGCAATTTACTGAGTAATGATTCTCGGCACAAAGTATACATGAGATTGTTGTTGTAACAATTATTTTCAGTATGTCCAAAGTCTAGGCATCGGAGGCACTGGATTATTCCTTTAGTTTTTCGTCTTCATTCGACTTTAACTTTTAAGTTGCAGATTTGAGTAGTTCGGAGAATTAATTCAATTGATTGTTGGCCCGAGAACTCAGCAGCCACAACTGGGATGGGCTCATTGTTTTTATGTAACCTAGTGACACTGTTAAGGGAAGAGTATTGTTCCTTCAGGTCTTTGTATATTTCCTCTTGCGTGATGGAGGGATGAATGTTTTAAAAACCACGGAAACTTTTTGTTGGTTGGGTCCTTATACGTATGAAACTGTTTATTAGATTTCACGAAATACTGAATTGCTTTTCTGAAGTCTTCTATTTTTTGGAAGTTAACTTTGGCTTTATTATTATTGAATGTTGCGGTGAACTGCGCACTGATTTGGGTTTTAATTTCCTGATTTAGTTCAATAATGTTCGTAATATTATTAATGTGGATAGGTGGGATTCTAATATTTTCAGGTATAGTGGGGTCGGTGGGATTTGCAGCATCATTATCAGGAATGCCGAAACTATTCTGAGTGGGAATAGCATAATTAGTATCCGAATTGGTAATTACTTTTTTGGTTTGGATTTTGGATAGGATCACTGTTTCCACGTTTGCCACTGTTCACTTGGGGGACTGGTACAGAGTTTACATTGACATTGTCACTGCAGCTTGAAGACGAGGTCGCGCCTTCGGCTTGCGCGTAATGACTGACCTGATTAGGTTGAATGTTATTTCGCATAGGCTGCGGCATACTTGTTGCCTGCATTGAATACACTGCCGGTGCTGAATGCTGAGATATCTGCGGCTTGTTGTGGTGGAGTTAGTAGATATGCTGGTGCGTATGAAGCTGAAATATCACGGCCGTCGCCTTCCACGACCTCCATTTGGCCGTCAGTTGGAGAAACCAGGGCTAAGGCATCGGCGATGCACTGGCTCAGGCCAGCGTTGTTGAATGTTGATGAAGAATTAATAACTTGTTAATCACTTCACTTTAGATTAAAATTGCACTCTGTGTAGACAACTCTCAACACTGATACACCTTAACACTTCGAATCGTAAACTGCTATTGACAGTATCGCTGCGCTCAGAGGTCTGCACTGCTCGACTGCTCGCAGCGGAATGCTACAGCAGATTTGTGCCTGAAGTGCTGATACTAACAGGGGACAGGATTTGGGTGGCTTATAATCTTCCAATACATAGAAAGACTTCACGGACTCAAGTATAATTCTTGATACATTTTTTAGATAATATTAAGCTTTTACTTTCTCCACTTGGTTTACGCAGTGAAAAGAAAGTATTGTAAACACTGCGGTGAAAATTGGCGATGTTTCGACAGGACAACACTTTGTTGTATGCCCTGGTAACGAAAAAGTGGATAAATCATATTTCTATATGTAGTAAATTACTTCCTCTCACACGTTGTGTAGTCAGAATCCTCGTGTTGTGGGTTCTAGATCCGAAAATTCATTGATGTCTATCGGTCTAGTTTTGTGTTTGTTTTTTTTACGAGGATGTGTGGAAATCTTAAAAGACTGAGAAGCCCATATTATTCAGCGTGCGAGACTTTTACTCATTAAAACCAAACTTCCCTTCTCCTCCATCCTTCTGTTGAACTGCATGTACGCATTACTTCGCGGAGAGTGGAATAGTGACAAGGTCACATCGTCGTCGTCGCAAATTTCGAGAGGAAATTGTGAGATCATGCAGAGAGTAGTCCATTGGGATCATCAGATTCCCCTCCTTTCTTTCTGTAGGTGTCTGGGGAGGTGTTAAATACTTTTCCCGTCATGTTAAATTCACAACGGAGTCCATTAGTCCATTTTTCTCATAAACTATAAGCATTACAGCAATCAAATTGTTTATACATGTAATCAAAAGTATTTTACGTTTACTGAGTTATTTTCAAGTTTATATTTCACAAACTTTCTGAGGTCGGTTTTATCTTAAATAGTAGTCAACATTTTTCTGCGTTTTATGAGAAACATTGTATTATTAAAATAATATCCTTAAACTTGGATAGCTTAAAGTAATTCTGTGAATAAGTTATTATAAGCTTGAAATGTAAAACTTTCAGATGTATACTGTTAATGGTTTTTGTGAAAAATGCACTTTTGTACTGTGATAAAATAATGAATGATTTATTTTATCTAATTTACTTTACTTTGCTAGCTCAGTTCTTTGGTTCTCATGCTCTCTATACAGAGAAGCCTGGAAGTCTGAAATTATTTATATTCCGAAGGAATTACATACAACGTGGCACAACAATAATTTTGTTTATTAAAAATTGAATTTGGGCTTAAACAATATAAAATTCTCTTGATTGATTGCATGCATCAGGTTCACGGTACCGAATTGTCTGGCGTTGTGAAACGATGACCCCGCAGTTCGTAGCCCCTTGGCTTCCGCGCCGAAAATCCCTCTTCGCGCCGGTCGTCGCCGAAGTCGTCTGCTTCTTTCTTGCAGACTCACTTCTTGCACTATCGTTCCACAATCTATCCTTCCTATTCACGTCGATGTCCTACTTAAATAATTCAGATTACCTTCGCACCGCTTTCACCAGGATGCCAGTCAACCACCAACTCTCCAGTCCAGCGCCCCCTCTCTCCCGTCAACAACCTTCGTTACCTAGTAACCGCGACCGTCCAGATTAAAGCGCGGCGTTTGTTTTAAAAAATATAAAATTTCCGGAAATTGGGTTTAAAATTTCAGAGTAACCTCGCTCCACATTCTGAGTTGTCAGGGTCATTTGGCTTCCTCTTTTGTATATTATTTTTTCTTGCTTCTTTTAATAGGTCATCTGCTTCCATATCTGTGTTTCTCACACGCAGAGCGTCAATTTCCTGGAGCAGTTGTAAAGTATTCTTTCCTGGAGCCACGCCCAAATGTTGCAGACGTTTAACTCTGCCAATATTTACCTCATTGAAAGTTAAAACTGCATCACACACACCCAAGGACCATTAATTCCCTCCCCTTAATTTCATGAATACTTCTTGTACAAAATTACCCCTCTCCAACTACTTTCCGGAGAAAGAGCAACTAGGTTTTCTGGCCTATCTCAAGCATTATTTGACCTACCCCAAGCATCTCAATATTGACTCGTCGTTGACGTGTACACTAAAAAAAGCATCCTCGATAGCAAGTTTGCACACAGGTCATTACAGATTATCCTCGAGTTTGAACCTGTAAATGTAGGCTCTGAAGTATCCATGTCCCGGCAGATGCTGCGTGTGGCAATAATTTACCTCTTAGTTCATTCGACTGATCCACAATTCAACTGTAGGAATCAGTCGGTAGATCTACCTTCCCTTGGAGGAAGTGTCCCATCGCTGCTGCCATTCTCCTAGTTGTTCCAAACAGTTTTGCATCCCGCCTCTCTTTTCCCAACGCCTCTGGCATTCACGGACCATTGTATCTATTGAGATTACCCTGGCTATGACACAAACTGCTTCATTTGAGAAGGTGAGGAGCGCACATGCAACCCTGAGTGCCGACAGCCGAAATGATGACGGCATTATTCTTATATTGACACCATTCCTCTGCACATCTGCAGAGCTGGCCCAAACAGGTGCTTCATAGAGCAGAATCGATGTGACGACTGACCAAGAAGCTTTCTCTTTTCATGACTAGGCTCTCCAGTATTTGTTATTAAGCTTGTCAACACAGCATTGACCACCGCTGTTTTCTTGCTGTCGTGTCGATCATGATGTCGAGATATTTTATCATAGCTCGTGATGAAATTTTGTGATGACCGACTTTGAGAGCGATAGATTCGCTCTTGCTGTTAGTTACAAGCATCATTTCTGCCTTGTGTTTGACAAACTGCAATTCTGCAGAATCCAACCAACGACTGACAATGGCAATGGCATTACTCTCCTACTATCTTTAAGACAATCACAAAGACCTATCGGACAATCTGTCAGAAATCATCTCTATACAATCGACAACTTATCAGACAACCTGTCACACCTCTTACACTACCTGACAGACTATCTCTTAGACTACATATCAAACTACGAGTAAAATATTCTCACACAATATGTAACACTTCTCAAACAACCTTCCAGACAACCTATCTGATAACCTTTCATCGTCTCAAACAATCAATTAGACGATCATTCAGAATACATGTCAGACTGTCAGACAACATGTCAGACTACTTGTCCGACTACAAGTCAGACTTCCACTCAGATAAGCAGTCAGACCTCTCAGACAACCTTCCGAACAACCTCTCAGACTACCTTTAAGACAATCAAAAAGACCTATCGGACAATCTGTCAGACATCATCTCAATACATTAGACAACTTCTCAGTCTACCTGTCACACCTCTTACACTACCTGACAGACCATCTCTCAGAGTACATATCAGACGACGAGTGAAATATTGTCATACAATCAGTAACATCTCTCAGACAACCTTCCAGACAACCTATCAGATAACCTCTATCATCGTCTCAAACAATCAGTCAGACGACCTTTCACAATACATGTTCGACTGTCAGACTACCTGTCAGACGTCCTCGCAGACTGCCTGTCAGACTACTTGTCCGACTACAAGTCAGACTTCCACTCAGATAAGCAGTCAGACAACTCAGATAACCTTCCGAACAACCTCTCAGACTACCTTTAAGACAATCAAAAAGACCTATCGGACAATCTGTCAGACATCATCTCAATACATTAGACAACAATATCAGAAAACCTGTCACATCTGTTAATTACCTGACAGACTACCTCTCAGACTACATATCAGACTACGAGTGAAATATTGTCACACAATCAGTAACACCTCTCAGACAACCTTCCAGAGAACCTATCAGATAACCTCTATCATCGTCTCAAACAATCATTCAGACGATCTTTCAGAATTAATGTTAGACGTCAGAGAACCTGTCAGACGTTCTTTGCGGACTGCCTGTCAGACTACTAGTCAGACTTCCAGTCAGACCTCTCAGACAACATTCGGACAACCTCTCAGACGCCTTTAGGATAATCACAAAGACCTATCGGTCAATCTGTCAGACATCATCTCAATACCTTCGACAACTTCTCAGTCCACCTGTCACAACTGTTACATTACCTGACAGACTATCTCTCATACTACATATCACACGACGAGTGAAATATTCTCTCACAATAAGTAACACCTCTCAGACAACCTGCCAGACAACCTATCAGATAACCTCTATCATCTTCTCAATCAATCAGACGACCATTCAGAATACATGTTAGACTAATTCTCAGACTACCTTCAGACTTCCTTGCAGATTGCCTGTCAAGCTACTTGTCCAACTACAAGTCAGACTTTCAGTCAGACAAGCAGTCAAACCTCTCAGACAACCTTTCGGACAACCTCTCAGACTACCTTTAATACAATCGCAAAGGACCTATTGGACAATCTGTCAGACATCATCTCAATAACTTTGACATCTTCTCAGACGACCTGTCACACCTGTTAGACTACCTGACAGACAATCTCTTAGATTATATATCTGAATACGAGTAAGACATTGTCAATCAGTTACACGTCTCACATAACCTTCCAGCCAACTTATCAGATACCCCTGTGCCATTTTCTCAACATCCAAGTCACACGACCTTCCTGACTACATGTCAGTCCTAGTGTAAGACTACCAGTCCGACTACCTTCCAGACTGCCTGTCAGACTACAAGTCATAATTCCAGTCAGACACGCAGACCTCTCAGACAACCTTTCGGACAACATCTCAGATTACCTTTAAGACATTGACAGAGACCTATCAAACATCTTCTCAAATAATATCCACGACTTCTCATACCACCTGTCACACCTGTTAGACTACCTGTCAAACTATTTCTCAGACTACATATCAGACTATGAGTAAAACATTGTCACACAATCAGTAACACCTCTCAGACAACTTGCCAGACAATCTATCAGATCACATCTATCATTTTCTCAAACAATGAGACGACCTTTCAGAATACAAGTCAGACTACATGTCAGACTTCCTTGAAGACTGCCTGTCATACTACCCGTCCGACTACAAGCCGGTCTTCCTGTGAGATTGTAAAACTACCTTTAAGACTACTTGCCCATCTATCTGTCAGACAACCATTCAGACTGCCTGTCAGTCTATCAGTCACACGACCAGTCAGACCTTTCAGAAACCGGTCAGACAACCTCTCAGACAACTTCGTATCTCACCTGTCAGACTATCTGACAGCCTTTCATATTATCTGTCTGTCTAGCTTTTAGTCTATCTATCAGACTACCTCTGTAAGACTAGTTTGTCTGAAGGGTTATCTGAAAGGATATCTAAGGCGATTTGTGAGAGGTCTGACAGATTGATAGGTCTATCGGATTTCCTAACTGGTAGTCTGACTGATAGCCTGACAGTTCGTCAAATATTTAGTCAGGTAGTCTGACAAATAGTCTGATAGGCAATTTGTCAGGGAGTTTGAGAAGTAATCGGACAAATTTTCTGAAGGGTTGTCTGAGATGTTATCTGCTGATGCCTGACTGGTTGTCTGACATACCTGACTGATTTTATAACTGGTAGGCTGACTACCAGTCAAACAACCAGTCAGAACTGACAGACTACCTGTCCGACAACCTCTCAGACTACCTGTCAAGTCTATCTGTCGATTATCTCTGAGGCTAACAGTCAAAATTAGTGTGACTTGCCAGACAACCTGGCCGTCAACCTCCCAGATAACTTCTCTGACAATCTGACAGTTTACCTGTCAGACTACCTGTCAGTCTACCAGTTGCGTAGCGTGACTCACACGTTTGGGGATGCTCAACAATAACACACAAAATGTCACTATCAACTACTTCGTCTAACAGGCGAACGCAACACAAGGCAGATACACTGGGACTACTTCCACGATCTCGATTGCTTACGACGGTGTAGGCGCTTCCCACAAAATCCTCACAGCAGTCAGGGCTGCCGATGTCTTGAAAGCAAATTATACAATGGCTCAGCTTTAATTTTTATACGCGAATGGCAATAAGACCATTTGTTAATTTATACATTGCAGACTTAAATAATATGTAATCTATTTAAGAGATAATACAATTTCTTGGATATTAATTAAGAAATAGTAGTCAGGCACAATTTCTACAGTTTGTACCCATGACCAAGCGGGGACTCCCGAGTGAGAGAGAGAAAGATAATTTACTGAACGCCTGAAGTGTGCTGCGCTCTCGTTCACAAACGAGCTTCTTTCCGCAGTAGACGCTAGCGTAAAGCAGTCGGGTTTCTCTGGGCCAGGGGTGAAGAGGGGAGAGGGGGACCTCGCCATCTGCGCATGCGTCATTGCTCGTCGCAATCTGGCGGCAGACGCTGAAGTATTTTTAGCTTCCAACCAATCAGAGGCCAGCTTCAACAGCCCGCCGAATTCAATCATAGGAAATCAATTTTAAATTAATACAAAACGTGTTTCGCTCAACAGACCACTTCTAAGATTATCAATACAGTATTAAAGGTTCTTATATACGGGGATGCTCAGCATCTCAGCGTCCCCTGACGCTACGCCACTGCAGTCTACCCGTCTGGCTACCTGTTGGACAACCAGTCGGTTTTTGTAAGACTTGTCACACCTTTCAAGCATTCTCTCAATTTGTCACACTACTTTTCTGATTACCTGTCAAAATGTTTGTCGGACTACCTCCCAGACTATCTGTCGGACTAGCTGTCAGACAACGTATCAGACTACCTTCTAGATTACTTGCCAAAGTGGTCCCCTTGCTACCAGGGATATTTTATAATGACTTTGCATGGTTTTTCTTTTGCGTACAAAATATTTTTTCTCGTTTTTTAAACATATGTAGTGGAGTTTACTTAAATTGAACCACTTTCTTTTGTTTTAATATTGAGTTTTGTAAAAGATTTTCCTAAAATATAAATGCTTCCGCTTCTCCTTTAAGTTATCTTTTTATTTTCTGTCTATGCTTTGTTATTACATTTGCATTTTCTTCTAAATAAACTTCAGAGCCATAGGCCTACTGGGGAAGGAGGGCTCTCTAAACATTCTCCTAACGAGTGTTTTGCCGAACCGCAAGGTCACTTGGAAGACGGCATACTTCAATTCTGGCAGAATGAATGTTGCAACAAGTATTAACGTTTGAGCAGCAACATTCTGCAACCTGGGACTGTTGAAGTTGGACTGAAGCGTGGAATAACTATTCGAGGTGTGGGGAAAGATCGTTATACACTCACAGATGTTTGTTGCTGCAGCTATTATGCAATTAGTACTCGAATGCCATACTAGATCGTTTTCAAAATAAAAGAGGTAAGTTTTTTAATGCATGTACCGGTTGAAATATGAATGTTAAGAAAAGTATTTACCCTTTATTGAATGAATGTTTTGTACCTGTATTCACAGGAAGCATGTTCAGACAACCTGTCAATGTTCAAACTACCAGTCAGGCCTCCCAAACAAGCCTTCAGACAACCTGTCAGATTACCTGTCAGGTAGCAATATAACAATTGTTACTTTGAATACACTTTAATTAGAGAAAAACATTACACTTTACAATACACTTTAATTAGAGACACACAAAATACTATAAATATGTACTACAAGAGTTCCCGTTGGTTAAATCTTCTTCGGGTGTTGTATCAGCAAGAATTCTTTGGGTGTCGCGGCGACCGCTCTCTGACCCTCCCCCGGGGGAAGAAAGAGTAGAGAACGCAGCACCTGCGCGGTGGTGGTAACATGGTGGCTTGCGATGCTCAGGACGAAGAGGCGGTGGCCCGGAATGACGGGCTCCGAAGTCGAGATCAGTCGGGTTGCTGGAGGCGACCTTAGGTGGCGCGCAACAGCTTGCGGAGGTGCGGTTCCACGGCGCGCAGAGCTCGTGCGGTGCCATATGGGCGGTGATTGCCCCGCTCTGCTGCTGCCACTGGGGTTGTAGTCAGGCGTGCAGATAAGGGCAAGATATGCTATGTCCCTCCTCTTCCCCAGGGAGCGGGGAAACATTGCGACTAGTTTCAAAAATTTTCCAAAACACCCACTTTCTATCCTTGGGTAGCACAGATAGCCATGTGCGACATTTAGTGTACTTCCTAAGCTGATGAGACGAATTGAAATCGAAACAGAATCTGGAAAAGATGACATAGGCGTAAGCCAAATAATATGTTTGTCTTTTCATAAAACCATTTCACGAGCAAACGCTCTCGGTGGATTCGGCTGTCCAAAAGATGAAGTTTGTCAAGGGACTTTGCCGTTTTCCAAAACCAAAAGGCGAAGCTTTTGTGATTGGAGATGAGAGGCAAAATGGGATAAGATGTAAACGCAGTTTTCCAATTTGTTTTCGAACTATTCGGTTCTCATCACCACGGTGATCAAGCCTTGGAACTAAAATTGAAGCTTGTACATCTAAAGACGTTAAAGCCAAAACAAAGGCGTGAGCCAAAGCACGGCATAACTTTGTGGGTACGAATGGTTTCAAAAGTTTTCCAAAACACCGACTTTCTGTCCTTGGGTAGCACAGACAGCCATGTCGCTGTTTTCGTGCACTTCCCAAGCTCATGAGACGAATTGAAGTCGAAACAGAATCTGGGAAAGATGACATAGGCGTAAGCCATGGAATATGTTTGCCTTTTCACAAAACCACTTCACGAGCAAACGCTCTCGGTGGATTCGGCTGTCCAAAAGACGAAGTTAGTCAAGGGTGTTCGGGCCCACAGCAAAGCAGAAATACTAGTTGTCATTTTTTGTCCCTTTATGTTTCTGAGGTGGTATTACGAACCTGGATGAAGTTTATCAAGAAATATTTGCGCTGAAATTTGAGTTCAAACAAAACATTTATTTTATTCAATAGATTTACAATGCATTAATATACATTTTCCTACAACCATTATACATATTTTATATTTTCTATTGTTATTTTTCTTTTTGTTATGTTATATTTTCTGTTTGCCTATAGCCAAAAACTAGAGAATTTTGAGTAAGCATTGATCTACACCATTGTAATGTACTAAGGCTTTCTTATAATTTAGTTACTTAAAATGTGTTTTAAGAGCACCGTTTAAGCGTAACTGATCGGGAAGTTTGAGAAATGTTGGTCCTTCTTGCCTCTAACTGATCAGATGCACGTTGGTGTACACTAACCAGAAACCTTGTCTGGTTTCAGAATGACTACCTGCCTTGCTAATGGTTTTCTGTTTTAGTTAATACGCGTTTTGTTACCACACAGAACATTTTTTCATTTGTTTTGACACGTAATAAAAATATTACAGACATAAACACCAGAATTCCAAGAAGAGGGTTTCAATAGTTTTCCAAAACATCCACATTCAGTCTTGGGGTGGGCCGTATCGTTACTTTGGTGTACTTACTGAGCTGATGAGATTAATTGAAACTAGCTAAGATAACATAGGCGAAAATTCCAAAGAATAAGTTTGCGTTTGCACAGTTCAGCCTCGAGCAAATAGTCTCTGCTGGAATCAGTAGTCCAGAACAACAATGCTTATCGGAGATGTTTCTGATCCCAAAACTCAAAGGAGAAAAGGAGGCTTTGGTCGTGCAAAGCAAAATGGGAGACCCACATGCCCAGATGATACCAGTTTTTCCTGACCGTCTTCAGTCTATCCAGCGTCTTCAGTCTATCCATCTTCAGCAAGGCGAAGAAGCCTTGGAACGATGAACGGTGTGAGCCAAAGAACGGCCTGTCTCCTTCGAATACTACATGGATGCATTATTTTAATAGTGGTACAACTCTACGTTTTGGAAAAATAACTCCATTTTCAGGTCCGCCCAAGTGTTCTCACATGGGACTGTCTGATATTGCAGGGCCGTTGTTTTCAATGAAATTGTAAATAAGATGAAAATGTAAATATGTATATAGTGTAACTTTCATAAGGCAAGTAAGTGTCTGTTTTCTTAAATTCTTGTCCTTAATATAGAAAAAATTAAACTCATGAAATTGTATTGGCCGTATTCATAGTCGGCACTTATACGATAAATAAACGCTTAAGTAATAAGAGTTTACTTAAAATAAGTGGATCCTTATGACAGTTTCGTGTTCATAGTCCCCACTTATTCCAGAGTCGCACTCAGGCAATATTTCGTTGTACAATATTTGACAACATTACTTTATTTGTTACTAGATGCGAATCTAGAATGCCATGTAAATCTTGTTTACAATTTTGCCGGTTCTTTTAAGTGTATGAATAACATCCGGTTTCATCGACAGATGTGCCGACAATAAAGAAATTATAAATTTCCTTTCGCTGCGTTGTCGTGAGCGGATAATTGGTTTTGGCCGAATTCTTCCGATTTTGCATATTTAGTAAAATGCCTAAAGGAAAGTGTTAGGAATGTGCTGAACTGCTGGAAATTGAAGTGAAATACAAAAACGTTGAAAACAATCATATTCTTTTTCCGCACGTAAGAACAAAGACACGTTGAAAATAATTGCAGCAGAATATAATTCAATTCATGAAAATATTCCCAGGAATTTTCTTGTTAAACAGAGGAGACCAAAACGAATTGTCTATCTCATTTAATATTATTCCATAGAATGGTAATCTTCATATTACAATCAAAACAATTATTTTTAGGGATGAAAGAATAAAATTTTAAATTCAGTTTCAAATTAATGAATATGTAAGAAATACTGTCAATTTGCCACTGAATTTACGTACTGCGACGTTAAAATTAATGAATATGAATGCAAAGTATCAAGAAATTAACCAAGAGCAGACGGACAAAACTCTGAATGAAGTGAGTGTTAATCCAGGAAAAAGTGTGACGCCAGATGAGCTAAATCAAGAGTTAGCAGAACAAGTAGTCCAGAAATTTAAAAACCTACATGTCCTTCCAAGAAGCAAAAGAAATCGTTATAAGAATCTTTTGGTAAACCATCAGATGCATACGAAGAGAGATTACGAGAAATTTCTTTATTCCTATGTCTTTGGGTATTGTCTTTGTATGAAATATAATTAAATAGATTTATATTATTTTTAATGATTGATTTCTTGATTTGAAAACATGTCTTTCTTTAAATTTCGTCCCCAAAATAAGCCGTATACCAGTCATTTTTTATAATGACGTTTGCCATTTAATTTTGAAACTGAATTCTTATTTCACAAGATGTACAGTGTATAAATATAAGTACCAAATTAGCCACCATAATCATGTCATTTTAAACAATTGAAATGTGTTTCCCAAGTTAACCACCATTGGATGATAACTTGGCACACCAAGTTTTTATTTTATTATACCCAACATACTTCACCTTCAAAAAATTAAACACTGATACTTAAAGTACTGATTGAGACCTAAGTCATTCAGTAAAAGAAAATCTCTTCCTCCAACACGGGTAAGGGTTTAAACGGCAAACACTGAAAGTGTCCCAAGTTCGCCTCTTTGACGGTAAACTTCTTTACACCCCCAATATTCCACGAAGCATACCGTATGGTTATTCATATTATCTTCAGATGAACAAGTACATATCTTATAAAAGAAAAACACACCATTTTTTTGGCTAACTCCATTCTCAATTTTTTTAAATTAACTTTAGAGCTCAATATCTCGAAATGAGTGTCAATGGAGTGGTACGAATATCAAAATAACGTCTTCACATGTTTCAATAGTTTTCCAAAACAAGAAGTGGTGTTTTTCGTGCTACGTCACAGTTAACGCCAGTAGAAGCGACGCTTTGGAACTCGAGCGCGGCGTCATGGCGGCGGCGGCGACGCCCGCGGCGCCTCATCTGCGCCGCGCCGCGCCACGTGGCCGCGTGCTTACGTGTGCGGCCGTCGCCCCGAGCGCCCGAGCGCCCGCCCGCCCGCCCGCGCCCTCGCCCCTCTGCCGCGCCCGTGGGCGGCACGCGACACGCGGCCGGAAGGGCACGCGCGCCGACCACCAATGCGGATCCATCCTCCCTTCTTCTTCTTCTATTACTACTTTTTCTTGTTCTTCTTCTCCTTCTCCTTCTTGTTCTTCTTCTTCTCCTTCTTGTTCTCCTTCTCCTACTTCTTGTTCTTCTTCTACTGATCTATTACACCTATTTGATATTTTTCTTCATCTATTTGATCTTATACTCGAATTTTATCTACATGATCTTATGCTTCATCTATCTGAACTTCTACTCGGACGTATCTTCTTGATCTTATGCTTCATCTATTTGAACTTCTTACTCGAACTTCATCTAATTGATCTTCTGCTTCATCAAATTGTTCTTCTTCTTCTTCTTCACCTTTTATTTGATCTTCTTCATCTGATCTTTTTTATTTTATTTTTCTTCTTGATCTTCTTCATTCTCTTCTTCCCTATCCTCTTGATTCTCTTCGTTTTTCTTCATTTTCTTATTATTTGCCACCTTTTTGTCTTTTGTGTGCTAACTCTCTTTCTTCTCCTTCCTAAGGCGCTACAGTACAACCATAGAGTAAAGATGGTCCTTGGTCTATGGTACAACTGCAGCATATCACTCGACTAGAGCCGATGGCCTCCCCCCCCCACTCCCTGCCATCAGGCTGACTCTGTAAGTGGGCCACGCCTGCGACCCCCTGGGCGAGGGCATATCAAGTGGTCCAACATCTACCTGGAGTTAGAACGTCAGGAAAACCTCCGTGAAAGAGCACCCCTATTAAACAACTACCCGTCTCAACGACAAAGTTGACCAAGTCAGGGTTTTAGACATCCCCCCTAACACGTGATTGTTTGGGTTGCTTCCGGAATCTGTGTCTAGAACTCACCCAAGACCTATCGCTTGTTGCTTTTTTATTATTATTTTTTATTTCACTTTTTAATTGTGCGAATAAGTGCGAAAATAGCGAACTTTTTAACTGCTGTAGACGCAAATGACATATTTAGTCTACACATGAAAATGGCAGTTCATTATAATGATAGGAATTTTTTAAGAACACTAAAATTAACTCTAAAAGATCACCTTTTTTTCATGGAACCAACTGTGGTCGCTTAATTCGTTTCATCTTACACGTTAAGGCAGCCTAAAAAAAACAAACTTGTCTTTAGCCCTCAATTGTGATCAAGAGGCGGATCCGGAAAACAATCGAAAGAATATCTGTTTATTTTTTAAATAGTCTTCGTTAAATAGTCGACGTTTCTTCATATGTAGATTTCTCAGATTTCCTTTCTTCTCCTCGATGCGTCGCTTTACTTCATCCCGTGCTTTCTTTCGTCTCTATTTTTTATCAACTATATATTTGATGGATGTAGAAGATTCTTCAGTTAACAGACAAAATATCTTGCGATAGATGCCTTTTTTTCAAGCGACGTCTTATTTGTGCCTGAAAAGGATGGGAATGAGTGGTAATAGTCATTTCCCCGCCAGAAGTTTAACGAACTCGCTTCAAAATTGTTCCAATGGTAAAAAGAAAAACAAAATTAAGTGACATGCATGGCACATTTATTTGAAATTTATTTCAGGTTCGAATCAATCTGTCGTTTTTATAGAATTTTATTTTCAAGAAATATCTTTAGCCAGAAACATTTCACCATTTTTTTAAAAGTCTCAGAAATTCATCAGAAATAACTTAGTAATCTACTTTATTGGGTAAAAATTAGGTTTAAAACGAACAGATAAATTTTATATTGGATTTTCAGATTAAGATATTCCTAAAAGTTAAATTAAGTGAGGAGTAATATGAAGCATAAAGATAAGATTGGAGTTAGGAACAATGCCCTTGTTCTTTTTCTTCTAAGATCGAGTGTCGAAACTGTTTTTATAGTACGGCGATGATTGGGTTCCTTATTCGTGTATTGGCCGTCACTGACTTGGCTGCTTCGCCAAGAGTTCGTAGCGCCAAACGATAAATGAATAACGACGGGAAATGAATATGGAGGATGGAGTGGAATGAAACGAGTGATGGAAAACGCAAATCGCTGAGGAACAAGATTATTTTGTAATATATGCTACAATAATCATCAACTTGGCGATCGAAGGGGTTACTTATAGACCGCAAGGCAGAAAAGTCCCAGGCAGACAATTGAAAAAATTGAATTGTTAGAAGTCGGGACAGGTTTTGGACCTTTCTATGAAGCAGAGAAGAAGAAGAAAATCAACATATTTTCCTTACTTCAAAATAAGTGCCGTTCTTTAATTTAGTATCCATAAAATGTATACTTCAAACTGAGAATACAAACCATACCTCCAGTACACCTCGAGTAGATCAGACTAAAATGTCCCGTCAAATGCGACAAAAGGAAATAAATGAAAATTTCATTATCCGTAACATTCTGCCAATACCATAGTAAGGAGTTTTTGTACGAATTTTGATCTTCTGCGCATGCGCCAATGCACAAAAGTGATGCGAAACTTGTACTGCGCATGCGCAAAAGATCGATAGCGCTTTCGGTTGCTTTAACGTTGGATGGTGCAAAAATAATTTATTATAATATATAATATATTATTTTTGTATACCATCATTATAAACGACCCTTTTTCGATACCCCGAATCGTACATAATCCAGTATTTTATCGCACGCTACATGACGTCATCGCCATTATTAAACGCGACATGACGTCATGACGAACTTCTACTGTTCACAGAAAGACAGATCTGTAGAACTGGTTTCAGAAAGTAGACAAAATATTATTACTCTACCTTCATTAAGAGATATTTCTCATCATCTGCTTCCACTAAAAATTTTCTCACATCATCTTTCGAAAATATCATAGATTTTTCAGCTTCATAGCCGACATTAGCTTGTTTCATATATAACTGAACTTTGTTATAAGCAGAGATGTCAATTCCATCTTTAATTTTTAGCATAGTCTTCAATTTTGAATGACTGCACCACAAAGATGATGCCTTACATACTGCAGACTTCAAAATAACATAAATTAGAAAATGAGAACTCGACACTAGTATTAATCATAAAAAGTATGACAAACTTACCAACTCAGATATATATGCCAGAACCACTGTCTCGCATATAATATTTACATTATTTGTTTCCATCCACTTCCTAAATATAATATATTCATTCTCATACAATGCACTCGACTTTTTAGGTATTAAACCTTCTTCCGCCTTCGAGGCTTTTTCTACAACTACCATTGGTAAGGACGCCATCTTTCATTCGAATGCGCACGTGAATCGGCTCTCCGCTGTCACAGTTGTGACGTAATAATACCAACGTCCATGTTGCCAACTATAAAACTTTACTTACACTTACTTCGTTTCATTTATAACTTTATAATGATGTTATACAAAAAAATAGCGTATGCAACTCGTTTATAATGTTCCTTTTTTGCACTCATAAGAAAATAGTCTATTACTAAACTCACTCCTTCGTCGTTCGTTTAGTAATAGACTATTTTCTTATTCGTGCAAAAAGGTCAACATTATAAACTAATTGCATAAACTACTACATATTATTATTGCCCCTCACGTCCTGAGGCAAACGTTTACGCCCACCATTATTGTCGGTGTCTTCGCCACGCGCAGCGCGCTACTAGCGCTCCTGGTGGCTGGTGAAGGAGGCGAAACAGCTGTTTCCGGTATCGCGTTTCCTTTAAAGCGGCGTCTGGCCCAGCTGCACCGCCGCCGCCGCCTCCACAGCCTCCGCCACACCCGCGGTCGACCTCCCCCTCCCCTCGCCACCCGTCACGTGGGCCGTCCCATTGCCGCATCGATTGCAGCCCCGTCTCTCTTCGTCCTCAGCAGATGCTTCCATTACGGAACGGAATTAAACTACAGTGCAACAGTACTCTGACATCAATAGCTTACTGCGCCAACGTTAATAAGTCCATTCATTGTCGTTTTTGAGTTAATATTTCTGGAGATCTCTCGTTCATATCTACCAAGTAAAATGGATCATGCTTTTATCCAGAAAGCAACCGTTGTTCCTTCAAAAGTAACTACCCCCTTTATGCAAATTGTCAAGTTGATTTTCTCGAAACTAGGAATTCTGAACTCTGGATTCTTACAATTGTGTGCTCTAAGCCATCGATGTGTCCTCGTAGTGTTTGTAACGACTGCATTAAATTACATGCGGAAAACACTTCGTATTAGCTGTCAATGACGTATAGTCATTTAATTGAAAAACAATCGCTTCACTGACATAAAGCAATACATTCTATATTCCATCTACAGTAAAAACTAAATGTGACTTAAGGGAAGTACAAGAATATGAAACGCATTTCGACCACAATCGAGTTATTAACATTTACGGAAAATGGAGTGACTTCGCTTCTCCCTGCCCAAAGCGTTTAAATTTATACCATCATTTTCACTGCCGCTGACACCATCGTTCACACACGGTATAAGATATATAGGTGTGTCAAGTAGCCGCCTTTGGGGCACATTTTCTAAAGCCAGTTTGAGGCTACTTCCTCGCTTGTCCGTATGGTGCGCATGATCGGTTTGGGTCACAGTGTAAGATATACATCTTAAAATGACACCTTAAACTGTGGTCACTACACAGTTTTACAAAACATTTCCCACCCATTTTCGTGACTGTTCGCTCTAGAAATCAGCTGGCCACAGATCGCAGCGCTTATAGGCGAGAACTGTGAGAACTAGCCTCACATTGGCTTCAGTTTTAGACTGGGAGTGAACACACCTATATATCTTACACCATCGTTCACACGCCCCCTCTGACATCCTCACAGCTGCCTCCGTCCTCGCCGCCACAGTTGCCTTTCGTCGCGTGCGCGTCCTCAGCCGTGGGCCAAAATAATCCGCCCGCAAAAATGCCGCGCGTTAATGTTAATAAATCCTCGGCTGTTTTCGGAGCTCCGCCGCTGGAATAATAAACGCGCCAGACACTCAGGAGGCCTCGGAAAACGAGACGCGTTACCGCGCGTAAACAAAGATGGCGGACGACCTGAAGCAGCACGACGGGAACTGAACGATCAGCAACGGGAATGGAATGGACCTGTAGCCACGAACAAACCACAGTTTAGGAAAAAACTGTGAACAAACCCATGAGAATGTAATGGAATAAAGACGGGACAACGAAAGGAACAAAAAAGAGGAGATAGCGAATGTGAAGAAGAAAAATGGGAAACAATGAGAGGATGGAGTGTGATTAAATCAATTTACATATTTTCCCACATTAATGCCAACTACAGAACATTTTCTTGGGTAATACTTCTGAGAAAATAATATAATGAGCTACTGAATACCCAGTAGCTGTGGTATCTTCTCTTTATTGTTCTGTAAACGACTTAACTATTTTGGATTGTTTGAATTAGTAGAGCATCGTTCAAGATCAAGATTAAACTTCAAGACATGGGATCATATAATAATATCGTCGATTTGAAAGTGTTTCTTTTTAGAATTCTTCTTAGAGTAACTTATATTTCTCGTCTAAGCCGCCATGTCGATCAGACCATGTGAATAATTATTAATGCATTGGAATTGATTTAACACTTGGTTTATGTAATTAAAATTGTGAGTTACGTCCGGAAACAACAATACCCAGACTGATTACAGTTCATAAAGTTGCAGTTGAACCCATTCATGTTATTGAAGTGTGCCCTTAATACATACGTACACATTTAAGGCGGCTCCACACATTCGCTATTTGGCGAACAGCGAGCAACCGCTCGCCGAATCCCGAGTAGAGTGGATGGGTCGCTTGCTATTCGCTGAGTGACGAACATTCGGCGCTCGCGCTACCCACCGCGTGCCGGTCTTTTGGACACATCAACGGGGACACAACATTCGCCAAAAACAGCTGGTGGGGATCGGGCGAGCAGTAGCTCGCTGCTCGGCGAATGCCAAATGTGTGGAGCCACCTTTAGACATACACACGTATCAATAGCATAACGTTCGGGCCCACATGGCCCAATTCGGGCGGGCCCAGGTAAAAGAGGCCCTACTTTTAGGAGATATTTTATTATTTAAGGTACTAATTCCACTTGTGTTTGCTATACATTTTTATAGAGGCGGCTCTGAAAAAGTAATTTATGCAATTAGTTTATAATGTTAAGCTTTATTTCATGAGTACGTGTTTTGAAAACGAGCGACGTTAGGTGCGAGTTTTCAAATTTGTACGAATGAATAGAGCAACATTATAAATGGGTTGCATACGCTATTTTGTTTTGTATGTCAGCATTATAAATTTATAAGATAATGAAACTTAATTTTTCGAAATAACTTTCCTGTGATGTCTCGGGTACTTGACATCCGTGCGAGAAAACGGTGGTCGGCTGTTCCGTTTACTTCTATCTCCCACCGATTCTCTCGCTGCGATTGGCTGAATGTGTGATGAAGCAATCATTTGTGCCGTAAAACGCCCGATTATGAACGATTTCTTGCAACAGAAAAAGTCGTTTAAAATTCTGGAATACAAAAAACTGCGGGCGGGCTCGCACTCATTTCGTTAGGCAACAACAATACACATTACCTATCACACGCACCTGCCATACACACCTACGGTGCACGTACGTTACCAATACGCACCCTACGTACACGGACATCCAGATTCTCAACTATATTTGATGGAATTTGATTTCAGAACTATAATATTCTTTATCAAGGAAAGTTTCGAAACAAAGCTCGATGCAAAACTTACAGCACACTGTCCTGCAGCAATAGAAGGTGCATATCAAGGTCCGCCGCTGGGCGAAGGGCTAAGCCCTGGGAGAGCGACTGCTGCACCCTTACTAAGATGTTACAAATAGCCAGGGGAGCGTGCATCTTCCCTCGCGCGTAAGCGCACCCGCGGCGATCGGACACCTTATCAGTTGCTACAGCTTCCACGCACAGTATTTGTAGCTGAGCGAGCCACGTTCCCAGTGATGCTCGACAAAAGAATTGATTACTCTTGAAACATTTACTTGTACGTTACTTTGTAAAAGGCTCTATACATTTGTAATGTCCATAAATTTTTTCAACGAACGTATGTTGTCGTTAATTCGTAATAGGAATATTTTTCTATTAGTACTCTTGGCGCGTGATTTGAATTATGTTTGTTATCTTTCCTGTGATGTATAATAATAGGCTGCCGGCTCACGTCCATGCCCTCTCTCACGGCTAAGCCCGTTCTTTCCTGCGAGTCATAATGCCCGCTTTTCAATTTTCTTCTTGACCTGTAGCGTCCTGAAAGTATATCTTCTTGCTAATAGATGCGTATCTCCTTCGTGTGGATCTATATGTTGTCTAGTATCCATATTTTTCCCACTGACTATTATTTTGTATACACATCACAGTATTTATTCCTTGACATCCGTCTTTTTTCCATTTATTATTTATATTATTCACGGAAATTCCTTGCATGTTCAGAAATAAAATTAAATACTTTATTTTCCACTGTTTTCCTTAACCGGACACTTCCTATTCTCATTCTTTATTTTTATTTTAATTCTATAGTCTACATTGGCATCTTTGATTGCTTTCCTACCCGTTTTTTAAACTTTTGTGATGCTTTTCTCACAAACCAGGATAATCCATCATAGTACATACAAGACGAAATATATGAAGATTTTTTTCCTTTTCAGCATCATGACCTAAAATACTCAACGTTTTTTATCTCTGACCTCCACGAATTCTTGAATTGAAGTGAGTCAAAGTATTACTTAATCAGCTAATAGTGAATAACATCCGTTCAAACCAAACGCGCAACGCTCACACTAATAATAGGCTGCATGCATGCCTTAAAAAACAGCTTTCTATCACCTAATAATACGCTACACTTGCGACAAAATCAATTAGTAAAATTTTCCCTTTCGTGTAATATGCAATTTTTTGCACATCTATCGAATATTCATTTTATTTATAAATATGAAAATATTGATCTCTACAAGTAAACTAAAAAATCTGTTAGTTATTCTATACTTATACTTGTAATGAACGTATTTGGTGGTATTGGCTTAACAGAACTTGTGTATTTGAAATCTATTTGTTACCGTCAACGATATATCATCTAATTTTGTGAATATCAATGACCTCTAATGCGGTTTCCTATAAGCACATAAAGTACGTTCCCGAAAGAGTGTGTCTAGTTCAAAATTTATGTCATTAGCACCAGCAACATTTTAATGCTCCACTTCGTTTTTGTTTAATGATATGTAGACTGGACTCATTTTAGTGGAGGGACAAACAGAATACCTCCTCTTTGAGAAAACGACGATAATCCATTGAATACTGCTGAACTCAAGAAAAGCTATATTATGTACTATTTACGGTAGCTACAATACACTTCGATTAACAGCTATATAATGTCGCTTCCGTAAATATGAACAGCAATGCATGGTAGTGCGATTCAACACTTTTCTCAAGAAACTGACAGGCTTTATGTTCGTTTGAAAACTATCATAGTGGCGTGAAAACTTTAATACAATATCTATTCGCAACTAATGACCTGGGAGTGGGGTCAACACGTACAATGAGAAGCTCAGTGTTTGTCACCACTGTTCCGAAGGCACACGAAATCCCTTTGCCTGTGTCAGAACGTTACAAGCCGAATATCTGTGCATGAGAAGTTTTTTGCCAATCAAGGGCAAAGTAACAGGTGTAAGTTCGATATATGAATTATTCCATCACATGTACTTTGGCAAAAAGTAAACATCTTCGAAGTTTCTACAGCCCTATAAGTTTGAAACACTATGTATGTTATTCTTTTAATTTGGAGAATGCTTAACGATCATAAATATTTATTTGGAGTCAGGTTAACAGGGCTTGGTCAGTGGAGCACAACGATGGTGTAAATTAATTCTGCTCCACTGACCAAGCCCTGTTAACCTGACTCCAAAAAAAAAGTATTATTTTAAAAGAAATTAATCTTTTTACATTAATACGCAAAACAAATTCTATCACACTCTCCCTCATTAATGGAAGGACATTTCATGACAATACCATTACGTCTCGAGAGCTGTACCCTCATTTTTTGCGTAACGAACAAATTATCATTCGAACTCAAATGAATTGTGCGAGTATTTTATAAGCGTACCGCGATCGTGGAAAATTCTGCTCGGCCGACAGCCCCTCAATCGCCAGGAAACGGTGCGCTGAACCCCCCTGGGAACGCTGTTATACTGAGATTTTTCTAACTTTGCCCCTCAAGGCCCGTCTTCACAATGAAATATGCCCCGGTATTTCGCGACGTTCTCAATCGCGCCGCCAGGTATCGCATGATCGCGACCTTATCAAACAGTGCTTGCGATCACGCGACTTCTAGCGGTACAATGGAGAAAGACGCGAAATGCTGGGTGATGTCCCATCGTGGCCATAGGGGCTTGGGGGGCAGAGTTAGAAAAATCGCACTATAAAGGCCCTGCAAAAGGCATGCTTTCCGATCTTGGTGAATAGTTCGTTTGTGATGTCTCGCTCGAAGTTCACTCTAAGAGAAAGTGTATGTGTATGATACATACGTAAATTATGTCAAATCGTTACGTGCATCGTATCTTGAAGCCTTCCTTCCAAATGTTGACAAATGAAGAGCGTAATTACGGTCATTTCGAACAAAACTCCGCAATCGCACACACTAGTTCAGATTCCTTAGTGTTTACGTGCCGTTTATGGAGACAGATTTATCACACGTGGTTTGTTGTACGCACGCTCTCCTGAACTATACTTCGGTTTTTCTTTCTTGGCGCGTGGCGGGGGGTGTCATCAAAATGAAATATCTCACGGTATTTCGCGTCGTTCTCCGTTGTGCCGGTAGGAGTCGCATGATCGCGACTATATCGAGCAGTGCTAGCAATCATGCGACTCCTAGCGAGACAATTGAGAACGACGCGAAATACCGTTACATATTTCATTTCGATGACACACCCGCACTCGCCAAGAAAGAAAAACGGAAGTATAACACGGTGCGATTTCTTTCTTTGTGGATACCTGAAAGATGCATGTACGCGACAGATCCCCAAACGGAAGAATAACGGCAAAATGTACAGGAACAGATCTCTGCAGTACCACAGAACATTCTTTACCGAGCGAACCAAGACCTGTGTCAGCTCCCAAGAATGCATCAGAGCCAATGGTAAGTAGTTCAAGCACGTATTATAACGTGAGTACAATTTAAACTTTCCGGTAGCGAAAAGCCACCTTCCCTCTTCGTCAGTTCTACCAGCCGCGTATACTGCGATTTTTCTAAGAGCGACCGTCAGGGCCACTCAAATCCCATCTTCGCGATGGAATATGTCACGGCATTTCGCGTCTTTTCTCGGTCTTGCCGGTAGAAGTCGCATGATCCTAAGCACTGCTTCATACGGTCGCGATCGTGCGAAATCTAGCGGAACGACTGAGAAAGACGCGAAATGCCGTGACATATTCCATCGCGAAGATGGGATTTGAGTGGCCTTGAGGGTCGCTCTTAGAAAAATCGCAGTATAGTCTCAATTTCCGTGGCCTCGTTCGCCGAGGCCAACTCCCCGCGAGACCGACACATTTATAAAATGGCCGCACTGCGTTACATTATTAAAGAGACGAAAGGAGGACGATCCTGGTCCAGAAGCACCGTCTTCCGGCGAGGAAGTGGCACTTCCGGTCCGCGTGCACGGGCCGCCACGCGGAGACCGGGCGCCGCCGTCGGGCGCGGGTGCCGACGGCGCTGGGCGGGCGGGGAGGCGCGTATATTTAGCCGCGGCGCGCCGCCGCCGCCGCCGTGTAGGCACGCGGCGCCGCCGGCCATAGGGCGACGAATGACAACACGCCGTCCCGCTCCGCTCCGCGTCGCCGCCGGCGCCCCGCTCGCACGGCGCGATCCGTACTCTCTCAATCTGAATCAGTCAAATTCTGGATGATCTTGGCTGTCCGGGTGACGCCGCGTCGAAACGTCGGCAACTCAGCCTTCGACGCGGCGTCACCCGGACAGCCAAGATCATCCACATGACTCCGGCCGCGGAAGCCTACGACTTCAGTAAAATTCTCGCTGATTCAATGAGTGAGAGCCGAAGTCACTGATATCTTCAGTCGAAATGGGTAGTTTCGCTGACAATCAGCGAACATTGCGAACCTTTCCATAATGACCGCCAGCATTTCACTGGTCGTCAGTGGTAAAAGTACCGCACCACCATTACTCACTGATCGTTCAGTCGTCTTCGCTGATTCAAACAGTGAAGTTTCACTGATTCAAAAAGTGGACCCAATTTTCATTGATTTGTTCAGTTCAATTCACTGATTGTCAGTGGCAGGCTTATAACTGACACCGTCAGTGAATAGCCACTGTCAATCAGTAGTTTTTCACTGATTCAGACTGAGAGAGTACGTCGCGGGCCGGGAGGGAAAATCGGCGCTAAACGGCGCTTCACAGTCGGGAGATTCAGCACGTTTGTGACGTTCTGACCGGTTTAGGTATCTCAGGGCATCAGTGGATGTCACTGCAGCGCCTCGGACCGGGAGGTCCTAGGGTTCCACTACGGACGGCTGGCAGGCTACAGTGCGGTTTTTATAACTCTGCCCCTCAAGCCAATATGACCACGATGGAATATCACACGGCATTTCGTGTCTTTCTTGCTCATGCCATATGATGTCGCAAGATCACAAACACTGCTTTATACGGCTGCGATCATGGAATGTCTAGCGGCACGGCTGAGAAAGACGCGAAATATCGTGACATATTCCATCGTGAAGAGGGGTAAAGTTATAAAAATCGCACTATAGGTCGAATTCAGTCGCTGTCTGGAGGAAATTTCTAGTGGGAGGCTTCTCTGATCGGTAGTTATCCGTGGTTTCTGAAATGAATACCATGCGAATGCCGTAATAGTACTCTATCAAACGGCCATGGACCGATCTTTCCTTTCTCCTATCCTCGCCCCTTCCTTACAAACACACTGACATGCATTACACTTCCACATATGCCGGGAGACCGGTCGGGAGCTTAGAGCTTAGTCCCGGTTGGAGCGGTGGCCTGCTGGTGAGAGATAAAACCTCGCTATCCGACAGTAGGTCGGCGCTGGATCTCGCTATCCAGCTGGGAAAGACCACTTCCAGTCACGAGGAAAAAAGCACTACACTTTCGGAACCAATGACCATAGCAGTTGACTCGTCCGGAACCACTAAAAATCAATCTAAGAAAATGAGGAAAATGCTAATCTTTGTATATACAGTTGTTCGTCACATGTTTAACTACACACATTGTACCAGAGTATCGGCAATTGAAATTATTAAGAAAATACAAATTTGACTGCACATTCGACAGTTTGACTATAAATATATTGCTGAATGAAACGTATTCGATGCCAATAATCAAAATTAATTTTCAGTGACGCTGCTTTTAATTTTTGTGTGTTTCTTGAAGGATACAGTAACAGTGGATCAATGTTTGGCTGAAGAAAAGTTTGAGAAGAAATGGGTAGCTGATTTCGCAGAACAGTAGTGGTTGTATTAATTTGACTGCACGACACATTTGGCTTAAATAATTACTTGTAGGGAGCTTGCAATGAAGTTCATTTCAGCAATTTCCTAACTTTTTCCTTCATTTCCAAGAAAAGAAGCAATTTCCTTCATTTCCAAGAAATGAATTGGAAGTCTCCCATGAGACTTTTTTCATGAAACATGACTGTGACCATTCTAAATGGCTGTGCTTAAAGTGCATAACATGGTACACCTTAGAGAAGTGCGAGAAGGGAGGCATGGGTAATGGGAGGAAGTGCAGGTGTCTCTTTAGGCCTTCCTCTAAATTGCAAATATCTCTCCAAAATTCTTAACTTTTCTAAAGTGTGATTTCTTCATGTTTCCTATAAGTTGGAGATGCTCCGAGGAAAAGCAGAAATCTTTAGTTTTCGTATTTATTTTTTTTCTCGTGAACATTTTCTCCTTTGCACAGAACACTTATGTGTATAAATTGTTTCTTTCTTACTACACTTTAACTCATTAAATTATTACAAGACACCTTGCACTTGGCCAACATCGTAGAATCTTTACACAGATCACTCAGACCCTGTCACAGTTTTGAATTCCGTGAATTGGGCAAACCAATAAAGAACCATTTTTATTCTCATTATCGTAACACACTTAATGCTAAAAAGCACGAATCACAAAGAATCAGAAGTGCACAACAAACATAGCTGTTTGGTAGAAACTTTGTTAACCACTTCGTCAGCTACCTTGACAAAAAAAATCAAATTAAAACTGCAGTATTACTGCTATGAAACTGTTGCTTCAACAGTCGAGTAGTAATAGTGCTTGGACAAATTGCTACTCACCAACCACCGAGCAGTACAATTATTGCATAGTTTAATTTTTACTTTCCCGTATACGTACGTACACACGGAGTGATATACGTAGTATAGGGAAAGTTATGTAACGCAGCGCGAAAAAAATGGCCAATTTTCGGGGGAAAAAAATTAATTGCCGCGCCGTGAAAACGAAAAAAGTCGATAAAACCAGTTGCTAAATTAAGAAAAAAAAATCCCCTAACACGTGGTGTAGCCAGAAACCCTGTTTTCTAGGTCCTTGATACCGAAAACCCAATTGAAAGGAAAACGTCCGTTTGTCCGTCCGTCTGTCTGCCTGTCTGTCTGTCCGTCTGTGAACACTGCTAGCGCCTAAACCATACGTACGATTTCTTTCAAATGGATATTCCCCAGTCGATCTGATTCTAGTCGAAGCTTTGAGATGTTGAAAAAGATTCTTCAAAATTTGGGGGTACTTTATATGAAGCCCCCCGGGAATTTTCAAAATTTTCTCAAAATCCCCTCCAAATTTATTCTTTAAATTTCATGTATGAATAGAGTAAAATGCACCTATTAATGTGGCATCAGTCCCATTTTCACGGATAACTGTAAATTTTCGAAAATTGTGAAAGTTTGAATTTTTTTCGGCGTCTTTCTCTAACTACAAAATTGAAGATAGAGATTTTTTTCTTCAAATAAATTTGTTCTACATATTGAGTTCTTTCATAAAGGTCATGTAAATGCTTTTCAAAATTTTAGTAGTTTTCGTGTAATATTGCGTGCAATATGTGCAATTTTAAAAAATTACAAAAACAAGATTTTCTCAAAACCGGCTCCAAATGTTTTTTTTTAACTTTTGGTAGGGATAGTGGTAAATGTACTCTATTAGATGACATAAAAGCCATATTGCTCTATAGGTTGGTTTTTTCAAAAATTACAAAAATGTAAATTTTTTCACATGTTTCTCACGTCGATAATATTCACATTATCGGCGATTTTTTCACATTATTATATTTAGGAGTACATATTCTTTAAATAATGTCAAGTAAAGTTTCTCGGAAACACAACCGTTTTCTGTGAAAAGTAGTTCAAAATTTCGCATTTTCAGAAACGCTCAAACGCCATTTTCTCATATATGGCTGCAAATTGTTTCTTCAAACTTTTGTAACGGATAGTGCTAATTACACTCTTTAGTATAGCGTAAAGTTTATTTTGAGTTATTTTTTTGTTGTTTTTTTTTCAAAAATTACATAATTGTAATTTTTTTAAAGCTCTCTCACATCTTTAATATGCACATTACCAGCAATTAGTAAACATTATTATATTTGTGAGTGTAAGTGCTTTAAATAACTTCAAATAAATTATTTTGAAAACTCAAAAATTTTCTGTGAAAATGAGCTTCAAATTTCGCATTTTTAGTAGAGCTAAAACGCCATTTTCTCTTAAACGGCAAATAATTTTTAAAAGAAAATTGCCATTTATGACTAGGTTTTTGTGTTCTTATAATTCTAAAATTAATGTTTCCGTTCTACCAATAGGAAACCGAAAAATTGAGAAAATGACAAAAAATGTACTTTTGGTGGTGATAGATGACAGCTGGCAAGAAAGAGTTTGGGCAATTCCGAATAGCTAGCGAAGACCCAAGGAAATAGAAAACTAATACGGGAAAGTCTGTGCCATTCTGTAGCACCACTAGTTAAAATTTATTTAGCTTGCTCATGATTTGCTTATGATAATTATGTATTGTGTTATGTCCATTGCTCACTCCCCTGCCCACAGAAAGATTTCCCTCAAAACCTCCTAACTATCTCTCCTCTTCTTCATTGTGGATTTCTCCTCGTCTAAGCCGTGCAGTTCTAACCTTCATTTGATATGGTACTGCCAACCTGAAAGGTGCTGTGTCTGGCAGAATGTGATGTATACAATGTAGCCACGTCCAGTTTCCTTAGTTGGAAATATTTGGTTGTAAAGTCATGTTTGACCAAACATGAATACAGATCTACTTGAAATGTACTCACAGCTCCGACGTTTTGGCATACTTTTGCTTTAATTTTTGTGAAAAGTGACTGAATAGTCTTCAATATTATATGATGCAGTTTTACACATATAATTGTGCTCTGCATCACAGAAACCGGAACATTGAGTTATTTTTCTCATTGTACAGCATAACTGATGTCCTTGTCTATGATGTCTTGAACAGACTAGCACATATGGCCCACAATTTGTGCAATGATATAGACATTTTTGAAAGTGACTCTAGAAGCTAAATTTATTGTAGATATTAAACACATTCAATTGTAATTTACCTACTATACCTGTCTTTTACACCTAAATCCCAGAAAGCACGTTATTAGTTGGATACGTGCCACAAATTTGCTTTTTTCTTACATAATATTACTTAAGTAACTCATTAGAAGAGAAATGACGAGGCAAAATATTTTCTACAAATATGTTAAACCCAAGTATTTTTGAACCTAGATTTTACTTGTATTTCTGTACATTTCTTGTTGTAGATCAAATATTTAAAACAATTATTTCAATCCGTGCAATCATGCGATCAATCAGTTAATGCTGAAATAGTTTTGTGCTTCAGTTTCCTCAGTTTGACAAACTTTTCTCCATATAGCTGCTGTCTGAAGTCTTCATTTATATTCCATGATTGCACCATCCTGAAAATATTCTTGCCTAAGTCCATTTTTGATTGCGCATTAAAAAAGCAAACAATGGAAAGCAAGAGAAAATGAACTTTTCATTCATGTGTCGCGGCCTTCTGTTATTCATTGTAAAGTGTACGTTCATTGAATGTTCTCCTAAAATAGCGTGTGTATAAAACGAGAAGGGAATATCTTTGTTTAGTGTTTTATCATCAAACTTACTTTACGTACGTATTTTGACAATTCGTTAACAAATATAATCTCGTAGTCTCGTAAACTCGTAGTTATCTCCTTACAGCAATGAAAATATTTCAACTCATAACTGTACCAAACAAAAATACATTTTAATGTTCAAGGCTAAAGACATTATGTTCCAATTATGAGGTTGATATTGGTTAAGACTTACAAATTTTGAACCTTAATTATGTTCTCAACTAACTTATTTTCGAGTATTTACCAAAATTAAGCAGCATTAATTATAATTAATATAAGATGTAAACATGTTTTATTGTTTGCTACAACATTATACATGTGAAAAAATAACAAATGGAAATTTTGGTTTTGGTTTTCCAGAGCTATGAGCAAATCGAAACGGGCTCCAAGTGAGAAGCAGGTAAAAATTACTGAGCTCTTCTTGAATGTTCATTGATGGAATACTACACTACGATAACAGTATTATCATAATAATCTTTATGATAAGAATTTTATGATCTGTAATGGAACTTGTATGTCCTGGTGCGAGGTTTGAGCTTCAAGATTTCTATGACACAATTCCGATAAAACGAAGAAACTTACTAAGAGACGTGTATTGTGGGCAGCAAAAACATTATGGAACAGGAATTGAATTTTACGGAGGGGGATTTGGAATAGCTCTCTAAAATAAATAGCGAAATACAAGTTTTCAAATGATTCACGAAACTCACTTCATGTATTTCCATGATGAAATAATCGGACATTAATAAGTCAGTTTTTCAAGATACTTTTTATTACGAACTAAAACTGTATAATTAAAAATGATGTAGATATCCGAAAAGGAAAATATTTGTACAAAGGATAAGTATTACTCAGCGCAGTTGTTTCTTTTGGCAACTAACTTCCGGGCAAAAATTAGGCGTGATCTAATTTAAAAAAATGTTAAAAAATAACAAAATTAATGAAAGCAACCTCGCATGTTGTTTGTATGTAGCCTTAACTTCCCTGGGTCAACATTTTTTTTATTTGTAACTGTACGTTCCTGTTCAACAGCTTTTTCATCATGAATTTTGGAATGGAGGTAAAATACTTACACACTACTGGACATTTATGAAAGGAGAGATGATGCTCTTTTCTACAAACGATGTGCTGGATATGATTTTCATTTAATAACTGATAGTGCAGCTTAATAACATAATACGACCGATTAATAATTGTACAATTATTATCGTTATAAAAACTATTATTGTTTCTAGAATTCACGATTAAAGGTACTACGAGACGATTGAATATAAAATCTACTCCAGATTACAACCAGCTTCCTAAGGAGCAGATCGAGGGACTGTCGGTGCCTCCCCTTCGCACAAAATGTGGGCTGTTCCCAAAAAGCAATTTCTTCTTCTTCTTCTTCTTCTTCTTCTTCTTCTTCTTCTTCTTCTCTTATTATTATTATTATTATTATTATTATTATCATTATTATTATTTCTGATGCAATACCCAATTAGTAATTACAATATTTTACATTGAAAGTGGTAGCAGCGCGGTGGAGATTTCTATTAAATTAAATTAAGCCCGTACAATCCCTTTCGGGCAAAGGCCTTCTGAAAGTCAGGGATAGCTTCTGAGTAACAAGCAAGCAGCCTCTTTTGATGTTCACTGCACTGCACTGTTCTGTCCACTGCAGATATACTATCCGAATTACAAGAAACGAAAAAAAGGCATCATCAAATTGTATTCTTAAACTTCTTCTTATTCTTGCTTCTTAATTATATTCGACGCGGCAAGTCGTGTGCATCGGTCTACTCCCCATGCGGAAGTAATTCAGGCCTCACTCTGAGAAACTGCAAGGGCTCAGTAAATGATTAACAACTTGTTTAATTATCGACCAATCTTCGTGTAATTTTCATCTGTTAATGAAGAGATGTATTTTATTTGATGAAGTTATTTATTTACATAGTTAAATATTTAATATATGTTTACAAATATTTATCATTTCGTCATCTTCACTGTCAATATCATGCCGATCCGACACTCCAGCAAGAGCAATGTCACTAACTAAAGATTCACTGCTATCAAACATAGCTTCCATCAGAATCACTCGTACATTCATCATAGCAGCGCTTATTTCTTCGCTCGTAAGATGTAGCCGACTGGTACACGCCATAGTGACCACTGAATATAAGTATCAATTATAGTGATATTTTCTTTGAACTTTACGTCAATGAAGAATATTTGTAAATAAAATGAGGGGCAAAAATTCCTCTAAAAGACGGTAAAAGCAACTTTACGAGTACAAACGCAGCCCAGTGATCGCAGCACAAAGCAGACACGACGCGCCGCGTACGGAAGTACGGCTCTCCACATCCAGCAGACGAAAGCGGCATGACGTACAGGGTACGGCACTCACCGCGGAAGGGATAAATAAGCTCTCCATACTTCGGTTTTCCTTTCTTAGGGCGTGGGGGAGTGTCATCCAAATGAAATATGTCACGGTATTTCGCGTCGTTTCCGGTTGTGCAACTAGGATCGCCCGCACTGCTAGATAGTCGCGATCATGCGACTCCTAGCGGCCACAAACGAAGAACGACGCGAAATACCGTGAGATATTCCATTTTGATGACACACCCCCACGCGCCAAGAAAGAAGAAACGAAGTATATACTGCAATTTTCCGTAACTGTGCAACAGAAAATCAGCTGTTGACGGTTTCATCAATCGGGAGCTTGAACGTCACCATAGTGACGTCACTGTGGCGAAATATAAGCTCCCGATTGGATGGCAGCGAAACAGCATATAATTTATAATGCATGAACGTGTGGGCAGCTGAACTTCATCGGCGCGGAGCCCTCGACGGCGGCGGGCGGGACGCGGACCAGCGTTCGGGCGCGGCGTGCCCAACAGCGTGGCGTCGTCGGTGTCCGACAGCGCCGACCCCGCCCACGCGCACCTGCCCAGCGCCGCCCCGGGCGCCGGCGACCGCTCCGCGCTCATCTCCGTCGAGGCCGTCGATCAACCTGGTGCGTGCCTTCCTCTCGCAACGCTCGCACAATACGCGCACTCTTTCTTGATACTCCACAGCGGGGGGTGCTGGGATAGGCGGGTTCTGTCTACGTCACGGCAGTGCAGGGTTGCCAACATCATCGACAGAAAACAGCGTAAAATCGCGTCTTGGACTAGTTAGCAATGACAAACAACGCAAGTTTTTTTTTTAATTTTTAGTTCTGAAGAAATAATTGTACAAATTACTGAGTAACAAGAAAGAGCACGGTACGCAGAAAAAGAGGGAGCCAAAACTGAGAAGTCCGAAATTGCAAATGAAGAAGGTGGGTTTCCAAATTACAAAAAACATTTATCTTTCTCATAATCGGGCACTTAATATGTCCTCAAAAATTGAGCTGGTGGTATACACAAATTAAACCAATCGATTCATTGCAACTTGCTGCAACTTTTCCCGAGGTTGTTTTTTCTGGGAAGGCGCCGACCTAGAGCCCTAAAGGAGCAGCCGCCACTGAAAACGCACGAGTGTGATTCTCCTTACAACGTGAAATGAACTCATTATTTTACTTCTTTTTTTTTCTTGGCGCGTGGGGCGGTGTCATCAAAATGGAATATCTCACGATATTTCGCGTCGTTCTCGGTTGTTCCGCGAGTCGCATGATCGCGACTGTATCGAGCAGTGCTGGCGACTCGTGCGACTCCTAGCGGCACAACCCAGAACGACGCGAAATACCGTGACATATTCCATTTTGATGACACATCCCCACGCGCCAAGAAAGAAAAAACGAAGTATACACAATATGACTTCACAAGCAACTTCTCAGCCCGGTTGATAACACGAGAGGGGATGATGTGTGGGCAGGGCTCCATGATGGGCAAGATGATCTCGATCCGCGCGGAGTTCATGGGCGAGGTGCTGCTGGACGGGCCCCGAGCCCCGTCGACGACTACGGCCGCGCCAGCACCATCTTCGAAGCGCAGCTGCGCTGGACCAGCACCTCGTGCGAGTCCATGGACAACATGCTGGCCAACCCCGTCCTCCGTGAGTGCTCACTCGTTCAGAGATTTAGTTTGCATTCATTAAATTCATTTTGAAGATTATGGCATAAAAACAACAAAACTCGTCTTGTTTCAGGGTTCTAACACATAACGTTTACGAGCCATGCATGATAATGGTATGCTGCAGCGTGTTGCGGGTTGCATCGGCATTCTATATTTTTAGTAATTACATTATTACTAGAGACCGGATTTTTATATAATTACATATTTTTTTTGTCTTTCTTCTTACCGTTCTCAAAATTGTAATCTTGCCAAATCATAGCCCTCCTAACACAATATCGAATTTTTTCGTAATATATTTTTACATATTTAGTACTATATTACATATTTTACATATTTCGCTGTTTTCACAATATATTATCATATTTTATCAATTTTCCTCTCTTTAATTCCATACTTTTTGTGAAAAAATTAATTTTTTTAAATATCAGCATTTACCCTACATTTTTGGGGAAATCTGAGTGTCAAAGCATCATTGACACCGCGTTTTGTGATCTGTAACCTTAATTTCGGAGAAAAATTTTGCGATCACTGACGTGTAACACTTCGATGATGATACTACAGTGTATGTTTGCTAGTCGTAGATCTCGCCACTTTGTGTGATGGCTTCTATTGCGATTAGTTCGGCTGCTAAACTACGGTCCTGGATTACAATAGATGATGCTTTTACTACTGGCGAGAAAGTTGTATGATGTGAAGTGAGCAGTTTTTCTAAATGCCATTTCTTACTACGTAAATAGTTTTTAATTAGAGAATTTTAATATTACATATTATATCCGATTTTACATATTTATTACATATTCTTACCATTTTTATTACATATTTATGTGCATATTTTGAGGTTTTATCCTACATATTTTTCCGGTCTCTAATTATTACTATTAACATATAGCGAGCAGATTCAACCCGCAACAGACTGTAGCATACCAACATCTACATTTAATGAGGGTGGTGTGTAACACAAATTTAAGTCATTCTATCCTAGTCTGTACAAATACGAACGATACTAGAGATTATTAAAGGACTCACTACTAAAAAAGATTTGGACCTTTGAATGTATCATCTAAACTGGCAACTTAAAATAGTTTTTTTTTTGTATATTTTTAGTTTTTTGAAATGGCAATAAACAAATTATCTATGAATTCAAATAAATCATACTATTTTTACTTTCTCGCCCTGACGAAGGTACTTCCAGAGAAGAGAAAGTTACGTAATAGTGCACCAGAAATTTTCGGCAGAAAAAGACTTTTGCCGGGCCCTAGAAAAAGTGGATAAATCTTTTTGTTAAATATAGAAAAAATCCTCTAACACGTGGTATAGCCAAAATCAATGTTTTGTGTATCACTGATACCGAAAAATCGATTGACGCCAAAACATCTGACTGTCTGACGTTATGTCGGTCCTTCTGTGGTCAAGCTAGAGCCTAAACCGTTCAGCCGATACTCTTCAAAACTGATATTCCCAAAATTGATCTCAATGATCTCAAGGCTTTGGGAATTTCAAACGGATATTTTGATTTTTGTGTGTACTTAACATGAAGTCTCAAAAACATTTTCAAAGTTTTCTCAAAAAAGGTATCAAATTGTTCAATAAAAGTTTGTCTTTCGTCAAAAATTGTCGCTTTATACATATTGCACAGATCAACGTTTCGATGGACGATGGCTTTGATCATCAGGATCTAATAAAACAAATAAAAATATATAAAAATGATATAAACATCGTCTTTGATATTCATTACAGAATATTTGAAATTGAAGAATTGATTAATAACAATATTCATAAAAACAATTACGAGATACCTCTTGTTGAATTTAAATTTTTTAATAGGAATATTAATTTGGACTTGCACTTGAGCGAAGAATATAGGCATATTACAATGGGAATGTGCGTATGTCTGTCGCACACAGATGCGCGTTAATGGTGATTTAATGCGTTTATGCTAACTCAAACGCCCCTGAACAGAACTCTATGCAAACCGCCGCACCTTCATTATTAAGCACGTCTTCGCTGCATATTCTGCCCTTGCGATTGTAAAATATTTGTCGGAATTATTACTTGAATGTAAATTCGGACAACTAAATCGAATTTTTTCCAATACAGTGTCATAACGAATGCATGTCCAAAATTGAGGCAAACGTTTTAACAATACGATACATGACAACCATGTCCAAACCGGACATTAAACAAAATCATACTCGTGTGAAATTCTTTTATCTATTAAAATTATTGCAGAGCGTAGCATAAAACATGATTAATAATCACGTGAGCAACAGCTTGTGAAGTGTACATTGCAATAGCAAAGCATTGCCGAATCTGCTAATTTAACACATTGACTGCCATGAGGGCCACGGGTGGGCCTCACGCGGTTTTACTAAGGCGCCGCGAGACCACTGGTGGGCCCTAGTAATATTTCCGGTGAGGGCCATGAGGGTCGCGGGTGCGTCTTACGCTGGTGTTTATTGCAAAGTCTGTGTCTTCCGAGGCGAGCTTCAAATTGATTTAGTTTCACGTTTCTCCAAATGAACGAAGCACAATTTATTATAGAATGCTCTTAGCGTTCTAAATTACCGCTTGTAGCAGCGTTACTGTATTGTATAAGATAATTTCCATTTAGATTGTTTTGTAGTTTTGTCTTCAATACATTTCGTTTTGTTCCTAAAAAGCACTTAATATTTATGTATTTGTTTTTCCTTAGAAATATCCTGAATATCACTGAATTTGAATACGTACTTACTCTTTAAAACATTGTGGCCCACTGGTGACCCTCAATTAAATATGTATGTGCGAGGCCATGAGGGTCACCGGTGTCCCCTGTGTATGAATCACATATGTGACATGTAATTTAATTTTTAAAACTATTTTTAGGAACATCTGAAATGATTTAACCAATAATGTAAAAAATGGTGAGGCCCCCAGAGACAATATCCTTCTTTAGCATATGGCCCCTAGGTGCTATCCTTCATTGTGCCTTTGGCAGTCAATGGGTTAATAGTATATTCTTCAACGAGCGTAGAATAATAGCCACTCTACGTGAGTAGAAGACTATACTTTCTCTACGACTTTCCAAATTGATATTTTAAAAATACTAAATGCGCGCCTTAACCTAACAAAACGGCTACAGAACACGCTATGTTCTCTGACCCTGACAAATACCAACTGGCATATTGTTTCGTGGTTCACCTGTCTTACGAAAGTTGCAATCTGCCGCGGAAGAGCCACGCAGCGCCTCTGTAGGCGACTGCCAGAACCCTCTGTCGGGGTATAATGAACTATACTGCGATTTTTCTAACTTTGCCCCTCAAGGCCACTCAAATCCCATCTTCGCGATGGAATATGGCACGGTATTTCGCATCTTTCTCAGTCGTTCCGCTAGATTTCGCATTATCGCGACCGTATCAAGCAGTGCTTGCGATCATGCGACTTCTGCCGGCAAGACCGAGAAAGACGCGAAATGCCGTGTGATATTCCATCGCGAAGATGGGATTTGAGTGGCCTTGAGGGGCAAATTTAGAAAAATCGCAGTATAAGACGAAAGTGATTGGTCGACAGCCGAGCGAGAATAATATTCTCGCACGGCTTGTGGAATCGTCATCATTACTGCATCCGATAACGTGCAGAAATGTATACATTCCGGAGTAGTCGTAGAGAAAATTATCTTTAGAGCGGGTGTATGTATACTGCGATTTCTCTTTTCCCCTCAAGGCCACTCAAATCCCATCTTCACGATGGAATATGTCACAGCATTTCGCATATTTCTCAGTCGTTCCGCTAGATTTCACAAGATCGCGACCGTATAAAGCAATGCTTTGCGACTTCTACCGGCGAGACCGAGAAAGACGCGAAATGCCGTGTGATATTCCATCGCGAAGATGGGCCTTGAGTAGCATTGAGGGGCTAAGTTAGAGAAATCGCAGTATAATACGAAAGTGATTGGTCGACAGCCGTGCGAGAATAATATTTTCGCACGGCTTGTGGAATCGTCATCATTACTGCATCCGATAACGTGCAGAAATGTATACATTCCGGAGTAGTCGTAGATAACGGAATTTCTAGAGCGGGTGTATGTAGTCTCGGAGCCTCTAAGCACCAGTGGCGTAGCGTGACTCGCACGTTTGGGGATGCTCAACAATAACACACAAAATGTCACTATCAACTACTTCATCTAACAGGCGAACACAACACAAGGCAGACACACTGGAACTACTTCCACGATCTCGATTGCTTACGACAGTGTAGGCGCTTCCCACAAAATCCTCACAGCAGTCAGGACTGCCGATTTCTTGAAAGCTAATTATACAATGGCTCAGCTTGAATTCTTATACGCGAATGGCAATGAGACCACTTGTTAATTTATACATTGTAGACTAAAATAATATGTAATCTATTTAAGGGATAATTCAGTTTCTTGGATATTAATTAAGAATAGTAGACAGGTATTTCTACAGTTTGTGCCCATGACCAAGCGAGGACTCCCGAGTGAGAGAGAGAGAGATAATTTACTGACCGCCTGAAGTGCGCTGCGCTCTCGTGCACAAAGGAGTTTCTTTCCGCAGTAGATGCTAGCGTAAAGGAGTCGGGTTTCTCTGAGCCAAGGGTGAAGAGAGGAGAGGGGAACCTCGCCAACTGCGCATGCGTCATTCCTCGTCGCAATCTGGCGGCAGACGCTAGAAGCATTTTACCTTCCAAGCAATCACAGGCCAGCTTCAACAACCCGCCGAATTCAATCATAGGAAATCAATTTAAAATTAATACAAAACGTGTTTCGCTCAACGGACCACTCGTTAGATTATCAATACAGTATTTAGAGTTCTTTATTAATATAATATACGGGGATGCTCAGCATCTCAGCGTCCCCTGACGCTACGCCACTGCTAAGCACGCGGCGTGGGCGCAGTGTACGTGCTGGCGCTGGAGGGCGCGACGCCGACGGCGGGGGAGCGCGCGGACGGGGCGGAGGCGGGGCGCGGGGCGGCGCGCAAGGGCGCGCAGCAGGCGCGCAAGAGCAAGCCGGGCAAGGGCGGGCGGCAGTCGGCCGCCGCGGCGCCGCTGCCCATCCTCGGACGCGCCGCCTTCGACCTGCTGCCCCTGCTCATGGGTGAGCCCTGGCGGCGACACTCAAAACGACGTTTTGTACCTCGACAACTTACACGCAACACTCACCGTGCTGGATACTCGGATTGACATGAAATTTTACCAGCTTGTTCAGCACCTTTCAAAACCCCTACTTACAAAGTTTTACGTGCAATGAAGCATTGCAAGTAATGTTGTTGTGACAATTAGTATTGAGACCTTTCGTGACCTCACCGCCTGTGGAAGAGAGGAAATCGCTGATCGCCGCCGGATCTGCAACCGTTACTCACACGCCCGTCGCCGCTATCTGTGCACAGGGTCTCAGCTGCTTCGGAGGGCAGGAGGGGTGACAAAAACGAGTGTTAACATTGCACGTTCAGAAGGACGAATAGGAAAAGAACACGTACAGGAGCCTTTGCCATCGTTCTTGAAAGAACGCGCTTGGAAATCTGACACCGGTTGATAGACGCCGCGTAACGTTCCAGGCGCTGCCGAAGCAACGGCTGCCCCGCTGCGGGAAGCGCGGTCACGAAAGGTCCTCGTACAAAACTATTTCTAATACTCCATAGCACTTAAAAAATTTGTATGTAGGGGTTTTGAAAGGTGCTGAACAAGCTGGTAAAATTTCATGACAATCCGAGTTTCCAGCACGGTGAGTGTTGCGTGTTAGAAGAAAAAAAACATCATGGCGTAGCTTACATTAGCAGGCGTGGCGAAGCTATCCCCTACTGCTCTCGAGGGGAGCTCAGTTGAACTCAAGGACCGCCTACAACGATAGCTGATTATTTCTTGCAACTGAACACAATGAGAATTCCTTCTCGAAGGAATTATCCTTCACGTAGTCACTGTGTCTAGCTGGAGTCCAAAATTCGCCAGCTTCGGGGTCAGAAAAAGGACATGTCTGTCTGCTAAGCTTGAATCGCGACTCGGAAGTTCATTATCAATCGTACTCCCCGTGCCCATGAAATATAAATGAAAACGTGTACTTCAATTTAGTACTAACTCAATAAAAAATCCTAATTGTAGTGCGCAAAATATATACCTGATGAAACTTCAAATTATGTTGTCTTCGCCTCATTGTTACAGACATTCAGAAAAATTACATCTGGTTATATTGAAGTGAGTGTCATATTTTTCCTTTATTTATGGTGAGTACGGTTGAATGTGCTGCCATATGATTAAGTCGTATGGCACGATATTCCAAAATTTCTGTGTCAGTAATTTTTTTCATAATTATGCCTACCAAATGTCTACTTTTCTGCGCGACAAATATTTCATTGTTACACTTCTCAAAATCTACTGGAAAATCAATAATATTTCGCAAAATTTCCCTACAGTACTGGTATTCGTTGAAATTCTAGGATTTTGAAATTCCTGGAACATTGTACCGATATAATCAAACACTAATTCACAACGATTTAATTATTTTGGGAATTACGTAGTTTATCTTCAGAAGCAGCGTAAGGCGATCTAAGTCTCCAGACCGGTAATGTCATGGAGGGAGGGAGGGAACCCCACTAAGTAAGCACATCCTTATCGGTAGACGAGCCTCCAGTCACTATATCTATAGATTTCTTCGGGAAGTAGGTATCGCGTCGGTAGCGGAACCACTGGCCATCATTCCAACCATTCGGTGCAACCGAGTGTGGGAGAGCCGTGCTCCGTACGTTTCTCGGAGGGAGAGAGAGAGAGAGGGAGGGAGGCAGGGAGGGGAGGCACAGAGAGAGGGTGGGGAAGGGAGGGAGAGGGAGGAGAGAGGAAGAGAGAGGGAGGGAGATAGAAAGTGAGAAGGGGAAATTAGAAAATAGTAAGAAAGGAGAAGAGAGAGGGAGGAGAGAGAAAGTGATGGAGGGAGAGAGGTGGACAGAGGAGGGAGATAGATTGAGGGGGAGTCAGAGGGGGAGAGGGAGAGGAGAAGGAGAGGGGAAGAGAAAGTGAGAGAGGGAAGTGAGCGCGCGCTTACGGGGCGGCGGGGCGCCAGGCGAGCAGCAGGTGGAGGAGGAGCTGTCGGTGGAGCCGGAGCGGCGCGGGCCGCCGCAGGAGATGCGCACGTGGCCCGAGCTGCCGCGCCTCGTGGTGAACGCGCGCCTCCTGCGCGCGGTGGAGCCCGAGCCGTCGCTGTCGGGCCTGCCCACGCTGGCCGCCTCGATGACCGCGGCGTCCGCGCCGCCGCCGCCCTCCCGCGGCACCCAGCCCAACGGCGCGGCCGCCGCCCCCGCCGCCGGCGCAGCCGACCCAGCGCAGCAAGGTATGCAAAAGGGCGGCGACTTCCTTTACGTTCCCGTTCGCGTTGCCGTTCCCGTTCACGGGCTATTGTGGAGCCACCTTTAGGGGAAGACTCTTAGAGCGGGGTAATCCTGCAACGGACGTGTAGGTCGGCGCCTGATCCCACGTTTTAACGTGAGAGGAACATCGCCACATCCATGGATATAACATACATTACTCTTACGGGTCTCATGACTAGAAGATGACGCGCCCATAAACACAATCAATTGTTGCCCTGGTAACGACGGTTTAGAACAGCCCACTCTTAATTCCAAGAACTCCTTCTCGAAGGAATTATCCTTCAAATAGGCACTGTTTCTAAGGTCCGATTAAATTAAGAAGGTGATTGGCATTTGTGAGTGGAGGGGAGCGACGTTGCCAGGTCGCAAACCAGTGAGCACGTGTTACCGGGACACGAAAACAAAAACTTCAAAAAATACGTGTAAAAAATACGACAAAAGCCTAACCTCAACGCAACTCATCACAACACAGTACACATTGCGCGCGCAGCACAGGCAGAAACGCGGGCGGCGCGGCGGCAGGGAAGTCGCTGTGCGATGCTCAAATGTTCCCCGTGTTCGTCTGTGGCAACTGAGCGACCTGACACGTCACGTTTTGTCTCTCTGGTTGGCAGCTGCTATGGAAACGGGAGAGGCGTCCTGACGTCACACAGAACTGTCAATCACCTTCTTAATTTAATCGGACCTTAGCTGGGCACCAAAATTCGCCAGCTTCGGGTGTCAGAAATAGGACGTCTGTCTGCTGAGCTTGAATTGCTAAACTTGGTCGCTCACCGGGAGGGTCCTAGCATTCGAGTTCTGATAGGGGCGGATTTTCGATACAAACTACGTAACAGCGTCGGATCCAACCACTGACTGGAGCAGAATCCTAGCGGCTGGATGCTCTGATGACTAGAGACCGGGAAAATATGTTGTATGAAACATCAAAATATGTACCTCGTTAGAATATGTAATAAATATGTAAAATCGGATGTAATATGTAACATTAAAATCCACTAATTAGAAAACACATTTACATAATACCAAATTACATCGATTAAAAATTGTCTAAACAATTTTTAAAAAATTACCTAAAAGTCTTAAAAATTATTTGAGAAGCACAAATTGATGCACACTTTGCACCAAATAACTTTCCCGCCAGTAGTAAAATCTTCTTTGTTATCCAGGATCGTAGTTTTGCAGCATGACTAGACGCAATACAAGACATTAACAGAAAACAATCACTGCAGCGCGAAACTCTCATTGAAGTGTTACACGTCGGGGATCGTCAACGTTTCTCCGAAATAACGGTTAGATTAGCGTTGAGCGACGGATAGAGAGACGTTTTGCCGTCATTCGATTTTTCAGTATCAAGGACCCACAAAACATGTATTCTGACACCACGTGATAGAGCATTGTTTTCATAAATTTAGCAACTGGATTTATCCACTTTTTCGTTACCAGGGCCCTGTAATAAGAGTCTTGCTACCGAAAATTCGCCGTTGTTTCGCGCAGCAATACGTAACTTTCTACTGCGTAAGTGGAAGCGAGAAAGTAAAAACAGTAGAGTTGACGGAAAAAGGAAATGCGCTACTCATATCTAGGAACTCAAAGATTCGAGTCCCGACGGTGGCAGGATTTTCGACACTAGCATGTCAGCTAGGTCGAATTCAGTCGCTGTCTGGAGGAGAATTTTAGCGACCGGCTGCTCTGATCAGTAGTTTTCCGTGGTTTCTCCGATCAACACCAGGCGAATGCCGGAGCAGCACCCTAACAAACGGGCCACGGACCGCGCGCGATCTTTCTTTCCTCTTCCTTGTCCTATCCTCTCCCCTTACACATACACACTAACATGCACTACACTACCACACATGTCGGGAGACCGCTCGGGAGCTTACGGCTTGTCCCGGCTGGGGGCTGGGGCGGTGCCCCGCTGGTGGGAGACACCTGGTTGGGGAAAACCCCGCTAGTCGATGGTAGGTCGGCGCCAGATCTCGCCATCCAGCGGGAAAAAGTTCACCGCCACCTCCGAGAAAAAAAACACGCACTACACTTACGGGACTAATGACCTAAGTAGTTGACGCGCCCGGAAACAAGAACGAGTCAATCATCCAATCCAGGAACTCAACAAGCGTCCGCCTGGCTCAGACGCGCGTGCGGTCCGCAGGGCACGCGGAGGTGACTCCGCAGCGCAGGCGGTCGTCCGTGGTGAACGTGCAGCAGCCGGCGCCGCCCCCGCCGACGCCGGCGCCGCAGCGCCGCGGGAGCGTGTCGCAGGGCATGGGGCCGGGCCCGGGGGCGGCGGGGGCGCCCGGGGCGGGGCCGGGGGCGGGGCCGGGGCCGGAGGCGGACGAGGAGGGCGAGGCGGCCGACCTCGACACGGGCAACGTGCTCTTCGTGGCGGTGGAGTCGCTGTTCGCGCCGCCGCCGGCCGCCGGCCCCGACGCCACCTACATCGCCGCCTCCTCCTTCCCCATCTGCCCCAAGGTGCGAGGAACGCCTCATCGAGGACAAAAACGAGGCAACGTGGTTTGCATAAACGGACGCACAAATTTAAGTTTATCCTTTTTACTTTCCCGTATACGTACGTATACACGGAGTGATATACGTAGTATAGGGAAAGTTATGTAATGCTGCGCGAAAAAATGGCCAATTTTCGGCGGAAAAAAAATTAATTGCCGGGCCGTGAAAACGAATAGGTGGATAAAACCAGTTGCTAAATTAAGAAAAAAATCCTCTATCTCGTGGTGTGGTCAAAATTCATGATTTGTTGCTTCTTTATACTTAAAAATCGATTGACGGCATTCCGTCCGTCTGTCCGTCTGTCCGTCTGTGGTCAACGCTAGCGCCTAAACCGTTCGGTCGATTTTCTTCAAAATTGATATTCCCCAGTCGATCTGATTCTAGTCGAAGCTTTGTGATTTTGAAAAAGATTCTTTAAAATTTGGGGGTACTTTATCTGAAGCCCCCCGGGGATTTTCAACATTTTCTCAAAAACGGCTCCAAATTTTTTCTTTAAATTTCTTGTATGAATAGAGGAAAATACACTTTTTAACATGGCATAGGTCCGATTTTCACGTACAGCTCTGAATTTTCGAAAATTGTGAAAGTTTGAATTTTTTTCGGCGTCTTTCTCCAACTACAAAATTGAAGATAGAGATTTTTTCTTCAAATAAAATTTGTTCTGCATATTGAGTTCTTTAATAAAGGTTATGAAAATGTTTTTCACAATTTTAGTAGTTTTCGTGCAATATTGCGTGCAATATGTGCAATTTTAAAAAATTACAAAAACAAAATTTTCTCAAAAACGGCTCCAAATTTTTTCTTTAAACTTTTGGTAGGGATAGTGGTAAATGTACTCTATCAATGACATAAAAGCCATTTAGGTCTATCCGTTGGTTTTTTCAAAAATTACCAAAATGTAAATTTTTTTACTTGTCTCTCACGTCGTTAATATTTACATTATCGGCGATTTTTTTTACATTATTATATTTACAAGTATATATGCTTTAAATAATGTCAAGTAAAGTTTCTCGAAAACACAACCGTTTTCTGTGAAAAGTAGCTCAAATTTCGGCATTTTCAGAAATGCTCAAACGTCATTTTCTCGTGTATGGCTGCAATTTTTTTCTTGAAACTTTTGTAACGGATAGTGCTAATTACACTCATTAGTAAAGCGTGAAGTTTATTTTGAGTTTTTTTTAAATTATATAAATGTAAATTTTTTGAAAGATCTCTCACATCTTTAATATGCACATTATCCGCAATTTGTAAAGATTATTATGTTTGTGAGTGTAAGTGCTTCAAATAACTTCAAATAAAGTATTTTGAAAACTCAAACATTTTCTGTGAAAATGAGCTTCAAATTTCGCATTTTTTAGTAGTGCTAAAACGCCATTTTCTCTTAAACGGCACATAATTTTTAAAAGAAAATTGCCATTTACGGCTAGGTTTTTGTGTTCTTTAATATTCTAAAATTAATGTTTCTGTTCTACCAATAGGAAACTGAAAAATTAAGAAAATGACAAAAAAAATGTACTTTTGGCGATGATAGATGGTAGCTGGCAAGAAAGAGTATGTGGCAATTCCGAATAGCTAGCGAAGACCCAGGAAAATAGAAAACTAATACGGGAAAGTCTGTGCCATTCTGTTTCTGTTTTTTGACAAATAAATAAATAAAATAAATACGGTCATGCTTAATTTTTTCAAATACGAGTAGTTTTTCTTTAATTTGTGACAAACGCAATAGGCCGCTGTAAATTTACTGTGCTTCGGACAGCTGGATGCGTCGTAAATTAGAATGTGCAATTTTGTATATTATTTCTTTCTTCGTTTCTTACATTCGAACTTGTTATAGACTTACACATTAATATTTTAGAAATTGTTTATTTTGAAATATTTGAAATAAGTAAAAGAATTCATAGCTCTCAGAATAGCGACAATGCAGGGTCTGCAACAATGGAATTCACTTTGTGCTCGAGAATATCTGTGAATTAGTGTCATTGTTGTGACCTAATGGAGCTGTATGAAAAGGGAGTTATAATTGTCTAATTTATGTTGATATTTGCAGGCAAATATTAGGTTTTGCACCAAATGCTGTACCATTTGTAGTGAGTAGAGAATTTTGTTGCATGGTTTTAAAATACTCTTCCCTAATCATGGCCCAATGGAAGGCATTTCTTTATTTCCAGGGTATCAGGCTTCTTTTTCCAATACAGGATTACAAAACTTTTGCATTCTATTTTTGTGAAGTTGTAGAATCACATAGTTCTGACAACACTGCAATGGAAATAGTGAGTTCCAAGCGAAGATGTTAGTAGCGCATAAAGTGCAATATTACAGTACTACTTAGCTGTTTTCCTCTAATACGGGAAAGTAAGTGCTGTTGTAGCACCACTAGTTTCTCCAAGTATTGTCCTTTCCTAGGTGCCTACCGAATTTTATGACAACGAAAACACTGAGTTCACGGAATGACAAGCACCTCTTTGACCAGCTTCCTAAGGAGTAGATCTAGGGACCATCGGTGCCTCTACAATACTTTGCGCAAAATGTGGGCTGTTCCAAGTAAAGCAATTTCTTGCACTTAACAGTCTTTTGCATTACCTGGGAATTTAGACAAGTTCCTACACAAATTTGCGGAACAAATCCAGACACTCCGATGACTATCGGTATGGACCTGTACTTTTACGCCCCACATTCGGCTGATCTCGATTTCCGAACTCTAGTATTTAAAACGTTTCTCTGCCTCCTTGGCTAGGAAGTATTGATCGCATGGCACAGAAAAGTCTTCAAGTAGACACGATTTATTATTATTATTATTATTATTATTATTATTATTGTTATTATTATTGTTATTACTTATTATAATTATTATTAAATAAAGTCACATATGCAGCATCTGGAATAAAACGAGTGTTCGTATGGGCAGGAGCTGACTGCAGGTGCACTGGCCAGGCGGCACCATGTGGGAGGAGCCGGACGGGGAGCTGTCGCTGCGCTGGAGCACTCTGCCGCAGGTGACGTCACGTGCAGCGCTCTCCAAATACAGGTAAAGGCAACGAGATACAACAATAGACATCTATCGAGTGTGACTATGATGTGCTCGCCATATTTGAAGCTTTTTTTCACCATGTCTTCTGTGGGCAACATCCGAATGTTCATGTAATGATGAATTCGATCAAAGTGCATTCAGAAGAGACATAATATTTAAAACACGTTGAGTTTAGTCTAGATTAATTTAAAGAATATTTTGTTTAAGTTAGCTTGTTTGTAGAACAATTTTTTTGTATTAGCTTCTTAGCGACACATTGTTACAATTTCGTCTATATTCATTGTTAAAACTTTAAATGAAATTGACAACTCTGCGAAAATGCTGCCCTTAACGTTAATTTGAGGCCAAACCGCAGTCTCGCAAAATTCGGTGTGAAAATAAACAAATATTTAAACGAATGTCGTAACTGTTTTGATACATTTTAATTTAATATTCTGCAACTTTTCAATTTCCTACAGAATGTCAATAATAAATCTGGACTAAACGTAGTTGAAATTCACTAAGAGTAATTCTATTATTAATTATTTATATATTAATCTAACTATACATCAGATTTGCAAAAGTCAAGTGAATTATTTTCCTTTCTGCTTCCAATACTTTTGTCGCTTCTATTCGAGCCAATTATGTGACCAACAAGAGGAAAGCCCTTTAAAGTCCCATACCCCCAAACACTACGGCAAAAAACGCCCAATTCGTGTACTTATAAGTAAGAACCCTTAGCAACACTTTGTTTTGCCAACAGTAATCTTGGCTGCCGGTACTGCAAATGCTTCACGCAGGAGCGCTGTATTTGCACACAGTTCCTCTCTACATAACTCAAGCTCGTTGGGTAAAGGCACGGCCCCGTGCTCACATCAACGCCAAGCGGGAGGGGAACGGTCAGCCGGCCTGATTCGTTGGTGATTAAAACAGAACATTTGCAGAACTGCAAGGAATCAATATTTCAGTCATTTAAAACTCTCACGAACTTAAGATTCATGGTTCGAGAAGACGTTGCCACGCACTATTAATATTGACAAATAACATTATCATTGGTAATACCACGAGTGCTTTGGAAATTGTTGATAAATCCCCGACACACGAAGGGATTTATCTGAGAATTTCCAAAGCACGAGTGGTGTACAAATGAAATTACGTCCGACAGAGATCCAAAAATGCGCTAAATATTGAAAATAACTCAAAGCTATGTCAAATCAAAGACGTTATATTACAGTACTTACGCGGTTTATTGGACATCGACACAGTGATCGTTATATACCGCCTCCTAAGATAGATGAGAGACAGTGTATGATTGGCCAGTAGGGAGAAGCGGTAAGAAAAATCTAATAGAAGAAGCGATTAACTTTTTGAGATACAGAGTCCTGATTGGGGCTTTTTGTATGTATAGTTAAACACGAGTGGAATAGCCATTGATAATTGCTTCTGAATGCATAGGGATTTAAACAAGATGATAGTGGCATTAACTGTGCGAATCCTGGATGTGTAGCAAAACGCTTGTTTTTTGTGCTCAGAGGCAAGAAACACTCAAAAAATTTATCCAAGGGGAATACCCAGGGGTATTGAGGGGTCCGAAGCTTCAGAGTGCATACCAATGTATTCTGCCCTGATCGCCTGAACTCACATTTAGTCACCCAGCAAGCTGACACGTAGGCCGGCGTTCGATCTCTTCCATCCTGCGGGAAAGAACCCAGTCACCTAGCAGGTCAAAACATTCCCCACTCTGGCGGGACCAATGGACCATAGCAGTTGACCGCGCCCGGAAATATCAGTCAATAAGTCCCTCCGCCACGTGAAGCAGCACTCTGGTTCAAACGGACCCAATTTGAAAATGAGGAATGAAGGTCATAATTGTAAAATGAGGAATGAAGTGATGTAGAAAAAGGTTTTATGGGTTGTTTTAGGTCGCTCAAAAACAGTGACTAACACGTTTTCACACAATTATACATAACTTATCGTAAAAAGTGTCTTCTATTCGTAAATTCAAAAATAAACCAGAAAAATATTGTTTAAACACTTTTTTAACTTCACGAATATCGTCAACAAGAATCAATGAATTCGAGTGACTTGAAGGAACGGTAAACTTTACGGGACCATGAGGGCGACAAAGTCGACTGAAAGAATTTTCTGGTGCTGAAGCATTGTGCTTCAATGTCTTCTGAACAAGATTTGACCATTCAAAATTCCGAATGCGCCCTCTGAATTTTGCCACTTTGGCCAGATTTTGGGCCCGTTTGAACCACCGACAGCATGGAGTAGGGCGCGGGCGTCGGCAAGGAATGGAGATTATGCTCCAATGTCTCCTGAACAAGATTTGATCATTCAAAATTCCGAATGCGCCCTCTGAATTTTGCCTCTCTGGCTAGGGTTTGGGTCCGTTGAACCAGTGACAGAATGAGCGCGAACGCGGGCGCGGGTGAGGGCTGAAGTATAGTGCTCCAATATCTCCTGTACAAGATTCGATCATTCCAAATTCCGAACACGCCCCTCTGGTTTGCCACAACGGCCAGGGTTTGGGCCCGTTTGAAGCCGTGACAGCACGGGCGCGTGCCCGGGCGGGCGTGTGCGCAGGCTGTCGAGGACGCGGGCGAGGTGAAGTGCAGCGGGGACCTGCCCCTCGAGGTGGTGCAGGAGCTGCTCGCGGCGGAGGGCCAGCGCGTGCAGTGGAACAGCATCCGCCGCTGCTACCTCTCCTCCTCGGGATGCAACTCGCTCTTCACCGCCATCGCCAAGTTACGTCAGCAAGTTCATACAGGATTGAGGAGGTATCAACCACACAGTTTATTACAATATACGTTTTAATAAGAAAAACACAGCCATACACAGCCAGTGTTTCGGGACAACTTTATCCAATCATCATCCAAATATCATGGATTTAAAGCACTGTAGGTCTTACGTCGGCGTCATATTTTATGTCGTTCAGAATTCTGTTACAGGACTGTTAGAGACAGTCACAGACAGTTACAGACTGTAACAGTACAGACAGTCTGTAATAGTATGCTGGACGACATATAATATGACGCCGAGTTTAAGACCTACTGCTCCCATGATACCTGCAGGCCACTAATGATGGGATAAAGTTAGTTCCGAAACACGTGTATGGCTGTGTTTTCTTATTAAAACTTATTTTTGTGATGTACCTTCTGCTTGGTACCTCCTCAATTCGGTATTCATATTATGGATTATCAACAATATTTCTGCTGCCACCACGAATTTACATCAGGAATTTAATGCACGCTTGATTTCGCAATAAGCACACCACATTTACAATTCATAAACGTTTCAAGACTTGTTTCTCCTCGTACGCTAACATCATTTTTTTCTATGACTTTCACGCAGCCCGGACAGCCGGTTACTCTTTTCGTCTAATGGGACGCACATTCGACTGTTCACTAGACACCCAACACACTTGCGATATCCTCAGCCCTAGAGTCAGCAGAACGCGAGGCCCTCCGCGACAACACGTATGTGAAAGACAAGGGACAAACAACACGCACAAGGCGGGACTTGAACCCGCGACCAGCGGACCAAGCGCTGTAATATACGTCATACTCGAGTATTAATGACCATTACTACATCATCGCTTTATAATGTAGATTATTAATTTCGTTAAGTTCATCGCTGAAATTTGCAAAGTGTAAATATTTCATCCCACCGGGCCTTCTGTTTTCTCACCAGATGCATCGTTCTGGAATAATACCTATTATCCATACATATGAATATATACGAATATATATATATTATATATATATATATATATATATATATATATTCGTATATATTCATATGTATGTATAATATATATAATATATTATATTATATATATATATATATTCTCTTACAATCCATTTTCAGAATCTAATGTTGTGTATAAGTACTTTGACATTATCTTGAAAGAATTGTTTCTTATGACAACCCCGTCAGACTACCAGTTAACCAACAAAATGTGTCTCATCGCATTTCATTCATCAACATCTTTCATCCTAATTTGTTTCTTGTTAACATCCAACGCCATGTGACAATTTGCGAACTCCGATTTTCATAGAGATTGAGCTCGCTCCACACCGCAGAATGCTATTTTTAATACGGCTGTGACCGGGGAGGGGGTCTGTGCGCATCGTATTTTGACTTCAGCCAATGAGCTTCAGGCACCAGTTTGCGTCACAATATTAGCGTGAGGTACCAAAATGATCACCTCGTTACAAGACATTGAAACGGATTTATAAAGTATTTCTTTTAAACATTGCATCTTGTTTACCTTCCTCGTTGTATTTTTTTGACTCGTTGATTGATTGATTCGTGTTTCCGGGCGCGCGTCAACTGCTCGGGTCATTAGTCCCGTAAGTGTAGTGCGTGTTTTTCCCCGGGAGGTGGCGATGATCTTTTTCCCCGCTGGATGGCGAGATTTGGCGCCGACCTACCGTTTTGACTCGTGAAAATTGTCACTTTGCACAACTATCAAATGTTTCTTAACAATTCTCGCTCTCCATGTAACATGGCGGTCAGCGTCTGGTCTAGCTTTTCACCGAAGTGCCCTAGCTGTGGTCACGTGGTTAGAGACGCAAACTGATGCTGCGTAGAACGAGCAAACATCGGTCGCCCGGAGTAGCTCACCCATCTCTTTTCACCGTGGTTGCGCATGCGCAGGCACCGCGTGTGGCCGTTCGAGATCTCGACGGCCAGCGACAAGTTCCCCATACCGGAAACGCGGAATCAGCCCCTCGCCAGCAGCGGCGGCAGTTCCAAGGCCGCGCCCTCCGCCACCAGCTCCAAGGGCGGGAAGGGCGCCAAGGACGCGTTGCCCAAAGCGGCGCAGCAGTTGCACTGGGTCGCGTACGTCGACCTCACCAAACCTGCTCTTCCCCGGGGGTGAGCTCACGACTCTTCAATAAGACGAACTTATACTTCAGTTTTTCTTTCCTGGCTCACGGGGGGGTGTCAATAAAATGGAATATCCCACGTATTTTGTGTCGTTCTCAGTTGTGCCGCTAGGAGTCGCATGATCGCGACTGTATCGAGCAGTGCTGTATGTGTGTATACGTGCTTGCCTGAATAGGCGCCCCAGCACTTGTACTTTATTACGGAACCGAAGCCCCAGGGTGGGCATCCGGGCGTTAGCCCCTAATCCGCACTCTCGTCGGGGTGTACAAGTACACCTTCCGACCAATATCCGGATCTCGCCGGAACGCAGTTTGCCCCTCACGGCAACCTCCCCATACAATGCCTGGGTCTAGGGCCACCCTGCCAGCTCAGAGCTACTAGCTATCTGGGCTAGTACCAGAGTCAATGTCGCCTGTATGACAAACGCGCCACTCACATGCGCCGGGACACCAAGTCCCTCCTCTATATGCCCAGAGTATCGGGCCACTGTCACGACGAAGTCAAGAGCCAAAACTGGGGGCCACCCGAACTAAGGTCCGTGCGTCTCGGGGCCCCCATCCCGTCTCCCCACTACCTGCATCTTCAGGCTATCGATCTGGGTTGGACCGTAAACCAAGGCAACCTGACGGTAGGTAATGTCCCGCCGGCCTTTTATTTGTGGATTTGTAGGTCTCCTTCACCCAATCCTGCATTAAGGTCGACGCGCCAGGGGCCCAAACTGGGGGTGCGCTGGGAGACATCAAGAAAAGTCGCGCGATTAGTAGGTGTGACAAGAGGCGTGACAGCATGTGTGACAGGCAGGTAGGGCAGGGGGTGGCGGTGTGTGCGCAGTGACGCGGACGCGCGTGGCAGCGCCGGTGAAGTGTACGACTGGGTGGAGTTCGAGCGGCTGTGCGGGCAGTTCACGTCGGTGTTCGACGAGGGCGTGCGCCCCTCGCTGCTCGCCTCCGAGGCCACGGGCACCAAGCGGCGCGGGCCCTCGGCCGCGGGCTCCAACGTCACCAACGTGGAGCGCAGCGCCCTCGCCAAGGCACGCCATTGCGTTGCATGGATTCATTACACAGGCCCACAATAGTACATTACGAAACGATGATGTAATGATAGGTATTAATACACGAGTGTGATATTACGATACGAGCGAGAACGAGCGAGTATCACAAACTTCACACGAGTGTATTAATACCCATTACAACGAGTTTCATAAGGTACTTTTCCCTACGATTTTTATCAGTTAAACTTTTACAATGAATAGTTTCGTGTCAGTTGATTCAGTCAAGCCACCTAGAGGACAGATATCTAAATCCACCCTCGCATGCTGCCGCAGGTGGCTGTGATTCCTGCCCGTCAGCGAGGGAGTACTGCGCTAGTCAAATAGTATCAAAGTGAAATTACGATCCACTTTATTTTAAATAATACTACAATAATCTACGAAAAAATACTACAGTAATCCCTCAACATTCGCGAGAGTTAGGTTCCCCAAAACCTCGCGAATGTTAAGTCTACTTTTTAATGAAGAAAGGTGAGTTAGGTTTCTGGATATCGAAGCAGAAAGAAAAAAAATCCGACAATCAATTACAGTAGAACTTATTAAGCGCTATCACAAACAGAATCCACAATTAACAGTTCAAAATGAAGAAATAAAAAATGTTCGAAACTTATTTCAAAGTTGAAAATGATTGGACATAAAGATTTGCTAATTTTTTTTGCTTCGTCACCTTTCTCGCTGTTCTAATATCCAAATATGGAAGAGTTCCTTCATCAATTTTCTCTTAAAATTTCGAAGTTATTTCAATGTTTGAATCACATTCAAATGCCAGTGCCACCGGAGCTTGTGAATTTAGAACGCCATCAACAGTTTTGAATTGAAGTTGCTCCAGGACGCAGTTTTCGCTTTTCGTTACTTCATCATTACCATCGAGGAGGTTTTCTCGCTGATGATTTCCTGAAGCCTATTTACATGAGCTCATTATAATGAGAGTTTGTAACAGACCTGAATGGCTTTTCTGTCATTTGGCCAAAACCCGTACCTCCAATTTGACGCAACTGAATTGAATTATCTTACAATTGTGTTTTTTCTATAATGGGAATTAACATTTCATCTGTGAAATTGTTGAAGGAAGTTACACTTCAAGGCTCCTCGGTCTGCCCGAGTTCGTTTCCGCAGATGATGATGATGATGGTGATAAAGGAAATGAAAGGTGCTCGCTTTCAAAGGAAAATGTAGTACGACCAAAAGACGCAC
>JAHLJT010009355.1:54888515-54917436 GCA_031308135.1 Acheta domesticus | reverse complement strand
TATTTCGCGTCGTTCTCGGTTGTGCCGCTAGGAGTCGCATGATCGCGACTGTATCGAGCAGTGCTAGAAATCATGCGACTCCTAGCGAGACAATTGAGAACGACGCGAAATACCGTTACATATTTCATTTCGATGACACACCCTCACTCGCCAAGAAAGAAAAACGGAAGTATAACGCGGTGCGATTTCTTTCTTTGTGGATACCTGAAAGATGCATGTACGCGACAGATCCCCAAACGGAAGAATAACGGCAAAATGTTCAGGAACAGATCTCTGCAGTACCACAGAACATTCTTTACCGAGCGAACCAAGACCTGTGTCAGATCTCGAGAATGCATCAGAGCCAATGGTAAGTAGTTCAAGCATGTATTATAACGTGAGCACAAATTTAAACTTTCCGGTAGCGAAAAGCCACCTTCCCTCTCCGGCAGTTCTACCGGCCGCCTATACTGCGATTTTTCTAAGAGCGACCGTCAAGGCCACTCAAATCCCATCTTCGCAATAGAATTTGTCACGGCATTTCGCGTCTTTTCTCGGTCTTGCCGGTAGAAGTCGCATGATCCTAAGCACTGCTTCATACGGTCGCGATCGTGCGAAATCTAGCGGAACGACTGAGAAAGACGCGAAATGCCGTGACATATTCCATCGCGAAGATGGGATTTGAGTGGCCTTGAGGGTCGCTCTTAGAAAAATCGCAGTATAGTCTCAATTTCCGTGGCCTCGTTCGCCGAGGCCAACTCCCCGTGAGACCGACACATTTATAAAATGGCCGCACTGCGTTACATTATTAAAGAGACGAAAGGAGACGATCCTGGTCCAGAAGCACCGTCTTCCGGCGAGGAAGTGGCACTTCCGGTCCGCGTGCACGGGCCGCCACGCGGAGACCGGGCGCCGCCGCCGTCGGGCGCGGGTGCCGACGGCGCTGGGCGGGCGGGGAGGCGCGTATATTTAGCCGCGGCGCGCCGCCGCCGCCGCCGCCGTGTAGGCACGCGGCGCCGCCGGCCATAGGGCGACCGAATGACAACACGCCGTCCCGCTCCGCTCCGCGTCGCCGCCGGCGCCCCGCTCGCACGGCGCGATCCGTACTCTCTCTATCTGAATCAGTAAAATTCTGGATGATCTTGGCTGTCCGGGTGACGCCGCGTCGAAACGTCGGCAACTCAGCCTTCGACGCGGCGTCACCCGGACAGCCAAGATCATCCACATGACTCCGGCCGCGGAAGCCTACGACTTCAGTACAATTCTCACTGATTCAATGAGTGAGAGCCGAAGTCACTGATATCTTCAGTCGAAATGGGTAGTTTCGCTGACAATCAGCGAACATTGCGAACCTTTCCATAATGACCGCCAGCATTTCACTGGTCGTCAGTGGTAAAAGTGCCGCACCACCATTACTCACTGATCGTTCAGTCGTCTTCGCTGATTCAAACAGTGAAGTTTCACTGATTCAAAAAGTGGACCCAATTTTCATTGATTTGTTCAGTTCAATTCACTGATTGTCAGTGGCAGGCTTATAACTGACACCATCAGTGAATAGCCACTGTCAATCAGTAGTTTTTCACTGATTCAGACTGAGAGAGTACGTCGCGGGCCGGGAGGGAAAATCGGCGCTAAACGGCGCTTCACAGTCGGGAGATTCAGCACGTTTGTGACGTTCTGACCGGTTTAGGTATCTCAGGGCATCAGTGGATGTCACTGCAGCGCCTCGGACCGGGAGGTCCTAGGGTTCCACTACGGACGGCTGGCAGGCTACAGTGCGGTTTTTATAACTCTGCCCCTCAAGCCAATATGACCACGATGGAATATCACACGGCATTTCGTGTCTTTCTTGCTCATGCCATATGATGTCGCAAGATCACAAACACTGCTTTATACGGTTGCGATCATGGAATGTCTAGCGGCACGGCTGAGAAAGACGCGAAATATCGTGACATATTCCATCGTGAAGAGGGGTAAAGTTATAAAAATCGCACTATAGGTCGAATTCAGTCGCTGTCTGGAGGAAATTTCTAGTGGGAGGCTTCTCTGATCGGTAGTTATACGTGGTTTCTGAAATGAATACCATGCGAATGCCGGAATAGTACTCTATCAAACGGCCATGGACCGATCTTTCCTTTCTCCTATCCTCGCCCCTTCCTTACAAACACACTGACATGCATTACACTTCCACATATGCCGGGAGACCGGTCGGGAGCTTAGAGCTTAGTCCCGGTTGGAGCGGTGGCCTGCTGGTGAGAGATAAAACCTCGCTATCCGACAGTAGGTCCTCGCCATCCAGCTGGGAAAGAGCACTTCCAGTCACGAGGAAAAAAGCACTACACTTTCGGAACCAATGACCATAGCAGTTGACTCGTCCGGAACCACTAAAAATCAATCTAAGAAAATGAGAAAATGCTAATCTTTGTATATACAGTTGTTCGTCACATGTTTAACTACACACATTGTACCAGAGTATCGGCAATTGAAATTATTAAGAAAATACAAATTTGACTGCACATTCGACAGTTTGACTATAAATATATTGCTGAATGAAACGTATTCGATGCCAATAATCAAAATTAATTTTCAGTGACGCTGCTTTTAATTTTTGTGTGTTTTCTTGAAGGATACAGTAACAGTGGATCAATGTTTGGCTGAAGAAAAGTTTGAGAAGAAATGGGTAGCTGATTTCGCAGAACAGTAGTGGTTGTATTAATTTGACTGCACGACACATTTGGCTTAAATAATTACTTGTAGGGAGCTTGCAATGAAGTTCATTTCAGCAATTTCCTAACTTTTTCCTTCATTTCCAAGAAAAGAAGCAATTTCCTTCATTTCCAAGAAATGAATTGGAAGTCTCCCATGAGACTTTTTTCATGAAACATGACTATGACCATTCTAAATGGCTGTGCTTAAAGTGCATAACATGGTACACCTTAGAGAAGTGCGAGAAGGGAGGCATGGGTAATGGGAGGAAGTGCAGGTGTCTCTTTAGGCCTTCCTCTAAATTGCAAATATCTCTCCAAAATTCTTAACTTTTCTAAAGTGTGATTTCTTCATGTTTCCTATAAGTTGGAGATGCTCCGAGGAAATGCAGAAATCTTTAGTTTTCGTATTTATTTTTTTCTCGTGAACCTTTTCTCCTTTGCGCAGAACACTTATGTGTATAAATTGTTTCTTTCTTACTACACTTTAACTTATTAAATTATTACAAGACACCTTGCACTTGGCCAACATCGTAGAATCTTTACACAGCTCACTCAGACCCTGTCACAGTTTTGAATTCCGTGAATTGGGCAAACCAATAAAGAACCATTTTTATTCTCATTATCGTAACACACTTAATGCTAAAAAGCACAAATCACAAAGAATCAGAAGTGCACAACAAACATAGCTGTTTGGTAGAAACTTTGTTAACCACTTCGTCACCTACCCTGACAAAAAAAAATCAAATTAAAACTGCAGTATTACTGCTATGAAACTGTTGCTTCAACAGTCGAGTAGTAATAGTGCTTGGAAAAATTGCTACTCACCAACCACAGAGCAGTACAATTATCGCATAGCTTAATTTTTACTTTCCCGTATACGTACGTATACACGGAGTGATATACGTAGTATAGGGAAAGTTATGTAACGCTGCGCGAAAAAATGGCCAATTTTCGGGGGAAAAAAAGTAATTGCCGCGCCGTGAAAACGAAAAAGTCGATAAAACCAGTTGCTAAATTAAGAAAAAAAAATCCCTTAACACGTGGTGTAGCCAGAAACCCTGTTTTCTAGGTCCTTGATACCGAAAACCCAATTGAAAGGAAACGTCCGTCTGTCCGTCCGTCGGTCCGTCTGCCTGTCCGTCTGTCCGTCTGTGAACACTGCTAGCGCCTAAACCATACGTACGATTTCTTTCAAAATGGATATTCCCCAGTCGATCTGATTCTAGTCGAAGCTTTGAGATGTTGAAAAATATTCTTCAAAATTTGGGGGTACTTTATATGAAGCCCCCCGGGAATTTTCAAAATTTTCTCAAAAACCTCTCCAAATTTATTCTTTAAATTTCATGTATGAATAGAGTAAAATGCACCTATTAACATGGCATCAGTCCCATTTTCACGGATAACTCTAAATTTTCGAAAATTGTGAAAGTTTGAATTTTTTTCGGCGTCTTTCTCCAACTACAAAATTGAAGATAGAGATTTTTTCTTCAAATAAAATTTGTTCTACATATTAAGTTCTTTCATAAAGGTCATGTAAATGTTTTTCAAAATTTTAGTAGTTTTCGTGTAATATTGCGTGCAATATGTGCAATTTTAAAAAATTACAAAAACAAGATTTCTCAAAACCGGCTCCAAATGTTTTCTTTAAACTTTTGGTAGGGATAGTGGTAAATGTACTCTATTAGATGACATAAAAGCCATATTGCTCTATAGGTTGGTTTTTTCGAAAATTACAAAAATGTAAATTTTTTCACATGTTTCTCACGTCGATAATATTTACATTATCGGCGATTTTTTCACATTATTATATTTAGGAGTACATATTCTTTAAATAATGTCAAGTAAAGTTTCTCGGAAACACAACCATCTTCTGTGAAAAGTAGCTCAAAATTTCGCATTTTCAGAAACGCTCAAACGCCATTTTCTCATATATGGCTGCAAATTGTTTCTTCAAACTTTGTAACGGATAGTGCTAATTACACTCTTTAGTATAGCGTAAAGTTTTGAGTTACTTTTTCGTTTTTTTCAAAAATTACAAAATTGTACTTTTTTTAAAGCTCTCTCACATCTTTAATATGCACATTACCAGCAATTAGTAAACATTATTATATTTGTGAGTGTTAGTGCTTTAAATAACTTCAAATAAAGTATTTTGAAAACTCAAACATTTTCTGTGAAAATGAGCTTCAAATTTCGCATTCTTAGTCGAGCTAAAACGCCATTTTCTCTTACACGGCACATAATTTTTAAAAGAAAATGGCCATTTATGACTAGGTTTTTGTGTTCTTTAATATTCTAAAATTAATGTTTCCGTTCTACCAATAGGAAACCGAAAAAATTGAGAAAATGACAAAAAAATGTACTTTTGGTGGTGAAAGATGACAGCTGGCAAGAAAGAGTTTGGGCAATTCCGAATAGCTAGCGAAGACCCAAGGAAATAGAAAACGAATACGGGAAAGTCTGTGCCATTCTATAGCACCACTAGTTAAAATTTATTTAGCTTGCTCATGATTTGCTTATTATAATTATGTATTGTGTTATGTCCATTGCTCACTCCCCTGCCCACAGAAAGATTTCCCTCAAAACCTCCTATCTCTCCTCTCCTTCATTGTGGATTTCTCCTCGTCTAAGCCGTGCAGTTCTAACCTTCATTTGATATGGTACTGCCAACCTGAAAGGTGCTGTGTCTGGCAGAATGTGATGTATACAATGCAGCCATGTCCAGTTTCCTTAGTTGGAAATATTTGGTTGTAAAGTCATGTTTGACCAAACATGAATACAGATCTACTTGAAATGTACTCACAGCTCCGACGTTTTGGCATACTTTTGCTTTAATTTTTGTGAAAAGTGACTGAATAGTCTTCAATATTATATGATGCAGTTTTACACATATAATTGTGCTCTGCATCACAGAAACCGAAACATTGAGCCATTTTTCGCATTGTACAGCATAACTGATGTCCTTGTCTATGATGTCTTGAACAGACTAGCACATATGACCCACAATTTGTGCAAAGATATAGACATTTTTGAAAGTGACTCTAGAAGCTAAATTTATTGTAGTTCTTAAACACATTCAATTGTAATTTACCTACTATACCTGTCTTTTACACCTAAATCCCAGAAAGCACGTTATTAGTTGGATACGTGCCACAAATTTGCTTTTTTCTTACATAATATTACTTAAGTAACTCATTGGAAGAGAAATGACGAAGCAAAATATTTTCTACAAATATGTTAAACCCAAGTATTTTTGAACCTAGATTTTACTTGTATTTCTGTACATTTCGTGTTGTAGATGAAATATTTAAAACAATTATTTCAATCCGTGCAATCATGCGATCAATCAGTTAATGCTGAAATAGTTTTGTGCTTCAGTTTCCTCAGTTTGACAAACTTTTCTTCATAGAGCTGCTGTCTGAAGTCTTCATTTATACTCCATGATTGCACCATCCTGAAAATATTCTTGCCTAAGTCCATTTTTGATTGCGCATTAAAAAAGCAAACAATGGAAAGCAAGAGAAAATGAACTTTTCATTCACGTGTCGCGGCCTTCTGTTATTCATTGTAAAGTGTACGTTCATTGAATGTTTTCCTAAAATAGCGTGTGTATAAAACGAGAAGGGAATATCTTTGTTTAGTGTTTTATCATCAAACTTACTTTACGTACGTATTTTGACAATTCGTTAACAAATATAATCTCGTAGTCTCGTAAACTCGTAGTTATCTCCTTACAGCAATGAAAATATTTCAACTCATAACTGTACCAAACAAAAATACATTTTAATATTCAAGGCTAAAAACATTATGTTCCAATTATGAGGTTGATATATGGTTAAGACTTACAAATTTTGAACCTTAATTATGTTCTCAACTAACTAATTTTCGAGTATTTACCAAAATTAAGCAGCATTAATTATAACTAATATAAGATGTAAACATGTTTTATTGTTTGCTACAACATTATACATGTGAAAAAATAACAAATGGAAATTTTGGTTTTGGTTTTCCAGAGCTATGAGCAAATCGAAACGGGCTCCAAGTGAGAAGCAGGTAAAAATTACTGAGCTCTTCTTGAATGTTCATTGATGGAAATACTACACTACGATAACAGTATTATCATAATAATCTTTATGATAAGAATTTTATGATCTATAATGGGAACTTGTATGTTCTGGTGCGAGGTTTGAGCTTCAAGATTTCTATGACATAATTCCGATAAAACGAAGGAACTTACTAAGAGACGTGTATTGTGGGCAGCAAAAACATTACGGAACAGGAATTGAATTTTACGGAAGGATGATTTAGAATAACTCTCTAAAATAAACAGCGAAATACAAGTTTTCAAATGATTCACGAAACTCATTTCATGTATTTCCATGATGAAATAATCGGACATTAATAAGTCAGTTTTTCAAGATACTTTTTATTACGAACTAAAAATGTATAATTAAAAATTATGTAGATATCCGAAAAGGAAAATATTTTGTATAAAGGATAATTATTACTCAGCGCAGTTGTTTATTTTGGCAACTATCTTCCGGGCAAAAAATTAGGCGTGATCTAATTTAAAAAATGTTAAAAAATAACAAAATTAATGAAAGCAACCTGGCATGCACTTGTTGTATGTAGCTTAATTAACATTTCCTGGGTCAACATTTTTAATTTGTAATTGCACGTTCCTGTTCGAAAGCTTTTTCATCATGAATTTTGGAATGGAGGTAAAAATACTAACACACTACTGGACATTTATGAAAGGAGAGATGATGCTCTTATCTACAAACGATGTGCAGGAAATGTTTTCATTTAATAACTGATAGTGCAGCTTAATAACATAATACGTACCGATTAATAATTGTACAATTATTATCGTTATTAAATCTATTATTGTTTCTAGAATTCACGATTAAAGGTACTACGAGACGATTGAATATAAAATCTACTCCAGATTACAACCAGCTTCCTAAGGAGCTGATCGAGGGACTGTCGGTGCCTCCCCTTCGCACAAAATGTGGGCTGTTCCCCAAAACGCAATGTCTTCTTCTTCTTCTTCTTCTTCTTCTTCTTCTTCTTATTATTATTATTATTATTATTATTATTATTATTATTACTATTTCTGATGCAATACCCAATTCGTAATTACAGTATTTTACATTGAAAGTGGTCGCAGCGCGGTGGAGATTTCTATTAAATTAAATTAAGCCCGTACAATCCCTTTCGGGCAAAGGCCTTCTGAAAGTCGGGATAGATTCTGAGTAACCAGCAGAGAAGCCACTTTTGATGTTCACTGCACTGCACTGCCCTGTTCTGTCCACTGCAGATATACTATCCGAATTACAAGAAACGAAAAAAAGACAACATCAAATTGTATTCCTAAACTTCTTCTTATTCTTTGTTCTTAATTATAATCGACGCGGCAAGTGGTGTGCATCGGTCTACTCCCCATGCGGAAATAATTCAGGCCTCACTCTGAGATATTGCAAGGGCTCAGTAAATGATTAACAACTTGTTTAATTATCGACAAATCTTCGTGTAATTTTCATCTGTTAATGAAAAGATGTATTTTATTTGATGAAGTTATTTATTTACATAGTTAAATATTTAATATATGTTTACAAATATTTATCATTTCGTCATCTTCACTGTCAATATCATGCCGACCCGACACTCCAGTAACAGCAATGTCACGAACTAAAGATTCACTGCTATCAAACATAACTTCCATCAGAATCACTCGTACATTCATCATAGCAGCGCTTATTCCTTCGCTCGTAAAGTGTAGCCGACTGGTTGACGCCATAGTGACCACTGAATATAAGGATCAATTATAGTGATAATTGTTCTTTGAATTTTACGTCAATGAAGAATTTTTTGTAAACAAAATGAGGGGCAAAATTTCCTCTACAAGACGGTAAAAGCAAACTTTACGGAGTACAAAACGCAGCCCAGTGATCGCAGCACAAAGCAGACACGACGCGCCGCGTACGGAGTACGGCTCTCCACATCCGCAGACGAAAGCGGCATGACGTACAGGGTACGGCACTCAGCGCGGAAGGGATAAATAAGCTCTCCTATGCTTCGGTTTTTCTTTCTTGGCGCGTGGGGGAGTGTCATAAAAATGAAATATGTCACGGTATTTCGCGTCGTTTCCGGTTGTGCAGCTAGGATCGCCCGCACTGCTAGATACAGTCGCGATCATGCGAATCCTAGCGGCACAAACGAGAACGACGCGAAATACCGTGAGATATTCCATTTTGATGACACACCCCCACGCTCCAAGAAAGAAGAAACGAAGTATATACTGCAATTTTCGTAACTGTGCAACAGAAATCAGCTGTTGACGGTTTCATCCAATCGGGAGCTTGAACGTCACCATAGTGACGTCACTGTCGCGAAATATAAGCTCCCGATTGGATGGCAGCGAAACAGCATATATAATTTTATAATGCATGAACGTGTGGGCAGCTGAACTTCATCGGCGCGGAGGCGTCGACGGCGGCGGGCGGGACGCGGACCAGCGTTCGGCGCGGCGTGCCCAACAGCGTGGCGTCGTCGGTGTCCGACAGCGCCGACCCCGCCCACGCGCACCTGCCCAGCGCCGCCCCGGGCGCCGGCGACCGCTCCGCGCTCATCTCCGTCGAGGCCGTCGACAACCTGGTGCGTGCCTTCCTCTCGCAACGCTCGCACAATACGCGCACTCTTTCTTGATACTCCACAGCGGGGGGTGCTGGGATAGGCGGGTTCTGTCTACGTCACGGCAGTGCAGGGTTGCCAACATCATCGACAGAAAACAGCGTAAAATCGCGTCTTGGACTAGTTAGCAATGACAAACAACGCAAGTTTTTTTTAAAATTTTTAGTTCTGAAGAAATAATTGTACAGATTACTGAGTAACAAGAAAGAGCACGGTACGCAGAAAAAGAGGGAGCCAAAACTGAGAAGTCCGAATTGCAAATGAAGAAGGTGGGTTTCCAAATTACAAAAAACATTTATCTTTCTCATAATCGGGCACTTAATATGTCCTCAAAAATTGAGCTGGTGGTATACACAAATTAAACCAATCGATTCATTGCAACTTGCTGCAACTTTTCCCGAGGTTGTTTTTTCTGGGAAGGCGCCGACCAAGAGCCCTAAAGGAGCAGCCGCCATTGAAACGCACGAGTGTGATTCTCCTTACAACGTGAAATGAACTCATTATTTTACTTCGTTTTTTTTTCTTGGCGCGTGGGGCGGTGTCATCAAAATGGAATATCTCACGATATTTCGCGTCGTTCTCGGTTGTTCCGTGAGGAGTCGCATGATCGCGACTGTATCGAGCAGTGCTGGCGATCGTGCGACTCCTACCGGCACAACTGAAAAAAGCGAAATACCGTGAGATATTCCATTTTGATGACACATCCCCACGCGCCAAGAAAGAAAAAACGAAGTATACACAATATGACTTCACAAGCAACTTCTCAGCCCGGTTGATAACACGAGAGGGGATGATGTGTGTGCAGGGCTCCATGATGGGCAAGATGATCTCGATCCGCGCGGAGTTCATGGGCGAGGTGCTGCTGGACGGGCCCCCGAGCCCCGTCGACGACTACGGCCGCGCCAGCACCATCTTCGAAGCGCAGCTGCGCTGGACCAGCACCTCGTGCGAGTCCATGGACAACATGCTGGCCAACCCCGTCCTCTGTGAGTGCCCACCCGTTCACAGATTTAGTTTGCATTCATTAAATTTATTTTGAAGATTATGGCATAAAACCAACTAAACTCGTCTTGTTTCGGGGTTCTAAAACGTAACGTTTACGAGCCATGCATGATAATGATATGCTGCAGCGTGTTGCGGGTTGCATCAGCATGCTATATTTTTAGTAATTACGTTATTACTATTAACATGTAGCGAACAGATGCAACCCGCAACAGTCTGTAGCATACCAACATCTACATTTAATGAGGGTTGTGTGTAACACCAATTTAAGTCATTCTATCCTAGTTTGTACAAATACGAACGATACTATAGATTATTAAAGGACTCACTACTAAAAAAGATTTGGACATTTGAATATATCACCTAAACTGGCAACTTAAAATAGTTTTTTTTGTTTATTTTTAGTTTTTTGAAATGGCAATAAACAACAAATTATCCATGAATTTAAATAAATAATACTATTTTACTTTCTCGCCCTGACGAAGGTACTTCCAGAGAAGAGAAAGTTACGTAATAGTGCGCCGGGCGCTGGAAACGAAAAAGTGGACAAATCCTTTTGTTAAATACAGAAAAAAATCCTCTAACACGTGGTATAGCTAAAATCAATGTTTTGTGGTTCCTTGATACCGAAAAATCGATTGACACCAAAACATCAGACTGTCTGACGTTATGTCTTTCCTTCTGTGGTCAAAGCTAGAGCCTAAACCATTCAGCCGATAATCTTCAAAACTGATATTCCCAAAATTGATGTCAATGATCTCAAGGCTTTTGGAGATTCAAACGGGTATTTTGATTTTTGTGGGTACTTAACATGAAGTCTCAAAACCATTTTCAAAATTTTCTCAAACGTGGTATCAAATTGTTTAATAAAATATTGTCTTTCGTCAAAAATTGTCGCTTTATACATTTTGCACAGATCAAAGTTTCGATGGACGTTGGCTTTGATCATTAGGATCTAATAAACCAAATTAAAATATATAAAAATGATATAAACATCGTATTTGATATTCATTACAGAATATTTGAAATTGAAGAATTGATTAATAAGAATATTCATAAAATCAATTATGACATACCTCTTGTTGAATTTAAATTTTTTAATAGGAATATTAATTTGGACTTACACTTGAGCGAGGAATATAGGCATATTACAATGGGAATGTGCGTATGTCTGTCGTACATAGACACGCGTTAATGGTGATTTAATGCGTTTATGCTAACTCAAACGCCCCTGAACAGAAGCTCTATGCAATCCGCAGCACCTTCAATTATTAAGCGCGTCTTCGCTGCATATTCTGCCCTAGTGATTGTGAAATATTGGCCGGAATTATTACTTGAATGTAAATTCGGACAAGTAAATCAAATTTTTCCAAGACAGTGTCATAACGAATGCATGTCCAAAATTGAGCCAAACGTTTTAACAATACGATACATGACAACCATGTCCAAACCGGACATTGAACAACATCATACTCGAGTGAAATTCTTTTATCTATTAAAATTATTGCAGAGCGTAGCATAAAACATGATTAATAATCACGTGAGCAATAGCTTGTGAAGTGTACATTGCAATAGCAAGGCATTGCCGAATCTGCTAGTTTAACACATTGACTGCCATGAGGGTCACGGGTGGGCCTCACGCGGTTTGATTACTATACATATACCCGCTCTAAAGATTATTTTTTCTACGACTACTCCGAAATGTATACATTTCTGCACGTTATCGGATGCAGTAATGATGACGATTCCACAAGGCGTGCGAGAATATTCTTCTCGCACGGCTGTCGACCAATCACATTCGTCTTATACTACGATTTCTCTAACTTAGCCCCTCAAGGCTACTCAAGGCCCATCTTCGCGATGGAATATCACACGGCATTTCACGTCTTTCTCGGTCTTGCCGGTAGAAGTCGCATGATCGCAAGGTCGCTGCTTGATACGGTCGCGATCATGCGAAATCTAGCGGAACGACTGAGAAAGATGCGAAATACTGTGACATATTCCATCGCGAAGATGGGCTTTGAGTTGCCTTGAGGGACAAAGTTAGAGAAATTGCAGTATAGAGCGGGGTCTCTAAGCACGCGGCGTGGGCGCAGTGTACGTGCTGGCGCTGGAGGGCGCGACGCCGACGGCGGGGGAGCGCGCGGACGGGGCGGAGGCGGGGCGCGGGGCGGCGCGCAAGGGCGCGCAGCAGGCGCGCAAGAGCAAGCCGGGCAAGGGCGGCCGCCAGTCGGCCGCCGCGGCGCCGCTGCCCATCCTCGGACGCGCCGCCTTCGACTTGCTGCCCCTGCTCATGGGTGAGCCCTGGCGGCGACACTTAACCCTCGAGCGAGCGTGAGCGAAAGTTTCTCACCAGCAGGCGCGTGTCGTTGACTCTAGAATAAAATCAAGAAATTGTAGAACTACGCGATCTTATCTCGCTGTGTAATATCTTTAAATGATATCGAACATATATTCTATATATTACATATGTTATATAAGGATTAAATAGACACAACACAATGAAAATAAAGAAACAATGAAAAATAAATGAAAGCTCTTGTTCCGATGTACTATCACGCTGATGTTCTCCTATATTTTCGACACTCAGGTCACTATCACAATCCAATTCATGATCATCTTGGTCATCCGATAGTTCTTGAAGAATACGCTGAATTTCAGTCATATGAATACTTTCCCTGGACATTTTCCACAAAATTTGACAACTTTATAACACCAGCAGGCGCGCAACGTAAAATTTACGACACTACACCTTACATCGAACAAAGCGTTACAGAAACTGCATCTCGCGTGCAAACTAAACAATGGCTGAAGATAAGCATAATTAAAGATATCTGCGAGGAATATCAAGAACTTAGAAGTCTTTGGCAACAATGAGTTGATAGCAAATTCAAGAAAACTGCTGTTGTCGTAAAATTTACGACAGCGCGCCCGCTGCAGGGTTAAAACGACGTTCAGTACCTCGACAACTTAGAAGAAGAAAAAAACATCATGGCGTCGCTTACATTAGCAGGCGTGGCCAAGCTATCCCCTACTGCTCTCGAGGGGGGAGCTCAGTTGAACTCAAGGACCGCCTACAACGATAGCTGATTATTTCTTGCAACTGAACACAATGAGAATTCCTTCTCGAAGGAATTATTCTTCAAGTAGGCACTGTGTCTAGCTGGAGTCCAAAATTCGCGTGCTTCGGGTGTCAGAAATAGGACATGTCTGTCTACTAAGCTTGAATCGCGACTCGGAAGTACATTATCAATCGTACTCCCCGTGCCCAAGAAATATAAACGAAAACGTGTACTTTAATTTAATGCTGACTCAATAAAAAATCCTAATTGTAGAGCGCATGAGTAGAGCGCATTGTAGAGCGACCTGATGAAACTTCAAATTCTGTTGAGTCTTCGTCTCATTGTTACAGACATTCAGAAAAATTACATCTGGTTATATTGAAGTGAGCGTCATATTTTTCCTTTATGGTGAATAGGGTTGAATGTGCTACTATAGGATATGGCAGGAATGTGCTTCCATAAGTCGTATGGCACCATATTCCCAAATTTCTGTGTCAGTAATTTTTTCATAACTATGCCTACCAAATGTCTACTTTTCTGCGTGACAAATATTTCATTGTTACACTTTTCAAAATCTACTGCAAAATCAATAATATTTCGCAAAATTTCCCTACAGTACTGGTATTCGTTGAAATTCTAGGATTTTGAAATTCCTAGAACACTGTACTGATATAATCAAACACTAATTCACAACAATTACATTATTTTGGGAATAACGTATCTTATCTTCAGAAGCAGCGAAAGGCGACCTGAGTTCTGAGACTGGTAATGTCATGGAGGGAGGGAGGGAACCTCACTAAGTAAGCATATCTTTATCGTTAGACGAGCCTCCAGTCACTATATCTATAGACGTCTTCGGGAAGTAGGGATCGCGTCGGTAGCGGAACCACTGGCCATCATTCCAACCATTCGGTGCAACCGAGTGTGGAGAGCCGTGATCCGTACGTTTCTCGGAGGGAGAGAGAGAGAGAGGGGGGAGGCAAGGAGAGGAGGCACAGAGAGAGGGAGGGGGAGGAACGGAGAGGGAGGAGAGAGAGGGATGGAGATAGAAAGTGAGAAGGGGAAAGGTAGTAAGAAAGGAGAAGAGAGAGGGAGGAGAGAGAAAGAGATGGAGGGAGAGAGATGAAGAGAGAAGGAGGGAGATAGATTGAGAGAGGGGGAGTGAGAGGGGGAGAGGAAGAGGAAGGGAGAGGAGGAGGAGAGGGGAAGAGAAAGTGAGAGAGGGAGTGAGCGCTTGCTTACGGGGCGGCGGGGCGCCAGGCGAGCAGCAGGTGGAGGAGGAGCTGTCGGTGGAGCCGGAGCGGCGCGGGCCGCCGCAGGAGATGCGCACGTGGCCCGAGCTGCCGCGCCTCGTGGTGAACGCGCGCCTCCTGCGCGCGGTGGAGCCCGAGCCGTCGCTGTCGGGCCTGCCCACGCTGGCCGCCTCGATGACCGCGGCGTCCGCGCAGCCGCCGCCCTCCCGCGGCACCCAGCCCAACGGCGCGGCCGCCGCCCCCGCCGCCGGCGCAGCCGACCCAGCGCAGCAAGGTATGCAAAAGGGCGGCGACTTCCTTTACGTTCCCGTTCGCGTTGCCGTTCCCGTTTACGCGCTATTGTGGAGCCACCTTTAGGGGAAGACTCTTAGAGCGGGGTAATCCTGCAACGGACGTGTAGGTCGGCGCCTGATCCCACGTTTTAACGTGAGAGGAACATCGCCACATCCATGGATATAACATACATTACTCTTACGGGTCTCATGACTAGAAGATGACGCGCCCATAAACACAATCAATTGTTGCCCTGGTAACGACGGTTTAGAACAGCCCACTCTTAATTCCAAGAACTCCTTCTCGAAGGAATTATCCTTCAAATAGGCACTGTGTCTAATGTCCGATTAAATTAAGAAGGTGATTGACATTTATGAGTGGAGGGGAGCGACGTTGCCAGGTCGCAAACCACTGAGCACGTGTTACCGGGACACGAAAACAAACCCTTCAAAAATACGTGTAAAAGTGTAAAAAATACGACAAAAGCCTAACCTCAACGCAACTCATCACAACACAGTACACATTGCGCGCGCAGCACAGGCAGAAACGCGGGCGGCGCGGCGGCAGGGAAGTCGCTGTGCGATGCTCAAATGTTCCCCGTGTTCGTCAGTGGCAACTGAGCGACCTGACACGTCACGTTTTCTCTCTGGTTGGCAGCTGCCATGGAAACGGGAGAGGCGTCCTGACGTCACACAGAACTGTCAATCATCTTCTTAATTTAATCGGACCTTAGCTGGGCACCAAAATGCGCCAGCTTCGGGTGTCAGAAATAGGACGTCTGTCTGCTAAGCTTGAATTACTGAACTTTGTCGCTCACCGGGACGTCCTAGCATTCGAGTTCTGACAGGGGCGGATTTTCGATACAAGCTACGTAGCAGCGTCGGATCCAACCACTGACTGGAGCAGAATCCTAGCGGCTGGATGCTCTGATGACTAGAGACCGGGAAAATATGTTGTATGAGGGGCAGGCAAGTTGAATTTTTTCCGACTACACTGCGCTCTAGCGGCAGCAATCCGCAATAATCCGGTGATCGAAGTAGAAGTGAGTATTGCCGCGTGTACAGTGAAAATAGGTATATCGCACAGGATTCTCGAATTATTCATACTATTAATATATATTATATTAGACATAATGCTAATAACTTGCAGTTTTCAACCAGTTGATGTCGGAATATTCCAACAGAAAAGTTTAAATTAATGGCAGAAACTAGTATAAAGTTTTCATGTATATAGTGTAAAGGAAGTCCATGATGGGAATAAGACGGGTCTTATAATTTCTTTTAAGCAGCCATAGTTAGCCTGCAGTCCTAATGGGATAATTAAGAATGGTCAAGGATTTGAATTGTTGGAAACCAAGTGCCCTTACCAGTGGCGTATCTAGGGGGGGGGGCAAGGGAGGCGGCGCGCCCCGGGTGACACCAATTAAAATATTTTATAGTTGGAATTTAAACCATTTACTTAAAAATGTTATATATTAATGAAGACTATCTGATTTGACTCTATTGTCAATAAAAAATGACATTGCAATAAGATAGATTTTCATGAAATTATAAATATGTTTGCTGCCCTAAAATCTCGTAAACAGGTTTTATAAATAACATTTGTTGATAAGTTATGTTTAATTGTAAAGTATTTATTTAAAAATTATATTGCAATTATTCTTAATTTCATAGAATTTTTAAATATACTATAAATAACTATTATGTGCAAATATGTTTCTATTTTTAATAAAATAATGTACAGTCTATGCAGCAATAGATATTTTCATACTTACTTTATGGGGTGAGGGTGACACCATTAGCTTTGCCCCAGGTGACACCAGCTGAAGCTACGCCGCTGGCCCTTACTCATGTAAACATGGTGCAGTAGTGTACATGGAAGAAAGAAATTGTACCTTTCCATATTTGGAATTTAATGAAAACGGTGATTTAAAGATAAAAGTTTCTCATGGTCATTATACTCGGCTTCAAGTATCTATGCACATACTTGCAATACACATTTGTCATTTTTGTGTCTATTCATCAGTCGATCAAGTTCATATTCTTTTTCATCGGGATGAAGAATTTTAATCTATTATTCCCAAAATTGAAAATTTCTATTTTACTTGTTTTATTTCAGCTCTTGAAGCTAAATTATGAATCTCAAAAATCGTTGTACCTGCCTAATTTAAGGACCATTTTGTTTGAACGAAGTTTACATGATAATCTATATTAGAGTGTTTTCTTTAGATTACACATTTCTTTACAATGTTATCACCTAAACCTAATAAAATTTAATTAAATTACTTATGATGCAGAAGCGGTTCTTTGTTATTTGCTAGATCACAGGCCATGTACATTATTTTGTCCACATGTGTCAATGCTCTCTTTCCCACTCGCGATTTGGAAAACAATAAAATTCCCAATTGAGGTTTTTTAATTTTGCTCAGTGAGGAACACAATTTCTTCCACCTTTCCTCTTCTTTTTATTCGGGGATTTACTCATTCAAGTTTTTCTTTCTATGCATCAATTTACTCGAATACTTGCACTCCAACATATACAACTTACGGTGGAATGTAACTGCGGTCACCGAACAACTTATAACTTTCGCCACCAGATGTCACTTCGGGCGTTGCTTGTCTGCCCCATGAAACAACAAAATGTGTACCTCGTAAGAATATGTAATAAATCTGTAAAATCGGATGTAATATGTAATATTAAAATCCACTTATTAGAAAACACATTTACATAATACCAAATTACATCGATTAAAAATTGTCTAAACAATTTTTAAAAAATTAACTAAAAGTCTTAAAAATTATTTGAGGAGCACAAATTGATGCACACTTTGCACCAAATAACTTTCCCGCCAGTAGTAAAATCTTCTTTGCTTTCCAGGATCGTAGTTTTGCAGCATGACTAGACGTAATACAAGACATTAACAGAAAAAAATCACTGCAGCGCGAAACTCTCATTGAAATGTTACACGTCGGGGATCGTCAACGTTTCTCCGAAATTGCGGTTAGGTTAGCGTTGAGCGACGGACAGAGAGACGTTTTGCCGTCATTCGATTTTTCATTATCAAGGACCCACAAAACATGGATTCTGATATCACGTGATAGAGAATTGTTTTCATAAATTTAGCAACTGGATTTATCCACTTTTTCGTTACTAGGGCCCTGTAATAAGAGCCTTGCTACCGAAAATTCGCCGTTGTTTCGCGATATATACACACACACACGCACGCACGCACGCACGCACGCACGCACGCACGCACACACACACACACACACACACACACACAGATATATATATATAGCAATACATAACTTTCTACAGCGTAAGTGGAAGCTAGAAAGTAAAAACAGTGGAGTTGACGGAAAAAGGAAATGCGCTACTCATATCTAGGAACTCAAAGGTTCGAGTCCCGACGGTGGCAGGATTTTCGACACTAGCATGTCAGCTAGGTCGAATTCAGTCGCTGTCTGGAGGAGAATTTTAGCGACCGGCTGCTCTGATCAGTAGTTTTCCGTGGTTTCTCCGATCAACACCAAGCGAATGCCGGAGCAGTACCCTAACAAAGGGGCCACGGACCGCGCGCGATCTTTCCTGCCTCTTCCTTGTCCTATCCTCACCCCTTACACACACACTTACACTAACATGCACTACACTACCACACATGCCGGGAGACCGGTCGGAAGCTTACAGCTTGTCTCGGATGGGGCGGTGCCCCGCTGGTGGGAGATACCTAGTTGAGAGGAGTCGACGGTAGGTCGGCGCCAGATCTCACCATCCAGGGAGAAAAAGTTCACCGCCACCTCCGAAAAAAAATAATCACGCACTACATTTACGGGACTAATAACCTAAGTAGTTGACGTGCCCGGAAACAAGAATGAATCAATCAATCAGTCCAGGAACTCAACAAGCGCCCGCCTGGCTCAGACGCGCGTGCGGTCCGCAGGGCACGCGGAGGTGACTCCGCAGCGCAGGCGGTCGTCCGTGGTGAACGTCCAGCAGCCGGCGCCGCCCCCGCCGACGCCGGCGCCGCAGCGCCGCGGGAGCGTGTCGCAGGGCATGGGGCCGGGCCCGGGGGCGGCGGCGGGGGCGCCCGGGGCGGGGCCGGGGGCGGGGCCGGGCCCGGAGGCGGACGAGGAGGGCGAGGCGGCCGACCTCGACACGGGCAACGTGCTCTTCGTGGCGGTGGAGTCGCTGTTCGCGCCGCCGCCGGCCGCCGGCCCCGACGCCACCTACATCGCCGCCTCCTCCTTCCCCATCTGCCCCAAGGTGCGAAGAACGCCTCATAGAGGAGAAAAACGAGGCAACGTGGTTTGCATAAACGGACGTACAAATTTAAGTTTATCCTTTTTTCTCCAAGTATTGTCCTTTCTTAGGTGCCTACCGAATTTTCTGATAACGAAAACACTGAGTTCACGGAATGACAAGCACCTCTTTATCTAGCTTCCTAAGGAGTAGATCTACGGACTCTCGGTGCCTCTACAATACTTTGCGCAAAATGTGGGCTGTTCCAAGTAAAGCAATTTCTTGCACTTAACAGTCTTTTGCATTACCTGGGAATTTAGACAAGTTCTTACACAAATTTTGCGGAACAAATCCCAGAGCTCCGATGACTATCGATATGACCTGTACTTTTACGCCCCACATTCGGCTGATCTCAATTTCGAAACTCTAGTATTTAAGACGTTTCTCTGCCTCCTTGGCTACTTTGCTATCGCATGGCACAGCAACGTCTTCAAGTAGACACGATTTATTATTATTATTATTATTATTATTATTATTATTATTATTATTATCATTAAATAAAGTCACATATGCAGCGTCTGGAATAAAACGAGTGTTCGTGTGGGCAGGAGCTGACGCAGGTGCACTGGCCGGGCGGCACCATGTGGGAGGAGCCGGACGGGGAGCTGTCGCTGCGCTGGAGCACTCTGCCGCAGGTGCCGTCACGCGCAGCGCTCTCCAAGTACAGGTAAAGGCAACGAGATACAACAATAGACATCTATCGAGTGGCGATGTGCCCGCCATATTTGAAGCTTTTTGAAGTCACCGTGTTTTCTGTGGGCAACATCCGAATGTTCGTGTAATGATGAATTCGATCAAAGTGCATTTAGAAGAGACATAATATTTAAAACATATTGAGTTTAGTCTAGATTAATTTAAAGAATATTTTGTTTGTTAGCTTGTTTGTAGTATATTTTTTTGTATTTGCTTCTTAGCAACACTTTGGTACAATTTCGTCTATATTCATTCTTAAAACGTTAAATGAAATTTATAACTCTGCGAAAATGCTGCCCTTAACGTCAATTTGAGGCCAAACCGCAGTCTCGCAAAATTCGGTGTGAAAATAAACAAATATTTAAACGAAGGTCGTAACTGTTTTGATACATTTTAATTTAATATACTGCAACTTTTCAATTTCCTACAGAATGTCAATAATAAATCTGGACTAAACGTAGTTGAAATTCACTAAGGGTAATTCTATTATTAATTACTTATATATTAATATAATTATACATCAGATTTGCAAAAGTCAAGTGAATTATTTTCCTTTCTGCTTCCAATACTTTTGTCGCTTCTATATGTGCCAATTATGTGACCAACAAGAGAAAAGCACTTTAAAGTCCCATACCCCCAAACACTACGGCAAAAAACGCCCAATTCGTGTACTTATAAGTAAGAACCCTTAGCAACACTTTGTTTTGCCAACAGAAATCTTGGCTGCCGGTACTGCAAATTGCTTCACGCAGGAGCGCTGTATTTGCACACAGTTCCTCTCTACATAACTCAAGCTCGTTGGGTAAAGGCACCGGCCCCGTGCTCACATCAACGCCAAGCGGGAGGGGAACGGTCAGCCGGCCTGATTCGTTGGTGATTAAAACAGAACATTTGCAGAACTGCAAGGAATCAATATTTCAGTCATTTAAAACTCTCACGAAGTTAAGATTCATGGTTCGAGAAGACGTTGCCACGTACTATTAATATTGACAAATAACATTATCATTGGTAATACCACGAGTGCTTTGGAAATTGTTGATAAATCCCCGACACACGAAGGGATTTATCTGAGAATTTCCAAAGCACGAGTGGTGTACAAATGAAATTACGTCCGACAGAGATCCAAAAATGCGCTAAATATTGAAAATAACTCAAAGCTATGTCAAAATCAAAGACGCTATATTACAGTACTTACGCGGTTTATTGGACATCGACACAGTGATCGTTATATACCGCCTCCTAAGATAGATGAGAGACAGTGTGTGATTGGCCAGTAGGGAGAAGCGGTAAGAAAAATCTAATAGAAGAAGCGATTAACTTTTTGAGATACAGAGTCCTGATTGGGACTTTTTGTATGTATAGTTAAACACAAGTGGAATAGCCATTGATAATTGCTTCTGAATGCATAGGGATTTAAACAAGATGGCATACACATACACATAGGCATTAACTGTGCGAATCCTGGATGTGTAGCAAACGCTTGTTTTTTTGTGCTCAGAGGCAAGAAACACTCAAAAAATTTATCCAAGGGGTATACCTGGGTTTATCCAAAATATACCCAGGGGTATTGAGAGGTCCGAAGCTTCAGAGTGCATACCAATGTATTCTGCCCTGATCGCCTGAACTCACATTTAGTCACCCAGCAAGCTGACACGTAGGTCGGCGTTCGATCTCTCCATCCTGCGGGGAAGAACCCCGTCACCTAGCAGGTCAAAACATTCCCACTCTGGCGGGACCAATGACCATAGCAGTTGACGCGCCCGGAAATATCAGTCAATAAGTCCCTCCGCCACGTGAAGCAGCACTCTGGTTCAAACGGACCCAATTGAAAATGAGAATGAAGGTCATAATTGAAAATGAGAATGAAGTGATGTAGAAAAAGGTTTTATGGGTTGTTTAGGTCGCTCAAAAACAGTGACTAATCACGTTTTCACACAATTATACATAACTTATCGTAAAAAGTGTCTTCTATTCGTAAATTAAAAAATAAACCAGAAAAATATTGTTTAAACACTTTTTTAACTTCACGAATATCGTCAACAAGAATCAATGAATTCGAGTGACTTGAGGAACGGTAACTTTACGGGACCATGAGGGAGACAAAGTCGACTGAAAGAACTTTCTGGTGCTGAAGCATTGTGCTTCAATGTCTTCTGAACAAGATTTGACCATTCAAAATTCCGAATGCGCCCTCTGAATTTTGCCACTTGGCCAGGTTTTGGGCCCGTTTGAACCACCGACAGCATGGAGTAGGGCGCGGGCGTCGGCAAGGAATGGAGATTATGCTCCAATGTCTCCTGAACAAGATTTGATCATTCAAAATTCCGAATGCGCCCTCTGAATTTTGCCTCTCTGGCTAGGGTTTGGGTCCGTTGAACCAGTGACAGAATGAGCGCGAACGCGGGCGCGGGTGAGGGCTGAAGTATAGTGCTCCAATATCTCCTGTACAAGATTCGATCATTCCAAATTCCGAACACGCCCTCTGGTTTGCCACAAGGGCCAGGGTTTGGGCCCGTTTGAAGCCGTGACAGCACGGGCGCGTGCCCGGGCGGGCGTGTGCGCAGGCTGTCGGAGGACGCGGGCGAGGTGAAGTGCAGCGGGGACCTGCCCCTCGAGGTGGTGCAGGAGCTGCTCGCGGCGGAGGGTCAGCGCGTGCAGTGGAACAGCATCCGCCGCTGCTACCTCTCCTCCTCGGGATGCAACTCGCTCTTCACCGCCATCGCCAAGTACGTCAGCAAGTTCATACAGGATTGAGGAGGTATCAACAAACAAAGTTTATTACAATATACGTTTTATTAAGAAAACACAGCCATACACGTGTTTCGGGACAACTTTATCCAATCATCATCCAAATATCATGGATTAAAGCACGTAGGTCTTAAGTCGACGTCATATTTTATGTCGTTCAGAATTCTGTTACAGACTGTTAGAGACAGTCACAGACAGTTACAGACAGTTACAGACTGTAACAGTACAGACAGTCTGTAATAGTATGCTGGACGACATATAATATGACGCCGAGTTAAGACCTACTGCTCCATGATACCTGGAGCCACTAATGATGGATAAAGTAGTTCCGAAACACGTGTATGGCTGTGTTTTCTTATTAAAACTTATATTGTGATGTACCTTCTGCTTGGTACCTCCTCAATTCGGTATTCATATTATGGATTATCACAATATTTCTGCTGCCACCACGAATTTACATCAGGAATTTTAATGCACGCTTGATTTCACAATAAGCACACCACATTTACAATTCATAAACGTTTCAAGACTTGTTTCTCCCTCGTACGCTAACATCATTTTTTTCTATGACTTTCACGCAGCCGACAGCCGGTTACTCTTTTCGTCCTAATGGGACGCACATTCGACTGTTCACTAGACACCAACACACTTGCGATATCCTCAGCCCTAGAGTCAGCAGAACGCGAGGCCCTCCGCGACAACACGTATGTGAAAGACAAGGGACAAACAACCACGCCCAAGGCGGGACTTGAACCCGCGACCCAGCGGACCAAAGCGCTGTAATATACGTCATACTCGAGTATTAATGACCATTACTACATCATCGCTTTATGATGTAGATTATTAATTTCGTTAAGTTCATCGCTGAAATTTGCAAAGTGTAAATATTTCATCCCACCGGGCCTTCTGTTTTCTCACCAGATGCATCGTTCTGGAATAATACCTATTATCCATACATATGAATATATACGAATATATATATTCGTATAAATATATTCTCTTACAATCCATTTTCAGAATCTAATGTTGTGTATAAGTACTTTGACATTATCTTGAAAAGAATTGTTTCTTATGACAAACCCCGTCAGTCTACCAGTTAACCAACAAAATGTGTCTCATCGCATTTCATTCATCAACATCTTTCATCCTAAATTGTTTCTTGTTAACATCCAACGCCATGTGACAATGTGCGAACTCCGATTTTCATAGAGATTGAGCTCACTCCCACACCGCAGAATGCTATTTTTAATACGGCTGTGACCGGGAGGGGGTCTGTTGCGCATCGTATTTGACTTCAGCCAATGAGCTTCAGGCACCAGTTTGCGTCACAATATTAGCGAGAGGTACCAAAATGATCACCTCGTTACAAGACATTGAAACGGATTTATGAAGTATTTCTTTTAAACATTGCATCTTGTTTACCTTCCTCGTTGTATTTTTTGACTCGTTGATTGATTGATTCGTGTTTCCGGGCGCGTCAACTGCTCGGGTCATTAGTCCCGTAAGTGTAGTGCGTGTTTTCCCCGGGAGGTGGCGATGATCTTTTCCCCGCTGGATGGCGAGATTTGGCGCCGACCTACCGTTTTGACTCGTGAAAATTGTCACTTTGCACAACTATCAAAATGTTTCTTAACAATTCTCGCTCTCCATGTAACATGGCGGTCAGCGTCTGGTCTAGCTTTTCAACCGAAGTGCCCTAGCTGTGGTCACGTGGTTAGAGACGCAAACTGATGCTGCGTAGAACGAGCAAACATCGGTCGCCCGGAGTAGCTCACCCATCTCTTTCCACCGTGGTTGCGCATGCGCAGGCACCGCGTGTGGCCGTTCGAGATCTCGACGGCCAGCGACAAGTTCCCCATACCGGAAACGCGGAATCAGCCCCTCGCCAGCAGCGGCGGCAGTTCCAAGGCCGCGCCCTCCGCCACCAGCTCCAAGGGCGGGAAGGGCGCCAAGGACGCGTTGCCCAAAGCGGCGCAGCAGTTGCACTGGGTCGCGTACGTCGACCTCACCAACCTGCTCTTCCCCGGGGGTGAGCTCACAACTCTTCAATAAGACGAACTTATACTTCAGTTTTTCTTTCCTGGCTCACGGGGGGGTGTCAATAAAATGGAATATCTCACGGTATTTTGTGCCGTTCTCAGTTGTGCCGCTAGGAGTCGCATGATCGCGACTGTATCGAGCAGTGCTGTATGTGTGTATACGTGCTTGCCTGAATAGGCGCCCCAGCACTTGTACTTTATTACGGAACCGAAGCCCCAGGGTGGGCATCCGGCGTTAGCCCCTAATCCGCACTCTCGTCGGGTGTACAAGTACACCTTCCGACCAATATCCGGATCTCGCCGGAACGCAGTTTGCCCTCACGGCAACCTCCCCATACAATGCCTGGGTCTAGGGCCACCCTGCCAGCTCAGAGCTACTAGCTATCTGGGCTAGTACCAGAGTCAATGTCGCCTGTATGACAACGCGCCACTCACATGCGCCGGGACACCAAGTCCCTCCTCTATGCCCAGAGTATCGGGCCACTGTCACGACGAAGTCAAGAGCCAAACTGGGGGCCACCCGAACTAAGGTCCGTGCGTCTCGGGGCCCCCATCCCGTCTCCCCACTGCCTGCATCTTCAGGCTATCGATCTGGGTTGGACCGTAACCAAGGCAACTTGACGGTAGGTAATGTCCCGCCGGCCTTTTATTTGTGGATTCCAGAGTACCCTAGGTCTTCTTCACCCAATCCTGCCTGAAGGTCGACGCGCCAGGGGCCCAACTGGGGGCTGCGCCGGGAGACATCAAGAAAAGTCGCGCGACTAGTAGGTGTGACAAGAGGCGTGACAGCATGTGTGACAGGCACGTAGGGCAGGGGGTGACGGTGTGTGCGCAGTGACGCGGACGCGCGTGGCTGCGCCGGTGAAGGTGTACGACTGGGTGGAGTTCGAGCGGCTGTGCGGGCAGTTCACGTCGGTGTTCGACGAGGGCGTGCGCCCCTCGCTGCTCGCCTCCGAGGCCACGGGCACCAAGCGGCGCGGGCCCTCGGCCGCGGGCTCCAACGTCACCAACGTGGAGCGCAGCGCCCTCGCCAAGGCACGCCATTGCGTTATACTGGATTAATTACACAGGCACACAATAGTACATTACGAAACGATGATGTAATGATAGGTATTAATACACGAGTATCGTAAACTTCACACGAGTGTATTAATACCCATTACAACGAGATTCATAAGGTACTTTTTCTACGATTTTTATCAGTTAAACTTTTACAATGAATAGTTTCGTGTCAGTTGATTCAGTCAAGGCCACCTAGAGGACAGATATCTAAATCCACCCTCGCATGCTGCCGCAGGTGACTGTGATTACCTGCCCGTCAGCGAGGGAGTACTGCGCTAGTCAAATAGGATCAAAGTGAAATTACGATCCACTTTATTTTAAATAATACTACAATAATCTACGAAAAAAATACTACAGTAATCCCTCAACATTCGCGAGAGTTAGGTTCCCCAAAAACCTCGCGAATGTTAAGTCTATCTTTTAATGACGAAAGTTGGGTTAGGTTTCTGGATATCGAAGCAGAAAGAAAAAAATCCGACAATCAATTACAGTAGAACTTATTAAGCGCTATCACAAACAGAATCCACAATTAACAGTTCAAAATGAAGAAATAAAAAAATGTTCGAAACTTATTTCAAAGTTGAAAATGATTGGACATAAGATTTGCTAATTTTTTTGCTTCATCACCTTTCTCGCTGTTCTAATATCCAAATATGGAAGAGTTCCTGCATCAATTTTCTCTTAAATTTCGAAGTTATTTCAATGTTTGAATCACATTCAAATGCCAGTGCCACCGGAGCTTGTTGAATTTAGAACGCCATCAACAGTTTTGACATTGAAGTTGCTCCAGGACGCAGTTTCGCTTTCGTTACTTCATCATTACCATCGAGGAGGTTTTCTTCGCTGATGATTTCCTGAAGCCTATTTACAATGAGCTCATTATAATGAGAGTTGTAGAACCTGAATGGCTTTTCTGTTCATTTGGCCAAAACCCGTACCTCCAATTTGACGCAACTGAATTGAATTATCTTACAATTGTGTTTTTCTATAAATGGGAATTAACATTTCATCTGTGAAATTGTTGAAGGAAGTTACACTTCAAGCTCCGAGGTCTGCCGAGTTCGTTTCCCAGATGATGATGATGATGATGATGATAAAGGAAATGAAATGTGCTCGCTTTCAAAGAAAATGTAGTACGACCAAAAGACGCACTCGCGAATGTCGAAGTCGCGAATGTTAAAACCGGTAGCATTTCTCTAATCGCGAATGTTCGAAACTCGCGAATAGCGAATCCGCGGATGTCGAGGCATTACTGTATTAATAAAAGAAATTAAAAGTATTGAGCATAATAGAATATCAAATACCATTTTAATGTACACAATTGAACCAAACTTTTGCTAAAACGATTCTCAATGATTAATTGTCAATACTTGGTGTGTAAACTTCTCTGTGATTGGTCAAGAGCCTGTATCATAATGAAAACTGTATCGAAATAACTATCATTATGCAACTGGTTGCAGACATCAAATGACAGCATTATTGAATGGGAGTAGAAAACAAAAAAAATGGCCCAAAGACTTGACTCTATGTATGTCGATGCGCTAAATACCAGTCTGAAGCCAGAATTGCGCCACTACCCTCCAGTTTTTTTTATTGCGAAATCCTCCGTGAAATTGTAAATCCTAAATTTCATGGTGGTTTTTTCCCAATTTAAAAAATGGAAGGTAGTGGCGCAATTCTGACTCCGGATTTGGGTTCAGCGCGCCGACGTACGTAGAGAAACGTATCAAATCTTTGGATCTGACAACTTTAGAGAATAACGCTATAAGACACCAAAATCTAGTATCAATATGTGTTTTTCGCGATTTAGAAAGGACTGGAGGGTGGTGGCGCAATTCTGACTCCAGATACAGCGTGTCGACATAAGCAGGGAAACACGGGTTGATCTGACAACTTTATTTGGTGTGTCCGTGTTATTAATTCTCACATTTATTAGTTAATTCTCACAATTATTAGCTTCCATGATTAATGCGATATTAAGTGTCTTTTTTGGACAGAGCGCTTATAAAATTGAAGTTGCCTCAATTTACGTGGAAATTCTGAATTTTCGAAAATTGCAAAAGTTACAAATAATGCAAGAAAGTATGTGCTGTTTTAATAGCACTAGTTTATAATAGCTGAAATTTGAAAAAGTTTTAATGGACGAGGAAGACATCGTTTCAGGGGAAAATCACTTCTTAGGAAATAATCTATCTGGCCCTTCAATCACCTCATGCTGTTCTAAAGATTATGCGAAGTTAATCGCAAATGTTGAAAGTATATTACGATCAGACTATACTATATTCGTCTTGATAGTAACATCAAACTTACATCTCATCAATATCTACAACGGATGCCTGCTGCTTTTTTGAAATTATTTTCTTACTTTTCAGTAATACTCCTACATATTTGTGAGATTTCATATTCTCATATCCTTCCGGAGCTCAAGGAGTGCTCAGATTGCACTAAATCCTCATACGTCACACACAGTTTCCAACTTCTTTGACATGAAGTAAATAAATAAATAAATAAATAAATAGTTCTCCATTCGCTTACTAATACTTTTTGCTTTTGATTGGCGTTATTCTCGGGGGGGGGGGGCAAGCAGGAACAACCATGTCGAGGGAGGTGGGGATAAGTGGCTAGCGCCTCGGTGCCCACCCCGTGGATTATTCCCCCTAGAAAAGACAAGCCCGTGATCGGCTACAGAATACACACACAAACACATACACACACATTGTTTATTCCCCCTAGAAAAGACAAGCGCGTGATAGGCTGCAGCGTCTATACATACACAAACAGACACACACACACACACACACACACATACACTGTTTATTCGCCCTAGTAAAGACAAGCGCGTGATAGGCTGTAGCGCTGAGCCGCTGGCCTGGATCGCTCCGCAGAGCCCGATGCCGCGGGGCCAGTCGGGGGCCGCTGGCCGTGTCGTCGAAGCCGCACCAGGGCGCGGAGACGACCAGCCTGCTGGCGTCTTCCGAGGCCGACTCCGCCATGCAGCTCGAGGACGCCGGCCTGGGCGACGCCACGCTCATCGTCGACGTGCAGCTCATGCGCCCGCTCGTGCCCAAGCGCACGCCCGTGCAGCTGGAGAGCAGGTGCTGCGCACTGGC
>JAHLJT010009355.1:54823703-54888415 GCA_031308135.1 Acheta domesticus | reverse complement strand
TTATGTTGATGGTTATTAAGGAGCACAGGAGGGTTCGTAACATGAGAAATGCAACCTCTCATTGGCGCAGGTGCTGAAGCGGCGAGCACAGTAAACGAGTCCGAAAGCTGCAGATTCGATCGATTGATTCTTTTGAGATTCCGGGAATGATATGGTCATCAGTCGCGTAAGTGAAGTGCATTTTGTATTCCAGAAGGTGGTGATTACCTCCCTTCGCTAGATCGTGGATTCCGACGCCGATCTACACAGCATCTTTGGGTATCCCCGCCAGCGGGACCCGCCCAACCGGGCAAAGCTCCTAAGCTCCGGACATGTGTGGTAGGGTAGTGAATGTACGTTTTTGAAAGGGAAGGACGAAGAGAAGGAGGAGGATGTGAAAGAAAATATCGCGCGCTGTTCTTCAGACCCTTTGTATATATAGGCTGTTCGCCTGATATTAATGAGACTGAAGAAAACTTACGATTTGAGCAGCGTGCGCTAGAATTCTCCTCCAGACAGCGACTGATTCGATCTTGTTTCGACACCTGCCACGATCATTGCCACCATCATTGAACTCTCGGACCTCCCCGACGACCTACAGGTGCGACGTAAAGCATGACATAAAGAAGGTGGTAATGGCCTGGCTGGTATCTCATACCACAATAATCTCGTCTGAACCTCATCCATCAATACCACTTATTCATCATCAAAATTCAATTCTCATAATTGCCCTATCATCATACATAGAGTGGAACGCAAGTTAACTACTTCTGCCGTAACCATCCTCTAGACTATTCCTCTATTATCGTCATTTTACAGTCTTCATAAACAAATCAAGATTTCAGAGTCCAGCACATAATAAATGAATTTTGTACTCGTAATTTAAATCAAGTAGTCCAAGGGTAGTTTACAAGGATTTATGCTTCATATCTTTGAAGAAGGATGATACCACCGTTACAAAGAGCAGAAGGTGGCCTGAAAATGTACCCTTCTTGAATAGTAGGCATCTATTCCACGCTCATTTTAACTTTGTTTCACGAAGGTCGACTTCGCAATTCAATGATAAATTAACAAAAACTATTGTTGAACTTTCGTGGTTACATGAACTTTCAATAATTAAGAAATTTAAAAAATTTGCTCTGGACCATCGTAACCGATGGCTGATTTTCCTAATTACAGACTTCCGCGAGGACGCTGATGAATAAACCGGGTCTCGACCTTCAGCGCCGGCTTTATACCCTGACCTTAAACAGCGCCGCCCGATCGCCAGCCTCACGATTCTACGCCCATTAATTGCAAAAACCCTTCCGACAGAGCGAGCGATCGGGAGAAACTTGCTGCTCCAGGTGAGAGCTAGCATACAGCTGACAGTGAAAAATTCAGGGGAAAATCTTAGCTTTTTTGTGCTATCGTGCATTACAAACTCAGTCAGTGTAAAAATTTATTTAATTGTCATCTTTCCCGTCACCTTTTTGAAAGCTATTACGCTCGGAGAATATGTTCCGCAGTCGTATAGAATCCAAATTGTGACCTTGCTACTAAGTAACAATGCGTTTTTAATAATTAAATTTGTTCACAATTTGGGATTCTATACGACTGCGAACATATTCTTCGAGCGTAATAGCTTTCCAACAATGTGACGGGAAAGGTGACAATTATATAGATACAAGGAGCGATAAGGCGCTTATGAAAACCATTTAAGGTTGGTTGACTCGGTGGCTTAGTGGTCCGAGCAGCTGAGCGTAAACCAGAAGGCCCGGTTCGAATCCCGGTCGGGCCGACCAATTCTTTGAACAAATGTAATTAGTCAAATTTATTGAAAGATAACGATATTATGGCAGTAAAAATAAGAAGTAAATGTTTTCGGTTTTAGTCATTACGTTCCTAAGAAATTCATGTGGCTTTTTGATCCTATGAGAGTTAGTTACCTTCATCATAGGACTTCATTGATCTATTTTATTCGTATTTACCAAGCTTCAAAGTAATACCTTATAGTTATTTGGTTTAAAGAATTCTCAAAATTTATATATTACTTTTCTTTCATAAATTCATAAATAATAAAGAAATAATATTTCTTCGAAATTCAACAGAATGAAATTAGTATTACAATCGTTGCCGAAGATCTTGTTGTTTAGAAATAATATGAGGACTGTGGCCAAAAAGTTTCCACTGCCAAAGAAAAAATTTCGTTATCTCATTCGATTGCAATACTTTAATACTATCCAAAGTCTTATCTTTTTTGTAGCTTTTGTGGTAAGATGGTGGTAATCTTCCCCGCTGGCTGGCGAGATCCGGTATCGACCTTCTTCCGCTTGCGAGGATTTTCCACAACCAGGTATTTCCCACCAATGGGCACCACCCCAGCTGAGATTGGCTCTTAGATCCCGATTGGTCTCCCGTTATGTGTGGCATTGTAGGGCATGATGTAGTGTAATGTAAGGAAAGGGTGAAGAAGGGCAAGGAAGAGGAAGGACAGATTGCGGGCCGTCCGTTTGTTAGGGTACTGCTCAGACAATCGTCTGGTACTGATCGGAGAAACCACGGCTACCGATCAGAGCAGGTGTCCGCTAGAATTCTCCTCCAGGCAGCGGCCTGAATTCTATCCAGTTGTCTACCCAGTGTCGAAAATACAGCCACCGTCGGGACTCGAACTCCAGGGCCTCCCGATCAGACATGAAAACTTCTTTGTATCAAATTTTCCACTACATTAGAAAGCATTTCTAATTTCATCGTTAAAAATTTATTTTCTTAGACCCCTCCCCCCCTTAGATCCTAGAATTTTGTAACGTTTATTCTGAGTACATTTCATAAAGGATTAGGAAATTTTATGTTTCAGAATATCGATACAATTTATAAATATATATTCAATTAATATCCTTACAGACATGTGAAACACTGTGTGATACTTAAGCCCGAAAATGATTGTCGAAATTCGAGGTGCAGCTGCAAGGGAAGAGTTTCGAATGCCGCTGACTTGCATCGGAGACACTGCGCCCAGTGAGCGTTTTCTCTCTCCGAGGCTTCACAGGAGCGCCGCGCGGAACGGCACGCGCGCGCCAGGAACTGGCGCCCCCGGAACACGCCGACGCCGGAACCGTGCGGCGCTGGGGCGCGGGCGACGGGGGTGGCTGGCAAGGCGCAGGAGTAGCGGGGGTGATGGGTTGTGTCTAGGCAAGGACGTTGGAGGTGGGCAATATGGTTGTGTGACGAGCGTAGCGGCATAGGGCGGTGTAGAACGGCGTAGGACGGCGTAGAGTGGCGGGGGCGGGGAGTAGCGTAGGGAAGCGTAGGGCGACGTAGGACGGAGTAGGGCGGCGTAGGACAGTAGGACGGTAATAGGACGACGGGGGCGGGAGCAGCGTAAGGCAGCGTAGGGTGGGGGGCGGCGAGGACGGCGTAGGACGGCGTAGGACGGCGTTAGGACGGCGTAGGACGGCGTAGGACGGCGTAGGACGGAGTAGGACGGAGTAGGACGGCGTAGGACGACGGGGGCGGGAGCAGCGTAAGGCCGCGTAGGGTGGGGAGGCGGGACGGCGGGAGGCGGGACCGACGGCGGGGGCGGCGGCGGAACCGTCGCAGTCCGTCAACATCGTCACGGATATTTAAGCATAGGGCATTCGCATTCCTGTCTCTCAAGACGTTTCTTGGCATCTCAGCTTACGGAGGCTTCTTTCGCAAAACAACTACTCCTGACATGAAACTGAACAGTGAAATCATCATCTACTTGGAAGTACATCATTTGATGCTTTGTAAATGAACTAAATTTAACTTTTGAATTTACGATTTTTCCGTATGATAAGTACACATAGAGCTTCACTAACGACAACTTAAGATCCCACTGACTAAACAATTAATGGCAAGATTATTCTGATTATGCTATTAGAATAAAGAGTGTTTTACTTCAATATTTTCGGATGGAATGCAGCAAAATCAAAAATTTTTGTTAAAATTGTACCAAAACCAACTTAAGCGAACTCTTTCAACTCAAATTGATCTTCTCGTTGTTTGCTTAAACAATTCACACGAGAGAGTGAACTAAATTTTAAGACGCAAACTATTAAAAAACAATCTCCAGATTCTCTCGAAAACCAAACACCAACTTCATTTGTATAACATGAACCCTCTACATAATGGAAGATCACTACTATGATCTTGAAACAACTACTGCAGATAATTCAACTCTTGGGTAGAGTGGTTCTCATTTTCTCCTTCATCATTTAATAAAGAACACAATGAACTTCAAACGCTCGTTGCCTTCAATTACATTAATTCCTAAGTGCGAGTGATCAGCATCAAAAATGCCGGCAAAATGTGGTCTTGTTAATCTGAGAGACTTAAGGGGGAAGAGAAGCATAAACAAGAAGTGGCTGAACCGCAGCGGCAGTAATCTAAGCAACCGCGTTGACCAGTATGATTCTCAATTTCATAAACCGATACGACCGTAGACTGCTGGTGTTTTTATGTATTGATGAGCCGAAGCACACACTACTTCGAGTATAATTCCCTGCACATAAAGGGTACAGGATCTACCTACACTTCTTTTCGCTGATCAGTTTGCTATCGGAAGTTAAAGAAAGATCAGCTTACTGAAGAAGTCCATTTAGATCGGCGTTGTCCCCCATTTGCGCGGTAAGCTGTTTTATAAATACTAAGATAGCCGCTTATTTTGCTTCACAGTATATTTTGATTTACTCTCCTCAAACGAGAAAACCGTTTGCCGTTCATGAAAGAAATTTAAAAAATGCATAGTGGCAATACAGTAGTGTCTTGTCACAACCCTGTTATGACAATTCATGATAGCCGCAGCAACATTTTGCTTGCACAGCTCTGAACGCATGGCACTTAGGGCACAACGTCCCATTTTATTTTGATTTTCATTTAATTTTAGAACCTTGACTCCTGTTTACTATCCTGACGTACATAACTTCTTTGACCGTGGCCGTTTCTCGGGGTAGGGAAGGGAGGAAAGACCCCCTCACATATTTTCATCTTTTGGAGGTAACTATCAAATAAAATATTTGTTTTGATTTTTGAGGGAAAATATATTCCCATTTTTAGTTGGTAACTGTGAGGATATTTACTTGTGATCGAGTTTTAAATACTTTGAGGTTTAACCGCCGCGAAAACCATATAAATCTTTCTTGAGTATTCTGTTTTTCAGCAAGTTTTAGTACACTTCATTACTTTGTACACATTACTTTCTTTCTTCCTCTCCTTGTATTCTTCTTCTCCATAAAAATGGTCTGATATTTTCACTCATCTAGTACTCCTTATCTCTTTCCCTTTTCCTTCTCTACGTTACTCTTTATCTCTACTCTCATTATGCTTTCTTCCTCTCTCAAAGTATACCGCATTCATTTCTTACACCATTTTTATAATAGCATTAACACATAAGCAAGCTGTTGCTTAACTCTAGAGCACTCACGCACCCTTATTAGAGCACTATCTACTACTATTACATTAAACTGCGTGGCCATTCGTGATATGAACGTGACTGCCTCTAAATGAAAGTGTATACCCTCTACGTGACCACACGGGGCCACTATGCTCTTGAAATGCAGTTGAAATCATTCTCGGCTTTGCATACACGAAAAGTTTTGGATGAAAAGAAGTGCACTCCAGAGACACGATTCTCTCATCTCTTTTTGTGTGCTCGACGACGCTAATACTTCTCTTTGCGAGAACACGCTTTCTTGTTATACAAACAAGTTCAGAAGGCAGCACGCGGTAGTCGAAATTGCCACTCGACTGCTGGTACTTTATAGTCCAGAAATTAAACGACCCTCTCCAAAATCTCTTTTAGTGATTCTCAGGACAAGAGCTGTTATTGCACAAGGTTCCAATTTGAAATATTTCTTGTGCAAGCCATAAGGCTTTACATCCAACGTGGTTATTTACAGTTGTATTTTACAGACAGAAAATATTTACAATACGCTATTGGTTATTTACTTTTCACAACTTATTTTCAATAAATTCACATATTTTTTTCTCATTTTCTTATATTCAAATAATTCACTTTCAAGTCTGTAAAAACTATTTTTTCCGCTAGTTAACTTCAATTACACGAGCCAATTAGATATTCATTCAATTAATTAAGCTAATTCGTTGCACATTCGAAATAAAGCTGAATTTCTTACTTAATTTCGTGGTTATTACTCAAATGAATAATTGAATGTGAACATTGTTTTGCAGAAATGAAGTTCTGTTACATTTGTATCACATATTAACAGAGTGAACGAAAATATTTTATGAGTTTATCAATGTCAATCACGGAAGATGGCAACAAACAGAACATTAACGTGCTTATGTACATCTCAAAATTACCAAAGACTATCCTTTTTTTACAAATATATGATTTTATTGGTTTATTAATATTAATATTATTATTAATTTGTCATCACTCTTGTAAGTCTAGAAATTGATAAATGCGTATGCTACTCAAGTAAGCACCTATTAATGACAAAACTTAATTGTTTCGCCGGCGCTCAGTATTTGATAAGTCAGTCGCCGATATTTGAATTTCTTACCGCTAAAAAGATTTCTCATTTGGCGTGAAACCTATGTCGGACATAGTTCGCATAGCACGTCTCATTGGCTGTTGCACAACCGCCTCGCGAACGCGCCCCAAGCGACGAGAGCGCGGCATCTGGAAACGGCCTCGCGAAAGCAGCTCGGAGCCATCGCGGGCGAGGCGAAGGAACGCACCCGGCCCTCATTAGATGGCCCTGCTCCGGCGCTAGGGGCGCTGCCGCCTTCCCCACGCTGCTCTTCGCAGCGCCGCGGCGGCGCTGTCGCCGCTATGCCGGTGATCTTTCAAAACCAGGAAGCGCCAGTCGGTGTGATCGCTTGGGAGGGAATGTTTGTGGCTCGGGAACCTATTATAGACCGCAGATAACCAATGTATCTTCAAGTTTCGTAATTGATTTTATTTTCGTTGTAGTTTATGATTCTTCTACTAGGAAATATGATGTAGACGATGTAGCGTATTCTCAACCTCTCAAAAAATATCGGTTGTAAGGTTCAAAAATTTACAATACAAACAAACAATAGTATTTTTGGTTTAAATAAAAATTATAGCATTATTATAGACACATGAAATTACAAACTTATTACTCTTGCCTGGCTAAAAATAGTGGGGTAATAAAATCAAGAGTTATAGGTACCACGTGTCATACAATCGAAGCATCTCCTTAATGACGTGATTAAAACTAAAGTTCTCTTTCTAAGAAGGAGCGGGTAAAATAAGACCATAAATTAAACGAAATGCTTTCGAAAGAAGTTTCACTGCAAAACTGACAGTTGTGGATTTTTTAACGTAAGTTGAAGAGCCGAGGAGAAACTACACTCCGATTAAATATTCTGGAGATTCCTCACCATGATAGATTTGCACTCATAAATTCCTTACCAGACGTTTTTTGGTAAATTATTCCAGTGTTTCACATTTCGCCTGAGACCATTCTAATACCCAAGGGCGGAGGGAGAAATCGATATCTCATCCCCATGGTCCACTTCTACCCTGGTACTCAATCACACGCTTCCTACGAGTAAGATGAGAACTCCGAGAACAGCTCAGAAGCGTGCACGCCGTAAAAGGAAGAGAGCGAAGGAAAGCGCAGCTTCCATCCTCATATGGTCCACCTCCACTCGACTACCTGTATCCTCCTAGTATTTGGAGATCCTCGTCGCTGACGCAACGACGCACACAACGTAAAAGGAGCGAGATGATAAATTCAGCTCCAATTAAAATTTCTAAGGGATTGACAGCTGTGAGTGGGAAGGCGGTTTGGCTTTGTACTCACGCGACAAACTTGTGGTTGTGGCAGATTGGGGCAGTTGTGGCTCAGGGCCTCAGATACGTCACGATGATGGTCGCCCAGTTATGACTAACGGGTTGCTTATTGTGATATTTGGTATCCACCTAGTTTGAATGGGAACATAACCTTAAAAAATTGCAAAATTTACATTCTAATTATTTCATTCAATGCTGCTACATGAATATCACATACCGAATGGCATTAATTTACTCGTAAATTACATAATACTAACATATGTTATAAGAAAAATATAATTTACACACCGACCGCAGATGAAATACCACGAGATTCAATAACCTATAACACGAGAGATGTGTGGATTGACATCGTGCTACCTCAGACTCAAGCAGGAGGTTTGTCATTATGTTTTTCAATGCGTTTTGACAAACTATGTTGAGACACCATAAAGTTTTTGTTGGTATAACGGAGTTCTCTCTCCTTCGTAACTCAGTAGTTGTCAGTCATTTAAAAACATTTAATTGAACTTACGCAGGATACCTTCTTCTGCTCAAGAGCGGTCACAAAAAGTATTTCATGGATGAAGCAATTTCAGTTGGATCCTCGTAACTATTTTCGAAATAACATTTTTTAAATCGTTAGCTTGGAATAAAAAATGTTGGAGTATATCCATAATGGGAATACTGCTTTGAATGTGATGAGATATTTATATGGTAATTATGTTGAATATATTGAAGAAGGGCTCAGCAGAACATGGGGCTATTCCACATGTTTTGTGTAACTGAGATATTAACATTAATAAAACTTCAAATATTACTCTTTTTGGTGTAATATATTTAAATGCACTATGGACTTATAAGCGAGAGTAATGTGTTTAAAAGTGTACCAAGCTTTATACTGAACGTTGCAATAAGATCCTCAATATCTCAGAATTAGATCAATGTAGGATACCCCCCCTTTTTCTACTGAGCTTTTCAAAAAATTGTGTAAAATATACAACAACAAAATACAAATTGGTTTTTTAATGGGCATTGCCGCATGGCCTCCCCTTAACCCGAGAGAGGTGGCGCGGGTCTCTTGTGACCCCACATATCTTTGCTTAGCTGCAGTTGCCTAATTTTGCGAGTCAAAAGCTTTACATTTCACATACCTTTCACCACAATTCTTTAGCTTTTGTCTGAAAGATTTTTAAAAATTTTATTTGTGATAATTCATTTATAAATATTTGTGAAACCAATACAAACATCTTAAATTTTCATACTTTTTTTAAGTTGCCTTGATTGCTTTGAAGCATTTTCAATAAATTGTTTGTTTTTATGTGAGAAAATGTTTGAAAATGAAACTTACTGAATTTTATGATACCTTTGTCGTTGAAATATTCAGGCAAAATGTAAATGGAGTCATTACATAAAATGAAAGATAAAATGATAATTTTTCCCTTTTATTTGTTTCAATTACTCTTTTGCATGTTTGTTTATAATAGTGAATTAAGTAAATACGACCTTAAAAACGATTGATTATTATTAAAATAAGTGATTTCGCACTTATTCTTGCTAAGTATAATTTTATAAAGAATAACTTACAGGGATCAGAAATGACTCCGCGCCACCTCTAACGTAACTCCGGCAACTGCCACCTCTCCAGGGTTAAATCCGCCACTGCATCCGTGTCTTCCCACGCTGCGGTCGCCGTGGCGCCCCGTCACCCAGCCCTCGGCCCCCGAGATGAGGAGACGAGAGCGCAATCGGGCGTCGATCTCCGCTCCGGACTCCGCTTCGCGCGCAGAAAGCGAGAAAACCCTGCGAGGGCGGCGTTGCGATCGACCCGCGGAGCCGATACCATCGCCTCTCGATAGATGCCCGATAGCCGGCGCCAGCTCCGCCACGCCGCGCTGCGCTCCGGGGTTCCCCGACAGCGTCAGCGGGGAACAGTGGGACGCTTTTGTGCTACGTTGAAACCGGAATTTCATCTCACAGTTTTTTCTTGAAAAGCGTGTAACGAATCTACAGATTGAGTCACATAACTTTAGCTCCTCCTGCAGGTTTTGAAATCCCAACTGTTTCGTTGTTTTCGTACTTTCCAATCTTCCTGAAATTCCAAACAATTCCACCTCTCACGTGAACAGAGGCAGCTTAGTTTTCCGTCAAGTTATGTTTGCATTCGAAATTAGTAATATACCCGGTGAATCACATAACTTTAGCATCTCCTTCAGTTTTTGAACGGTTAAGGTTATTGCAATGCAATTTTCACGGAAGTGCATAAGAAAATTAGGCTAATTGATACATGTATTCATTTCTATTTTCTCACTTGCATTTTATTGAGGTAACTTTGTTTTTTCAAGTGGAATTATACATATTTTTAGTCTACCATGAGGAGCATAAAAAGACGAAACCGATGATATTCATATTGTCATATGTTAGATAAGCATTTCTTGAGTAATTTTGATTTTTTTTCTGTCTCTTGTTTAACAGATATTTGAACGTAAGAGTTCGCCACACGAGGTCATTTTAGTACATACCAATGAAAATCCTTATTTCAAATCCTTCAATTCCTTGAATCAAACAAACACGAAAAATTTGAAAAATGCGGAGGTTGGAATGTAGAGTTCAGGAAAAGAGTGCAAAAGTTTTGTGAAGATTTGAAATAAGTTTAGTAACTTCAAATACATCGATCAGCTTCCCTTTCCGATCGCGCGTTAGCAGAGGGGAGCGCTGTGAGACCTTGTGTGGCGGACTGCATTCAAAATATCCGTTAAACAGGAGTCGCAAAAAATCAAAAATTCCCGAAAAATGCTTATCCAATATACTACAATATATCCTAAGATTCGTCTTTTTACGCTCGTCCTTAGACTAGAAAATATGTGTAGTTCTATTTGAAAAAAACAAGTTATCTCAATACCTCGTAAAAATGCAAGTGATAAAATAGAAATGAATACACGCATTAATTAGCCCCATTCCCTCATGCACTTCCGTGAAAATTGCATTGCAATAACCTCAACCGTTCAAAAACTGGAGGAGGTGCTAAAGTTACGTGACTCACCCAGTGTATTACTAATTTCGAATGTACACATGAATTGAACAAAGCAGTCTCTCTCCACGTGAGAGGAGGAATGGTTGGAATCTCAAAAGACTGGAATAGTACGAAAACAATGAAACGGTATTTTGATTGAAAAATTTAAATATATGATGTTCATCAATATTTTCTCATTTCTGAAATGACATCTGTATTCTCACTTTTAGAGTGGCATGCGATGAGGAAGAAAAGGCTTCAATATTCACATGTACCGTTTCATAACAGCCAATTTTTGCAGCTCCAGAACTTCATTTTTCACACTCGTCAGAAGCAATTTTGCTGATGTAGGCCACTTGTAAATACTAAGAGAGCGTGAACAGAGTATCCAGGATATTTCTTATGAGGGGAGAGCTTTAGAAGTAGTGTCCTGTCGACTTGACATTTTCTTGAAAGCATTTCCCGAATATGCTGAATTTAAATTTTATTTATTCGTAGATTTATGGTTACGTAATAAGTTTTCAGTTAAGCTACAAAATATCATTCGTCCTATAGAAAATTAATAAAAACTATTTGTGAATACATGTTAGTGGATTCAGGGATGGGGAGAGCTGGAGCGTCTGTGATCCCTATCCCCTTTAGTTGCGGCATTGAATATGGTCGATGTGAATAGACGAGGCCATTCAAGAAAGAGCGCCGTAATGGCCTTTAAGAGTCGCGGGTTCGAGTATCACCTTGGCAATGTGTTTCCCATTCACCTTTCGTAGTCATTCCTATACTTTTATTACATAATTTCGATGAATTGTATGTGATTGGGAAAAATTTATGACCCTCCATGATACCAGGTTCTGTGGTTCAGAGTTGATCGAAATTGAAAAAGCTGTGAATATGCCCCGTTTTCCCTAGCATTTTCAATTGTTGCTTCCAACCGCCTAGATTCACGAAGTGTGATAGAATGTCTGAGGAAGGCTGTAACAACCTGAAACTCAGACAAAGTTATGCGGGAAGCAGAAGAGTGCGTGAATGCATTGAAAGTAAAAATGATAATATTGAATATTTTATTTCAATGTTTTATATTGCCGTTAAATACTTTGATTTTTATCTATTATTAGTAGGTAAGAGCGATTAAATTTGATAAAATTTGAGTTTTGAGAAGAAATCTAGTCAACATTTTCGCAGGAGGTCCAGGAGTTCTAGGTTACGCAATGTCTGAATGTCACATATAATAATATTTCCCATTCACGAATGGAAAATATCAGAAGACATTCTCTTTTTGAGATGTCCTCTTTTATGTACTGTCATCTTCAACTCAAATTTTCTATAATGAATTTGTGGATAGCTTTATTTCGTCAAGAGCAACAAATTACAGCAATTAAAAATTACACTCTTATCCCTTATAATTTAAAGGATTTCTGTTTCTTAATAAATGTAATAATAAATTACATTTACAATTTTAATTCTTTACAAATTACATCTTAAACTTGCAAAGTGTCCCAATAAAGTTATTTCTTTTGAATTAACAAGTTTTTTAATAACGTATTTGTTTATTGCGTATATTTAATTACGTTTAACTGTACAATTTTGTATATTTTAATAAATTAAAAGAATCAAATTTCTTTTGTCTCGCGCGCTTTTTGATCCGTTGCAACCCAGTGTGCGGCGCCCTCGAGCCGTCTAGCATCCGTGTCAGAAGGCCTTGACTCGCCGATATGCAGATGGAAGATGCACCTTTCTCCCGGCGGTGGCGACCTCGAGATTCTAGGATGGGGAGGGCGGATGGTGCCATTTTGGCGCATCCTGCATTCGCCGCGACGCCGACGGAGCGTGGAGGGGCGAAGGCTTGGGAAGATGCTCATGAATAAAACGGGTAATGAAGCAGCAGAATGATGTGGCTCGTAAAAGGAATGAAAACGAACGTGTTGAGTGGTATAAACAGTTGCCCTGCTTTCGTATCGCGTAACTGCGCTTTGGTCATGGACGCGAATCCGCAAATCAAATTACGTTTCTACTTCCCACGTTTTTAGTTCAATACACTTTTACATCTGCTACAAATTACCAATACTAATTTCCAACTTGAAAAATTTGGCAGTTTGCAAATCTTCCAAGTTCTCACAATGATTAAAATTGTAAGTTACAATTTGATGAAGTAAGTGATATGATTTCCAACACATCGAAGCAATTTCATTTAAATGTATTTTACACAAAATGTAATATTTTATAATTTAAAACGTAACTTGACAACATTATTAGGCAACAATAAACATTTAAATAGATAATTTATTTGATTTTCCAAGATACTATGCATATTATCACCGTATTTTACGATGTTTAGTTTTTAAACATCTTGAAAATGAATACAAACAGCATTTCTAATGAGGCAAACATTGCTAATAATACGATTGCAACTTGAATTGCAGTTACCTTCACTCTCCTAGAAATAGTAAAATGGCAATGTGACGAAGGTTAAATAACAGTTGAAACTAAGAGCAAAAGCCCCGTTGAGTAATGTGTGCCATTGAGCAGCTTTCGCCTAGCTTAGATCTGACTACTCTCGCAAATAGATCTTGTTGCTGCAAGTACATTAGAGGTATTCTGTGCAATTGCATTCTTTAAAACATCGGAAAATTTTCGTGCTATTAAAACGTTGCATGACATGGACTTTTGAAAATCCTTCACTGAAAGGTCTGGGCAAATTCCTATTTACATTTGCTGATTGAACGTCCGGGAAGCTCATTTCTTGTACTTCTCGTTGCCCTAAGTCCGAGACTAAAGAGGGTTCCGGGTTCCCATCGACTTATCATGAGGCCAACTGAACAAATAAATACCTTAATTTGATCAAATGTTTTGCAAGGGCAACTAACACAAGGTTAAAACCTGTGGGGCTGACCTGCCTAGCGAAACAATTCCTCTGTACGCTCTGCAAGATTCAACCTTTTGGTTTATATATTACTTGCTCGTTAGTCAGTAACTGTTACTCAATGGAACTTTTTTTCGCTTCTAAATGCCAATCCAACATCTCTTGTATGCTCGCGCATTAAACCAATGATGTTGAATATTGAATGCATACCAAATGTTATGAAAAATTGTCGATGAAAGACAAAGACAAATTAATACGTATTTTAAATTTATCGAAATTCTTAAATCAACACAGTCATGTTTTTTGTAATGGTACAATAGTTCTCTAAGAGCCTGACTTCTCTGTTTTTGTTGGACGATGTGCAGTCAGGATATCTGGTTCAGTACAATTTGCCTTGTTTTTCCTAATGAATGTTAGTAATTTTATTTTGTCCTCCTCCTATTCCATCATATTTCTAAAGAATATTGCTCCTTTTTTCTCACCAGAAGGCGAGTAGATGAGAATTCGTCTACCTGCTATTAGAAATATGTAATTAAGCAAGATTCTTTTGTTTAAATCTAAAGTTTTACATGGTACCATTTAATTTATTAACACACAAAATTACTGTTTATGGGTCAATTCAAAATATTTGGAATTTATTTAATGTTCTTCGTGCACCTATTCTGAGATCTCAACAAAGTTTTAAAAAAATACAATATTCCTACCATGTCAAGTACTTCGTACTTCTTTCAAAGGACGTTCACAACCCTAACACTCTGAATTGCTTCAAAAATTTACATAATCTTCAAAACTTCACAAAGAAATTCTGAAAATATTAGCTGCGGAATTCCTCAGGAACAGCACGGAAAAAACTTGTTTGTACTTTCTATGTCATTTAATAGTATGGGGAAGGCTTTGGGGAATATAACAATGAAATTGCAGGATAACACACTCGCGCGAGCAATCAACGATAATAGGCCTTGAGAACACCAAAGCAACACGCTCTCATACGTTACTGTTTTTAAATATTACAAAAATTGAAACACAATCTTCATTTTTTCACGAATGAAATTCAATAAATAAAAAAAGGCAATTGCTATTTATTGTTGTTTCAAAACTTTTATCATTGCATTAATGTCCGACTTCTGTTTTACTACCCAACGCATTTTGCTCCGTATTAAGGGCACCGGTGGGGGGGATTCTACCTGTGCTAGTAGGATTTCACAGCAAACATTTTCACTTGTTTTTTCTGTGTTGAAATTCCATATACAGGTAAAACAGACATAACATCTTAAACTTTCCGTTTTTAAAAAGATTATAAATATGTATTCCATGTTCGATAATGTGTATAATGTAATTCTCTGTCTTTAACCCTTTCTCTACCAATGGGGCATATATGTCCCGCTGGGTTATGTAGCAACTCATAACAAGTGTTCAAAAACAAGTGTGTGACATTGTGGTCATTAACAAGTGTTCAAAAATGTTGTATCAGTGTTTTGCTGCTGATCAAAGCGATCTAAGTTTTCCTACATTTTACCTTAATTTGCACCTAGTAAGTTGAAAGAATTGACTAATTTTCTACATTGAATTGTGTGAGTTTTTTGGCATACAAATAAAATAAAAAAATCCAATAAAAAAATTACATTGGTAGTGAACGAGGGGAAGTTCATGCTATTATATCACATTGTCGTGTAATGAAGTATCATATGTATAAAATGTACTTCATGTTCCTCTGGAACAGAGGGTAATAATGCAACCATTTAAATAAAAAAACGTGGCTTTAGAGCATAGCGTAGTAAACTTATGAAGGGAATGTTCATTTTTGGTTTGAAAAACATCCATATACAACACCGTATCGTTACTCTGGTTCACCCGTTTAATTTCCACTCTCACATTCCGCCTCCGAAAACACGTTCAGAAGAAGAGCGCCCACCTGCGCACCTAGCGGGCAAAAAGGGCCTTACGGAAAGGCGCTTGCCACAGCCGAACCATAGCGGCTCACGCCCACCGAACCACGACCGGGTTTTCTCCGCGGACGAGGGACTCCGGGGCTGCTCGATTCACAAACTGCCGGACGGCCCCGCCGGCAGGCGCAGCCAAGGAAGCCCTTGCCAACAGTTCAGCCACCCGGGGAAACATTCTGGCAAGGACGTCGCCGAGTGGAAAGCAATCGACAGAGCCTACCACAACCACGCGACCCAGACATCGAAAGAAGATTAATCCGACACGGTTTGCTTGCGATTAATTCATTGACAAATTAGATTATCGCCTTTTAGGAGGTGAACATAAAAATCTATCTACGTATATAAAACAGGGTGTTGGTATGTTTATAAGAGCAAAACTCTGACACCGTTGGACCGATCTCCATGAAAGTTGACACTTCTACGTGTTTTTCAACCGAGAAGGCTAATGTGTTGTTAATTCTGTTGTAACTCCACTACATGACGCTATTCACTAAATATCCACTATGTTGTATATTCACTACATATCCACTGCATATTCCACGTCAAATGCAACCTGCAAACACGCTCGGCAGCATTTTGAATCTATATTGTTAAATAGCTTCTAAACCAGGGGGGCTTAAAAAACAAAGTTTGAGGCCGAAGGCTTGAAAGAAACGTTTCTCTCACCGTAATCTACAGAATGAACTCTTCCTAAACATTACATTACATTTCTGCTGGTCCGGCACTTCCCGATATTACCTCACCTGCTCAGAGACGGGAAAATCTGCAAGTAAATGTGAATGAGAGGGACAGAGAGCGGCAGAGAACGAGACACACAGAGATAGACAGGGACAGGGTGAGGGAGAGAGGGAGAGAGAAACGGGATGGGAGAGGAAAGGGAGATGAAGGGCAGAACAATGTCTGCCGGGTTTTCTTACTATCGGCTATTTTCTTTTGAGCGTAGGACGCCACTGCACAAACAGTATCCATAGCAAACTTTGAAATCAGTTTGGTGTTAAAAATTACAACAATGAGCCAACAACTGTCATAATTATTAAATAAACACTTGTGTTCGAATAAAAAAAAATTCTTTAAAAATTGTGTAAAGCCTGGTTTTAAACTCATCGATTTGATGATAAAAAATACGTATAACCTTTGCTGTGCAAAAAACATCACTTTGATCTTCTCTCTCAACAAAATACAGGAGAGTAAGCGTTCGTTGAACTACGATTATTGGAATCATTGCAAAGGGAAAGCTGAAAACTACAGTCCAATAACATGCTTTGTTTTTCAGAGAGTTTAATTTCAGATGTGAAAGAGTCAATTTTCATGTTAAGGTGCCGCAACATATGTAATGAAAATGGGATCAAACTTGATACAAACTGCAGTCTACGAAAAATGTTAATTGCAAACAGGAATCTGAATATTGTGCCACCCAGGCTCAAAACGTTCCAAAGCAGTTGATGGTATGTGTAATTTTCTACAGTACAATTTTTTTCATATTCTGTCGTTTCTACTTTCTCTTATTTCCTCACATATATGTGAACTTAAATGCAAGGAAATTTAGAAACAATAGGGTAATTCGCGGTGATATTTTTTCTTACTACTACAAAGAACGAGTGGATCATTATATTAGGAAATTCGTTTTAAGGATTTTACGAAAGTTTAAAAAAGGTTCATTAGGAGTTGTCCATAAATAACATTGAAGTAGCCGCGGCAACTTTGTAATAACCCTCATTTTTGCATATTCCTTTTACACCAGACGAAAATTAAAGTTGCCTAAATTCAGACATTTCCCAAATTATGTATACCATCCTGCCGCTTTCTAAAGACGTACTATAGTTCCATGAACAGGTATTGTAGTTCATAATGTTTGGATTTGATGGAATTCTGAGGTCTTTGTTTTCGATTCGTGAAATGTATTGCGTATAATTGCGCCGCCTCAACCCCTTCAATTAGAGCTCTGCAATCAGGCGAAAACAACCGCTCGAGACTCTCGGGCTCCGCGCCGACGCTCGGCGAAGGGTGGGGGACCTTGCTTGGGGGGGAAGAGATAGCTGTTTAACGGACATTTCGACCGGCCGCCTTGCGGCTCCCGCCGAGACGCGGGAGTCGCCGAGCGCCCGGGCGCTCGAGCGCTCGAGCGCTCGAGCGCTCGGCCGCTCGGCCAAGCGCCGGACTGCACAGTAGCTTCGCCCCTCAATGCATGTACGAGATATAAAAGTCGCCGCATGTAGTGATCGCAACACTTTCAATTCATTGTAATCGAAAGAAAATACAATTTCAATTAATGGATTAATTTGTTGAAAAAGTAACAATTTATCGATTGACTGGAAATAATTTTATAGAGACAAACAATACATTTTTTAAACAATTAAGGCAAAACAAAGACTCTGAAAATAAATTTTTATTGTTTTCTATATTTATAGTGCTTGAGGGAAGATAATTCGTTGCGTACCAATTGTAATGTCATTGAAGTTTCTTACAAACCCGAATATAAGGCATATTTATTAATACAATGAATATTTGGTCATAATTTCACGAGTATATAAGAAAAAAGCATATGCTAAACAAAAATGAGGTGAGTACTATTTTCCTTGCATCAAAACGTCTTGTCATTGGGCGTAGTAATTTATTGTGAAATAGTTTATGTAAGCCGACATGGCCTTTGTATTTGTCGACTCAGTCGGCGGCCAAACAACAGCGGTCACGGCACATCAGCCTATTCAACTCAATAATTCAAAATACATTATTTACTATTATATACACACGTTTAACATTATTTTAAATTCGTCAAAAGTATGTATACATGAATGATGCATATAAAGTTTTATATGTACGAGTACAATGTTTTTCAGTTATTCCATTATTTTTCGTTTCAATACAAGATAAGCGATTAATTGTAATTAAAAAATCGTAAAAGCTGAATTTGTGAATCATTGACTTCTGTGGAGTAGTACTGAAGCTCCACGAGACTCCCTTCCTTTGGGTGAACTACTGACACTGAGAACAGCGTGGCAGGAAGCGATAACAAGAGGTTGTGCGAGTTGACTCGGTGGCTCCCACGCAGCGCGCCATCGCCGTTGCGACGAAATTTCCAGGAAAGGACAGGAAGCAGTTGAAAGAGAAGGGTCGAGATATGTGCACAAAGCTTTCCTCGAAAGATATTGAGGAGCTCGCAAGATTATAAATAAAATTAAAAGTACAATGAGCTCAAAATAATGCTGAGGTGACTGAGGCACCCTGCACGCCTACTGCCGGGTTAAGAAACCAAGACCTGCGTTTCAGATGCCTGAAAATTACAACACCAACAACAAAAATATTTGGAAAAAGACGGCAAAAATACAAAATTGGAAGGGAAAGGTAATAATATATTTCATAGCACTTGCATCTAAATTTAGCAGAGCATTTGTATTTGCTCCATATTGCACCATATAAAATGAAGGAAAATTAATAATTTTATGTTCATTAGAATAAAATAGGCAATTTCCGAAGCATCCGATACCTAGTCATTACAAGAACGGAATTTATCTCTAAAACTTTTGAGTGCCTTTTCTTTGAAGTCACAGGCAGAACTGCAATAGATCCACTTGAGGTTCTCCCGTGCGTCCGAGGAGTCGATTTTTAAAGCTTTTTATTTTTTTTATATAATTTATTAAAATTATTTATTACAATTAAAATTAAAATTATTTATTACAATTATTTATTACAATTTATTAAAAATTATTTATTAAAATTTATTATTTGAAAAATTAATATTAAAATTCCTCTATATTTTAAATTTTGAAAAAAACGAAATTATTGGTCATTTATTTAAAAAACCATTCAATACTCCTTCCTTTCCCTGAAACGTGCCATTAGATATTTACTCCGACGTGTCGGCCGATTGTTACGTGGCGCAGTTCGCCTGAACGGGGTCCGCCGGTTGTCTAGTCTCGTCGGTTGGAGGCCGAGTCTCGGGCGGTCGCCGCTCCCGGGAGTCCGCAACCGGCTGCGAAAGGACAGTCGAGCGCGTGGTCTCGAGAGAAGAGAGGCGGGCGAGCGCTGGTCGGTAAAAATCGCGGAGAATGCAGACCTCTACCTTCAATGTCGTGTAAATTCTTGATGCTTATCCTGACCACCCAGCACCAATCCCGCCGGAAACCCCTCAGCAAATCTCGCGAAGTCATGCCCGGATCCTGAGATACACGCCGGAGCACCAGCCAGCGTGACAGCCGCCAGGCGCGAGAATTTCTAACAATGCCCGCACGGTTGAAAAAAAAAAAAGAATGTCTCGGGAGGCGTTGTCGGTCGCGGCACGTGAGAGGGCGGGGCGCGAGGAGCAGAGCGGCGCGGAGGAGATGCGCAGACGCCGCCGCGCGGCGGCGGAAGCGCGCGGGCCGGAAGCGGAAGTGAGCAGCGCGGCGGCAAAGCGCGAAATGGGCGATTTGGAGGAGCGCGACGGGAGGGGCCACCGCGGCTTTTCCGCTGGCTGGCACGCGCCACCGCGACGCTGCAACGCCCCCGCCGGCACGCGGAAGGCAACGCCCGCGCTGCGCTTGAGCATGAGAATGCTAATAAGTAGGGGGCGGATTTTAATGAATGTCTTTTTCTTTTCTTTTCAGGGTTGTCCAACTGGCGGCTTGCAGTGCCATTTATTGTGGCCCGCAAAAGAGTTTGGTCAAAATTTAGTCTCTTGCATCCATGCCAGGCGAGAAGATTGGGCACCTCGCACTCGTGCCTGGCCGGGGTCCCTTAATGTAAAAATAGGTTGAGTTTAGATTTAAGATTTTTTAAGTAAATTAAGAAATTCACAATTATCACAATTTGTTTCACTGAGTTAAGCAGGGGAACGGCCTGATTTAATGCATGCTTCCCCCCCCCCTTCGCCGTTTCAGAACAATCGGGCAACCTCCCAAGAGCAATAATACGGCGAAGTCCGGTTTAGATCGCCCGCGTAATGGAAATATGGCCCGCCACCATATTAAAGGTTGTAGTTGTGGCCTTTGGAGCCTTTGGAGCTCTAGAAAAATGCCGGTTACTGGATAGCCGAGGTCTCTAAGGCTGAAGGGTCGTAGGGGCGCGGAGTCGAAACCCGCCTCGGGCATGGATGTTTATGTGTGTTTGTGTTGTCCTTACTTGTTCCCTCTAGTCACCAATCTCAGTAAAAACAATCACATTGGTCGCTATATGACCTAAAAATTAAAAAGAGACCTTTAAAATATGGAGATTATTATGGCAATTAATTTTATGATATGACAATAGGAAATGTACCAATTTTATATGGCATTTTTTGTGGATTTCAACTAAGTAAATTTTACCTTTCCTCATCATTTTTAATGCATTTTTGCTGACTTCATCTATTTTAATGGTACTTGCTTCAAATAATATTTACGAGATGCAACAAATGTTCTCCATAAAATTCCTGAGTAACCTATTCGATTTCTTCGCTCAGAAAAGATGACAGCAGTTTTGAGTATGCAATCTAAGGTGCCTGTGAAGCCTATCAACGCCATTGTCGGTTCAGCCGATTTCGAGATAACTGAAGACCGACTTCACGTAATGAACAGTCCAAAACAAAAGTTTGCTACCTGTGTTCACTTGAATAGAGGAAGCCTTGAATACATCAGTAACGTATCCAAAAACTAGAGTTGTTTATCCGAACTGGCATGGATCATCAAAATACGCGCCTGAAAGGGTGACGTTATTCAAGAACGAAATAATGGAAGTCATATTTGGCAACTGAAATTTATTCAGAGGCGGCTTTCGACGGCTTTGCCGTCATCAAGTCTAAAGATGTACAAAATAAAAAATAAAGAAGATAATTTTAAATAAATTTTGAAAAAGGAAAAAATTCTGTTATGAAATTACACTAAAATAACAACTTTTTTGAACAACAAATTTCATTTCTAAAGTAAAAAAGAATACCTAGCAATAAGTGACGAAAGCCGAGAGATGTTTCTGGCGCTGTAGATAAGGAGTGGGAAGAGGTCTGGATCATTTTACTTGGAAATGTGTCAGAGGACGGAGGAGTTAGTTGTTGGGGAAGGGATGTGTAGAATGTTCATCAGGGTAGACACAGGGAAGTTGGTATGTTCGTTGAGGAGAATTTCAGATTTTTGAAATATGTGAGAAATTTCCAAAGTACTCCTGTTCTGAATAACAGGGTATTTGCTGCTACAGAGGCTCACGAAGTTGATCAAACAGTGATATCTTAGCAGAAAGAAAACAATATATTTATTTGATCGTTTATTTTGAATATCATACTATATTTTGACGTACGTGGCGACTTCAATACATCGTGCTTTTTATTATAACATTTACTATGTGTAGTGTGCCGGTGTTTAGTGTAAAACTCTTGGCTGTAAAATACAGGTCTCCATTCAGATTAAAATCGTTCTACTAAATAATTAATTGTTGATGGGTGGGTGTCAGGATTTGCTTGTGCGCCAGCGATATCGTTCATGAGCTGGAACATTGGCACAACGAAAAATAAAGTTACTGAGTTATGCACGTTGTCTTAACATTTCATATCTTACATTAATAAATATGAAAATATTCGATTTCTAGTAAGTGTATTTGCACATGAAAATATTGTATTACTACAATGTGAATTCAATTCAACTTCAATCTTATACACAACAAAAACATAATTTTATGCCTATATAAATATTTATTAACGTATTTAAAATACATAAATTTAGACCTTGAAAGATCTGCACATTTTATAGTTATAGATAGGAAGATATTAGAAAATTATTATGTTCTAGCACTAACTTTTTTGATTTCCAAAATGATCGGTAACATGAAATTTGAAACACGACGTGAAAACTTGTTATTACTCAACTGTCACATTTCTTGACCTCTCTGGTCTGTGGTACACGACTCTAATCTCCAAGAGATCTTGAATTTTGCATTTGTAAGGCAAACGAGTTACAGAATAACCAGAAGGCAGGAAACTATGAGGAACCTTTGCAGGAAGATGTGGGTCAAGAAGAGATACCGGCCTCCCGGAATTTCATTCCTCGCTCTTCTCAATGATCATCGCTTTGGGAAGCGCCGCGCCCGTCGACGTTCAGCGGTCGTGCCCGCCGTGGTTCCTTTCGTCACGATGACTCCCTTTATTCGTGAGACTCGACACACCAAGTTCGCAGCCAAATCTTGGTTTCACTTTTGAATGTTGCGCAACTCCGCAAGTCACTATCGAGTTAGCGGGGCTGTTGGCGGGGTTGTTGGCGGGGTTGTTGGCGGGGTTGTTGGCGGGGTTGTTGGCGGGGTTGTTGGCGGGGTTGTTGGCGGGGTTGTTGGCGGGGTTGTTGGCGGGGTTGTTGGCGGGGTTGTTGGCGGGGTTGTTGGCGGGGTTGTTGGCGGAGTTGTTGGCGGAGTTGTTGGCGGAGTTGTTGGCGGAGTTGTTGGCGGAGTTGTTGGCGGAGTTGTTGGCGGAGTTGTTGGCGGAGTTGTTGGCGGAGTTGTTGGCGGAGTTGTTGGCGGAGTTGTTGGCGGAGTTGTTGGCGGAGTTGTTGGCATGGCGTTGGCGGGGGAGGGGCAGGAACACAGACGGGAGCGGGAGCAGAGGTGGAAGCGGCGGTGGGTGCAAAGCCATAAGCGGGGATGGGTTAGTGGCGGCAGCGATTGCGCTTGCATCAGTAGGAGCGGGTGAGGGCACGGGGCGCAAGGTGGAAGGGGAGGGACGGGAGCGGGGACGTAAGGGAGGCGGGAGCACGCGTTGGAGTGGGAGTAGGGTCGAGGCGTGTGCGTGGGTGGCGGCGGTTGCGGGTGGGAGTGGGAGTGGGGTCGCACAGTCGGATGCGGGTGCAATTGTAGGGGTGGGGCCGTGCAGGGGTCCGTGGGGGGCGGAGAGAGACGGTGGGCGGGGGCGGGGAGGGAAGTTGCGGTGGGTGGGGAGGGGACGGCGGGAGGGAAGGGAAGGCGGGGTGGGACGGAACCCCCAGGTGGGGGTGGAGCCGCGGACGTTCGTCGCGGTCGTGTCGCATGAGGAAATACGAATCGGTCAGCGGCGGATGCTTCAGATGCAACTTGGGAAATCTGGGCGGTTGCTTCGGAAATTGGGAAGATACTTCCGAGAAATCAATACTCCTGAATTCCAGGGAAATAATAAATTCAAAATTAATCACTTCTGAAACTAATCACTTCTTGTTCAACCTACTCTGATCAACTCATAGTCAGCCCCAGCTCGACATGTTCATAAACAGGTTTAACAGGGTTTTAATTGTGAATATCGTATGTTTTACGTATAAGCTATTTAACTTGGTGAGGAGGCATATTTGAAAATATTAGAATCAGAAAACTACTAATTGTATTTATTTAATTTGTTTTAATTTTGTTTTTGTAATACTGTAGTTAAATAATGTATACATTATTATCATAAGTATAATACGTAACACATTGTAAATTAAATTCACTTCTGAAGAATTGAATTATGTTAATGACTATTTCAACAACTATCTGGTAGTGAGCCTACTGCCTACTATAATAATTGAATGATTGATGGGTTTCACCGAATGAATATTATTTGCAAAGCAAAATTTCACACAAATATACAAACATAAATCATACCTAACACTTCGTATTACGAAGCACAGCAATTCACACAAAGAATGGGCAGAAAAATATGGCGTTTAGGATAAAAAAAGGAATATTACTATCATAAATCGTTTTTTCAGAAGATATTGTGAGGAACATACTGACTTTTTGGATCCCCGTATTGAAGTATTACGAACATCAAATTCGACGATCACAACGGAGATTCAGTTCTCGTTTTACGACAAAAGGCTCATACACCAACTTTCTAACGTCAATATAAGCAACTATCGTCTAACAACTTGGTCATCAAATATAATAACCGTTTCATGAAACGAGACGAAATAGAGTATACCACGTCTTCAAAAAGTATTGAATCTTTGACAAACTCCACAGTTCTCCACGGCACTTTGTATATTGTTCGTCACAGATTGTTCTTCGTCATGCCAAGGATCCGCTCATTAGCACCAGGATTGTCATTTGATTAGTTGGTAATGTTCATTCGCCGTGTCTTATTCGTTAAGAGGTAATGTCGTTTGCGCGCACGTTGACTTCGGTTTGGTGCAAAAAAGTTTACTCAACCTTTACCACACCGCTTTCTCAAACACCGCATTGCCTTCTCTTGCACTGGTTTCCTTTGATTCAAATTGGTTATGACGAATAATTTCTTCCATAAAACTGTTGACACATTACGCATTCCTGAACATTTAGTTGCGCTAAGCTTTCCACCGGTAGGTATTAAACACGCCAACACATTCGCTAGAGGAAACAAAGCTACTGTAATCGGCAATAAACAATAAATACTATAACTTTACGAACTTGCTCCAGAGAAATAATGTATATTTGTGGAAAATTCTCTAAGTATTAACGCCTTGATAATTTGTCATCTATTGAAGTAAAAAATTCTAAATTCATAATCTACATTGTTTTTCACTGTTGTACAAATTACCGTAGTCAACTACGCAACTCACAATCCTATTTAATAACTTCAATATTTCCATTGTATTTCATTCCATTGTTTTCCAATATTTGCACTGTACGTTTCATCTCCTAGGTTTATGTTTTCCGTCAATTCTTTCAGGACACGTAATCTTGATTTTGCAATCGCACACGCTTGATAATTCATATACGTTGAAGAAGTTATCCAAGTATGAAGAGGCAAGTGATTAGCCTCGTTGATAGAAGATTGCTTCGGAGAGGAGAGTTTTCGAAAAGAGGCGGGCGAACAGCTGAAGGCGCAGGCAAAGCCACCTGTTGCGGGCGCACGCGCCGTGCAGGCGGGCGAGGGGGCGTGGCCGGGCGCGGGAGGCGGTGGCGGCGCCGCGACCGCGTGCACTCACCGAAGACATGGCGGGAGAGCGCGCGGCGAGCGGCTGAACCGGCGGCGACGGAGGTTGAGGCTGAGGGCGGCGGCGACGACGACGGCGGTGCGAACGGCGTGCAGACCACGCGGGCGCTGCCGGGCTACTGGCACCGCTCCACGCCGCGCCACGCCGCGCCGCCCCGCCCCGCGCCGCTCGCTCGCTCTCTCCGCCGCCGCCACGCGCCCCGGCCGTGCCGCCCCTCCACGCCCCCCGCCCCACCATGCCACTGCCACTGCCCCTGCCCTTGCACCTCTGGCAGCCACTTCTTCGTTTATTTATCGATTTATTTATTATCTGTCTATCAATGTATTTATCTATTTATTTATCTATTTATTCATTTACTTATTTATTGCTTTTTGTTCGTTTGTTTATCCTTTGATTCTTGCTCACAGGCTACAGTATCGTTTTCTTTTCCACCTTTTTCTTTCAAAATTCTTTTTCTTTCAGTCTCGTCCGTAACATTGGACTTTCCTTTTCTCTCCGTACTTGCTCCTCCTTTCTGCTTCTCAGCCTATTCTCTCGCTTTACTCTTCAATTTTTTAAATCTACTTCAGTCTCAAAAAAGTATTTATTTTGAACATTGCCTTGCAATTACTCTTTTATTGGAGTTTTTAATCTCTCTAAATTAGTTATCATTAATGTTCACAAAAACAATGTCCTGAAATATAAGCGAAATGACAATCAGCAAAAAGGATCGATATTTGGACGTTTCGGAATTAAAGTAGTCCAATGCCCCAATATCCATGAAAATTTCAAGGTCATCGTACACGGAACATTTTTTATTGGTGTATTGAGGATAAACACGGTAAATCTATTAGCCCACTCAAATTATCAGATTAACACATACGTTTATAATTAGCTATTTTAAACTTATAAATATGAATGCACTAGTTTCAAATATCAACATTAACATCAAATTTATTTTATTTTATATTTTATTCTGACAAATACGATTTGTCCTGTGCCTTTGCAGGATCATTTTTCAGGACTTTCAATTCTAAAATATCATAACAACAATAAAAACAAATAAAGCTAACGTGAATTAAAGGTAAAGTTATATTATAATAACATTAACGTCAATATACGAAACTCTTGCTCCCTCGGTAACATTTGATATTTTGTAATTATTCAACTGTTTTACTGAACAACTCCATGTACTCTTCATCTCGATTAGATATACTCATCTGATTCTCCAGGGCAAAAAAAGCTGTGATAATTCATTTCATTCTGAACATGAACTAAGAGATAGGAGTGACGAAGGAACTCAACTCCATTTCCAAGAGTAGTACATATGTTTCCCTCGAGAGATAGCGGTAATCATCACCCCGCTGGATGGAGAGATCCGGCTCCGACCTATCAAGTATTCTAACCCGTCGGCTAACGGGGTTTTCGCAACCAGGTATCTCCCATCGCCCCAGTATGGATTGATTGATTGATTCTTCGTGATTCCGGGCGCGTCAACTACTAAGGTCATTTGTCTCGTAAGTGTAGTGCGTGTTATTTCGTAGGGAGATGGCGGTGATCTTTTCCCCGCTGGATGGCGAGATCCAGCGTCGACCTACCGTCGACTAGCGGGGTTTTATCCTCTACCAGGTATCTCCCACCAGCGAGGCACCGCCCCAGCCGAGCTCCCGACCGGTCTCCCGTCATGTGTGGTAGTGTAATGCATGTTAGTGTAAGTGTGTGTGTAATAGGTGAGGACAGGACAAGGAAGAAGAAGGAAAGATCGCGTGCGCTCCGTTCCCCGTTTGTTAGGGTACTGCTCCGGCATTCGCCTGGTGTTGATCGGAGAAACCACGGAATGCTACAGATCAGAACAGCCGGCCGCTGGAATTCTCGCCCAGGGAGGGACTGAATTCGACCTAACTGTCAAGCTAGTGTCGAAAATCCTGCCGCTGTCGGGACTCGAACCTAGGAGCTCCCGGTCAGAGGGACTGCAGTGACATCAGTTGACTCAGTTGGACAAGCTCAAAGTTCCTGACGGGTACCCCGGAATGTGTGGTAGTGTAGTGCATGTAAGTGTGTGTAGAAGTTAGGGATGATGATAGGACAAGGTCGAGGAAGGAAAGATCGCGCGCGGCCCGTGGCCCGTTTGTTAGGATCGATCAGGGTAGCCGGCCACATGAATTCTCCTCCAGACGGCGACTGAACCCGACCTAGCTATCTAGCTCGTGTGGAAAATCCTGCCACCGTCAGAATTCGAACACTAGGACCTCCCGGTCAGAGGCAGTGCAGAGACTTCAGTTGACGCCCTGAGCCGTCGTATACAAGAATTAATACGATGTGAAGGATAAACATGATGTGATAAAAATTAATAATACGTAATATCAAATGGGCTGGCGGTGATATATGCATGCAAGAGAGGAAAGAATGTTATGATTGTCGTGACAGATCTCAATTTGTCCAGCTTGGCCGCCATTCGCCCGTTTACTGTCAGGCAAGTGAGTATCATTCTGCATCCAACGTTTTCCGATCACGGTCATTGTATATCATGCGCCTGAAATAATTTTCAATGAGCATACTGAAAATGGAGAGCGTACAATAGGTCATGTTCGATCCAGGGTTCTCAAGTGGCCGTAAGTTCACATCGGCTACATTAGAATGTCCCCTGGAGGTTAGGCCACACACCGTTCACCCCAAAGCCATTTTCAGTTAAGGCCCATTCACAATGCAGACGTAAACATAAGCGTAACGCACAGACATAAACTTAAACATAAGTGATAGACTGAAGCATTCACAATGTACAACATAAGCGTAATCAAAGATTTTCTATTTTCTGTGGCCCATTCTAGTTACTATTGGTTGGATGTGAGAATCTATATTTTATATATATTGAAATTTTGTTTAAAATATGTTTGTTTATATAAACATACATAACATATATAAACATGTACGTAAGTACTATGGCACAACAGCTCTTTACGAGCCAAGGCCTACCAGCGGCGTCTTGGCCTTGCGGCCATGAGTTGGGTTAGATTAGGTTAGGTATTTTAATTTTAATAAAAATTCAAACTAAATAGTACTACTATGAATTTTACAACGAAACTAAACTACAAAACGATCGTACGCTACAAAACAATGCAGAAAACCGTCGAAAATCAACCAAGTAATTTGGAAAACAAGTCTTTTGTTCGATCAGTCGATTTCGATCCTATTTCGATACCCGATTTTGAGTTAAACGTACTGTGATTGGTTCATTTCTTATTTCTGACATAAGCGTAAGCACAGAAGCTTGAAGCTTGCAAGCTTTCAAGTTAACGTCTTATGCGTTGTGCTTATGCGAATGCATTGTGAATGAGTCCGCTTAAAAACGTTGTCCTAACTTTTATGTTAACGCTATGCTTATGTTTATGTCTGCATTGTGAATGGGCCTTTAGGGTTTCCATTCTTTAAGTTATTGAGAAGACCTCTTGTTAAAATTATAAAAACAGGGCATTTTACAATTGTTTATTTTTTATGGCAAAATTTTGTATGTAGTGGTTTATTAAACCATTTATGACGATTTCTCATCGTATTTGAGAAAACATTAACAACTGGTCACACCCCTTCATACGGTTCACTCGCGGCATTCCGGCATACGTCCCTCGTTTAGCATTGTAACTGTTTTGAGAAGCAATCGAACAAAAGTGTTGATACTATCATTTTTTCTGTTCTGAACAAGCTTAATGGAAAATACTCCTCTAGAATTTAGGATATAAGTGAGGAAGAGTATCAATAAGAAAAATATTCGCGACAGCCCTTTACACATCAACCAATGTTACAAAAGATACTTTGAAGACATTTGACAAAGATCATCTGCAGCCTCACAAACAGTCATAATTGTAACAAATCTTAATTGGGGTTACATTTTTAAGTTGTTTCTCCCGCACACCTGCTTGCTTTGCTAACTCTTGGAGCCGGGTCTGATTGACGTTTGGAGCACTTTCTACAAAAAAATGAGGAACGTTGCGAAAATATCTTTTATAGCGTTTAAAACGGTAGAAGCACAGATTATATTTTAGAGAGAAATCGTGCGAAAAAATGTTCTCTTACGATATAATTAGCTTCTGTTTGTGAACCTTGATGTGAAATAACGATTATGTCGTTGAGGGAAAAAGTGTAGTGTTGACATGTTCTGAAATTTAATGGGTTAATTAGGCAAATAAAACTTGACACACTGTTCAAGTCAACGATCTTCTGTGTGTTCATTTTTCGACCTCGTTAAGTTCCTTGTTAAATGTAGGTGTTTTAAATATCAAATAATAATGTCTCGTTTTTCTTTCCATTTCAAAACAATAATAAATAAAGATTATATGGTTATTGGAAATAACATTCACCCTTAACTATTGTTTCGAAATACTAGGAAGAAAAATAAAAAACCACTCATTGCAAACCTTTCTTGAAGGTTTTAATCTCCTAAAAACTAAATTACTTTGAGAAAAACAAACTCCAATAAATATGCATATTGCAAAATAGATACAAAAGATTCATTTGGATTAAAACTTTCCAATTTTAATGATTTGACGAAAGTCCAATATTTTAATCAAAATGAGACTTTCAAGACACTGCAGAACAAAAATTTCGCTTAACGAAAAGAAAAATTTGCAAAAAATTAATTCGTTTATTTGAAAAATAAGTAACATTTTTAAAACATTATTTCTTGTTTAACACTTCCTTCAAAAGTTCGATTCGAAAACACTTACGATTCTGGAATATTCCATATTTATGTCCCAATTTCACTGGATTCATTGAATCAGAAAATATTTGTCGTCTACTTTTTACTTCCCCGAATACATTCATATACACAGAGTAATATACGTAGTACAGGGAAATTATGTAATGCTGTGCGAAGAACCGGCGAATTTTCGGCAGAAAAAATTCATTGCCGGGCCCTGATGACGAAAAAGTGGACAAAACCAGTTGCTAAATTAATGGGAGGGAAACCTAACGCGTGGTGTAGACAGAATCCCTGTTTTGTGACTTCCTGTCCTTGATACCGAAAAACCAATTGAAAGCAAAACGTCCGTCTGTCAGTCCGTCAGTCTAACAGTCCGTCTGTGAAAACCACTAGCTCCTAAACCATACGTACGTTTTTTTTTCAAATTGCACAAACCCCTGTCGATCTTGCTCCAATCGAAGCTTTGAGATTTTGAAAAAGATTCTATGAATTTTGGGAGTACTTTACATGAAGCCCCCCATATATTTTCAAAATTTTCTCAAAAACGGCTCCAAATTTTTTCTTTGAATTTCTTGTAAGAAAAGAGTGGAATACACTTATTAAGGTGTCATAGGTCCTAATTTCACGGTTAACTCTGAATTTTCGAAAATTGCAAAAGTTTGAATTTTGCGTCTTCTTAAAACTTCAAAATTGAAGATAGAGATTCTTTTCTTCAAATAAAATTGGTTCTCCAAAGTGATTTATTTCCTTAAGGTCATGTCCTTTTGTTTTTAATTTTAGTAGTTTTTGCGCAATATTGCGTGCAATATGTGCAATTTTTAAAAAAATACAAAACAAGATTTTTTCAAAAACGGCTCCAATTTTTTCTTTACACTTTTGATGAAGATAGTACCTAATGTACTCTATGAGACGACAAACGTTCATGTCGCTCTATTCTTTTGTTTTTTCAAAAATTACAAAGCGATTTTTTTGTCTCACATCGTTAATATTTACATTAGCGGCAATTTGTTCACATTATTATATTTATGAGTACATGTGCGTTAAACTTTTCGAACGGATAGTTCAAATTGCGCTCTTTCATATGACGTAAGTTCATTTTAGGGTAATTTTTGTCTTTTCAAAAATTACACAAATATAATTTTTTTGAAAGATCTCTTACACAATTAATATACACATTTTCCGCAATTCGTAAACACTATTGTATTTCTGAGTTAATGTGCTTAAGCGAAGTTTTTCGAGAACTCAAAAATATTCTGTGGAAAAGACCTTCAAATTTCGAATTTACAGTTGCGCTTTAATGCCATTTTCTTAAGAACGGCTACAAATTTTTGAATGAAAATTGCCATTTAGGACAAAGTTTTATTGTTTTTAATATTCTTAAAATAATATTTCCGTTCTACTATTAGGAAACCGAAAAATAATAAAATGTGAAAAAATGTACTTTGGGCGGTGACAGCTGGCAAATCCGAATAGCTAACCGAGACCAAAAAAAGCAGAAAACTAATACGGGAAAGTCTGTGCCATTCTGTAGCACCACTAATTATTGTTGTCATGATACCCACTTCCTAGCCTTCCCTAGGATTATCTTATTCGCCCTCCAGTATTTTTTCCAGATTGTAGTCATGAATATACCTAATTAATTGAGATTTCTCGAGATGTTCCAGAGTTTTGCAGGAACATACAAACATCAATTTTTATACTAGATGATTCAGAAGTTTTGGCAATTACTTTTCCTCATGAAGAGAAGATATCAAGAAACATTACTATGCACTTCGAAAGTATCTGGAATGTACTTTCAAATTAAACTTATTAGATGCTGTTTCTTTACGGCTTAAGTTCTAAAAGTGACTAATTAGCGAATTAGCCAGATAATTCACATCAGCTAGACGGTCTGAATAAAGCTATACGAATGTCAATGAACGGATTATTTCGACATCATCCGGCTAATGTTCGCATTAGCCACAGGCGCTGATTATCCGAGTATGTTTTGTTTCTTTGAATATTCAAGTATCGTGGTTATCCGAGAACTTGTGTGTTCACGAGACGTATTTTGGCATAAAATACGTCGGAATGTATGCGTTGCACAGACTCGAAATTGTGTTATGTGAATGCCAAAGCCGGAGACCGGAGCCTCGCCTCTATTCGGAAAAGCGTAGCGAAACGACAACTGAAGTATAGTGAGGTTAGATGGTAAATGTATGTACAGTTAGTAACAGTCTTGCTTCTGTAGTCCATAATTTGCTCGAAAATCGTTAATTTTAAGTGGAAAATTAATATTAATGAAAAATGCATTACAAGATAATTGAATGATTCCAGTGAAATAAAAAGAAACTTTGTTCACCTAGACGAAACGGCCTTGAATTTGAAGTTCAGTAGCACATTTTGTTGCTTGGAAACCTTCCTACCGGCTAGTTCCCGAGGGACTAAATATGCTGGTGAATGACAGTTCCTGTATATACCAGTTTTGTCAAGGTCGATGCCACGAGCGGGAGTCCGTGGCACGAGTGCCCCGACGAAATCGCCCCTCCACGCAGTTCATTGCCCCGCCACCAGAGACAACGCCATCCCTGTTGTAAAACGGCGGGGTTACTAATTGTTCCCTTTCCCGCCGCTAGTTGCGCAGAGAAGCTCGTGGCATGAAAAGCTGCCACGACGCGAGTCACTGCCACCAGTAGAAGATCTTGACACCACTGGTATATACTCTGGCACAACAGCTCTTTACGAGATAAGGGGCGTCCCGGCCCTGCAGCCGGGTTATGGGGTACGCGTGGTTAGCACAAACCCATCCCTACGCCATATTTCTGGTCTTCTCAACCTGAGAAGTGTGCTTTCTCATTGTCACATTTAAAAAGATACTGGGACATTGCAGGGAAAACGTACAGTTCACTTTTGCCCCGACTGGGAATCGAACCCGGGGTTGCTCCATCGAAAGCGAGCACGCTAACCAACGGGCCACCGGGGGCTAATTAGATGGTTAATAAAATTTAATAACCGAAATATAACTCGAAACTACACTCCTTGTTTCTCACTAGCCTTAGAAACTTCCCATCATTCCTGTTCATCGTAGAAGATATCCTGCTCATTGTCACCACAGCGTACTGCACCTACCTTCGTCACTGTGTTAGCTAAAGCGTACGTCATCTGACTTAAGTTCGAAGCATGCTTAGATTTTACGAATTAGCCGAATTCGTCCATTAAATGTAGCATGTCCATGTGAATAACGCCAGGATCATAAACCCTCATCGAAGTTTTGTCGGTGAGCGACAGCGTACGAAAAAGGCCTGGGCCGGCAGTCGAAATTCCTAACCAATCTCCGTGAAATCACGGAAGTTAAGCAGCTCGAGACACCGCGCGTTCCTATATGGTTGACCGTCTGGAAACCCTACATACTAATGTCTAATGATGCAAATGTCTCTCAGCGTCTGGCTGATAGGGATAAAGACAATGACTTACGACTTAACTCGACCAATGACTAAGTTCAAGAAGAATTACTCAATGTAAAAAAAGGCTTGGAGCATTGTTACGCAAGTAACAGAAAAAAGCGAAGGTCAGGAAACAGAAGGAAAGTTTGTACGATAAAATAAGTTCTCCTCAACATATATACACTGGAATGCCATGGGGGAAACACAGGGCGTGGGAGTGTTGTATCGCATACCTGTATAGACAGCGCCACGGGCGTCTCCGCGCGATATTAAACATGCACTAACCCTAGATTTCAAAGGCGTCGCCCGTCAGACGACGCAACTAGTGCCGAAAGCTTCCCCCACCCCCTTCCCCTCACTCCCCGCTTCTGAAATTATGTGCATCTTAATTATGTGACTAGTAAGTAAAGTACACGTATCGTTGTGCATGTGTATATTTCCGGTATACTCCATTTTAACACGCATCGTCCAGATTACGTCTTTGTAGTTACTTCAGTGATATTTTTGGCGCTTTACTGGCTAATATTGTAAATATTTATTACAAACTCCTTCCCTTGTAGCATATACGATTTATTCTGAAGATTTATCAGGGACGATAGCGATCATAACAAAGGTCGCATGACGAGATACTTCTAAGGTCGCTCCTCAAAAGCCATGTGAGCACTGCACCAACCTAGTATCTCCCGTGAGAGTCAAGTCATTTAGGTGTATTTATAAATACCTCTAAAATGTGTTATGTAACTCCACATCATACATATTCAATCCATTAAATTGTTTCATTGTAAAAATTAGTTTTTCTTTCATTTTACACAAAGTAGTCTGTCAGAGTACGCCTTTGTAATAATGCTTGGTACAGGTACACCTTTGTAATCTAGGGCTAATGGCATGTAAGAGCAAGATGGTAGGGTCATGGCGTGAAAGGGCATAAAACCATTGCCAGTTCGCTCTCTTGCGTGCCCACTATAGTGCAGTGTACATCACGAGCACTAAGCTCTCAGTGGTCTCTCGTACTCCGTTATATTCCGCACTTATGCAAACTCTACGCTCCTGTACAAGTGCTCCACGACTTAGCAGACGCCTTTGGCCACTCCGAGTGCCATTGGTAAGGCAGGTTCGGTGACCGCGAGCAACAGTGTACGCTCCAAACGCCACACATTATTTTCGTGCTACTGCCGAACTTCATATCCGCCGGACAAGACCAGTTGAAACTTCTGCGGTATACAAAATATAAATATTGCACACTACGGATGAACTATAATCTGCTGTGCAAGGTCAGCATAAATCTCTTCAGTCCCTACACCGCTCAACTGTATGTGTTATAGTAACTTGTTATTTCACTCTAAATAGTCTATGTCTATATATAAATAAAATGTTAATAGTATGTTGACTAAAAATCATATACTATATTAGAACTGTAAAGCGAATGATTTTGATGTCCTTCCTATTCGGCTCCCAGTGAACCGTTATAAACAAGTGAAGTACTAAAAAATAAGAAAGAAAAAATAGGAGTGAAGGTATTTTATAGAATATATCGCAGCTTTCATTTATTAATAAAAAGTTACGAAATTTGCGTTGTTTGAAATGCGCAGCTAGAATGGAAATGCGAGAATGGTGTCATGCGTAACTTGGCACTTTCGCGGGAAATGGATTAGCAGTAGGTCTTGCTTAGAAAACATCGTGTTGTGTGATCGTTAATACGACTGTTTGTGGCTATCAATTGTAGTATTTAACAATTATATATATATATATATATATATATATATATATTGTATGTGATTATTATCAATTGTGTTTAAGAATGATATATCAGAAAGTACTTTACTATCTTTTTATTCTTTCTTATACTAGATCATTCTTAAGATACACATCTACGGAAAATATCAAAGAGGTGAAGGAGTTCTGATTATTATTTGGAAACTGTATTTCATACATTTTGTTACATATATTAAGGCAAGGTAGATAGACAGAATTTGCTGTAATAGGCCAAAAAATCTTCACGTATATATTTGTAAAGATCTTGGTAATTATAAAACATAATGAATGTTTACGGATATGGAATTTTCTGTCCTCACTTTTCTACCGCACTTCCTTCTGTTCGATGTTTTCGCACGGCTTCAGCTTGTCACATTTACGTTATGAAGTTCCAACTTTACGACAACGCAAAGGTTGCAGTAGGGAGAGCCCCATCAGTGACACGGTGCGTGGCGGCTTTCAAACGGGGCAGAATCAACAGCCAATCTACGTACGGCGAGTTCTGTCGCGACGAAGGTGGTGATTGAACAGAATTTACTTAATGAAAGGCGCTGAAATGTGGCGGAATTACAACGCCATAGAGCATTCCTGTCGTGCATCGCTTTTTGCATTCCATTTCCGAACCCTGTCTCCCACCGCCACGTCAGGCCCCGCCCCGCCTAATCGTTGCTGTGGGCACAAATGTTTTGTTGCAAACTTCCAACAACAACTTTGTCCTTCAATTACACAAAGGGAGATTGCACTGTCGAGATTTTAAATGCACTTGGTAGGAAATTAAATGGACTTTCAAAAAAGTTCAATTCACTTTTACAAATTTCCTCACCAAGTTTGAGATATTCGAAAAAACTGAGTGCACACTTAAATGTTGCTTTAAGGGTATAGGAAAGGATTAAAAAAATAATCTGAAAAAAGTATTCTAACTTATATCCGGCAACATATCTTTCAGTGAAAACTCGCATCGAAATAAGTTCAGCAGTTTCCTAGATTAACGCAAACAGAAATAGTGGTGCTACAACAGCACATACTTTCCCGCGTTATTGGAAATAGCTACGTAGTATTGAAATATTAAACTTTCTGCGCTACATCTTAGCTATTATTTGAAAACGTCCAATTGAACCAAGATACGAACAACTGACTGTTTCCATCGCAATGTTGTCAGAACTACGTGAATTCTACAACTGCATAAAAATATGTTACAACAGTTTTGTAAACTTGTTGTATTGGAAAAAGTAAATATAGAAATGCATTTCACTGGGCCATGATTAGAGAAGAATACTCTAAAACTATGCAAAAATACCCTACTCACTACAAATGGTACAGCATTTGGTGCGAAAACTAAATATTTTAATGCAAATATCAACATAAATTTGACAATTATAACTCCTTTTCATACAGCTATATCAAGTCACAACAATGACACGTAATTCAGAGAAATTCGCGAGCGCGAAACGGAATTCTAATGTTGCATTATCTGCCATATACCTGTATATACTCTCTGTTACCTGCATTGTCGATATTCTCTGAGAACTAGTAACTTTTATTTCAAATATTTGAAAATGAATAATTTCTAAAAGATTAATGTGTAAATGTATAACAAATGATCGAATGTAAGAAACGAACAAAGAAATAAAATACAAAATTTCAAATTCTAATTTACGATGCATCCAGTTGTCCGAAGCGCATGCAGTAAGTTTCCAGCAGGCTAATATGTTTGTTATTACACTGTTAAACTATTACACTGTTAAACTACTCGTAGTTTCAAAAAAATAAGCATGACCTTATTTGAAGATGTAGTTTTGATAAATACATTTGATTGAGAAAAAAATTGTATTTTCACAGTAGTTGTAAGAAGACACCGAAAACGAAGCGCAGTGAATTCCGAGCGGGCTATTACGTTTGTCAAACAATTATAGAAAAATTACTCAAATTTTCAAAAAACAATCAACATGACCTTATTTTAAGATCTGGTTTTGATGAGCATATTTCATTAAGAAAAACAATTGTATCTTCATAACTGTAGTTGTAGAAAGGCGCCGAATTTTTTTTAATTTTTAAAAATTTTTGCAAAATTTCAACGAACATGAAATTTATACTATTCTCTTAAGCTTCCTTTACGCTATCTCAGATCCCAATTTAATCATAAAACGTTAACGGTTTAGAGGCTAGCGTTGTTCACAGACAGACGAACAGACGTTTTGCTTTCAATTGGTTTTTCGGTATCAAGGACCCACAGAACAGGGATTCTGGCTGCACCACAAGTTGGGAGATTTTTTTTCTTTCTTAATTTAGCAACTGGATTTATCCACTTTTTCGTGGCCAGAGTCCTGCAATAAGAGTTTTTTCTGCCGAAAATCCGCCGTTTTTTTTTGCGCAGCATTACATAACTTTATACTACGTATATACGGGAAAGTAAAAAAATGTAAAAACTATTGAATGTGTTTTATGTCATGGTCTTTTGAGATCATAAAAAGTCAGTTATTTTTTTAAATCAAGCACTTCAATGTTATTTACACAGAACACCATTTTTCGGCAAATGCTGAGATGAACCCTTCATTTGCTTCTGAACACAAAAGTAGCTTTATTATGCGCACATTTTGCAGAGATAATTGTGGAACGATAGAGCCGAGGTTGTGGGTTGCTATTTTATTAGCAATATAATTGTCATCTTGAACAAATTTTATTATGAATACAAAAAATCAAATCCGTAGTTCTTTAACCGAAACAAAGAAGTTTTCTACTACTCGGAGGCGAATGTTTTTAGTTTACAAACAACTATTTTTACACTGAAAAGATCGGAAAAATATTCTGGAGCTCAAGAAAAGTGCGCAGATTACAATTTTCCCCCATATGTGACATACAGGTAACAGTTTCTATTCCTTGTCGAATAATAAATAGAATTAAATCAAGAGACTTCATGATATATACAAAATCACGGAGTTAGGATTAGATAGAAATATATATCTTACACCGTGTTAGATAGTATCAGCATTAGAGCTCGCTGGATAGTATAGAAGATCAGGGTTGGGCAAAATACTTGAAAAATGTATTTCAGATACAAAATACAAAATACTTCCCCGAAAGTATTTTAGATACCAAATACAAAATACTTTCATAAAAGTATTTTAGATACAAAATACAAAATAGTATTTTAAAATACTTTTGAAAATACAAAATACAATAAACGATGTTTTACACATAACTTCTATCCTATTGTTTCTCTTTTAAACAATCATTCACGTTCAAAATTCACATTTAAAATCACATTACATTTAAAATTTTATTATTAAAAATATATAACATTCTTTATACAAAAATGTTTCAAATTAAATTTTCAACCCATTTCAGGTATCAGTATGGGGTCATCCATAAATTACGTAAAGCTAAATGGGGAGGGAGGGGGTCAGAGAGGGGGTCTGAGGCAGCTTTACGCTGCTTTATATACATAGAGATAGGGAAGTGCGTTACAAGGGGGGGGAGAGGGTATTGAAAATACTCGAAATTTGCGTTACGAAATTTAGACGGCCCCTATCATTTGTGATGTATGTTCATATTTTAAGTCTGAAAGGCATCTTTTCCATGCTAACACGCAATACTCACCGTGCTGGATACTCGGATTGACATGAAATTTCACCAGCTGGTAGAACACCACGCAAAACCTATATACACAAATTTTGAAGTGCTATGGAATATTATAAATAGCGTTTTATAGGCGTTTTGTATCAGGACCTTTCGTGACCCTCGCGCTTCCCGCAGCGGGCGAGCCGTTGCTTCGGCAGCGCTAGGAACGTTACGCGGCGTCTATCAGCCGGTGTCAGATTTCCAAGCGCGTTCGTTCCATCTGAACCTGCAAAGTAAACACCCGTTTTTGTCACCCCGCCTGCCCTCCAAGTAACTGAGACCATGCCGACAGGCTGATAGTGCAAGCGCGGTGTATGAGTAACGTCCGCAGAACCAGCGGCGAGCAGCGTTTCCGCCCCTCTACGGTCGGTAAGGTCAAGAAAGGTCCCAATACTAATTATAGCAAAAACACTACTTGCAATGCTTCATAGCACGTAAAAATTTGTATGTAGGGGTTTGAAAGGTGCTCAACAAGCTGGTAAAATCTCAAGTCAATCAGAGTATCCAGCATTGAGTGAGTGTTGCGTGTAAGAAGCGAAGGAGTACAAAGATATCACCATGAGCTCTTGGGAGGTGATAGTTTGGGATAAATATTGCAGGATATAGACAATTAACTAAGGTGCCTTTCAGACTTAAAGTATGAACATACATTACAAATTATATGGATACCTAATGAATACCGCGGATTTTTATGTTTTAAAATATGCATTTTAGGTGCCTAAAATAGGTTCTTTCAGCATCTGTTAGGCTTTTTAAATGGTAGAATAGGCACTAATAAAACTCGTAACATACAAGAAAATTCACTTTTTGACCATTTATTATATTTCTCAAAGATAACATAAATCAATATTACGTAGAATCAGTATTGACCATTTTGCGATAATACTATTTAACACGTTTGGTAGTAAGAATTATTTCAACCGTATTTTGCCTCACAATAAATTATTAATACATTCTCCAAGTTTTCAAGAGAAAACGAATGTTTCTTATCGGTCAAGATCACTTTGCTTTCGGGGAAATTCAATCGCTTTATCTTAGAAACGGAGGCAGCTTCTCCACGAAGTCAAAAAGTAGTGGCATGGAGACTTTTATCGCTAGATCCTTGTCTGGTATATTCATTTCTCGCTCTCTTACAGGTGACAAAATGAGACAAGGGAATAAAAAGGTAAAAGAGGACGAATGCAATTTAGGTTGTTAAAAATGACTTAAATTTAATATCATCCTTGTCTGTTGTGCCGACAAAGAAGAAAAAGGTAAAAGGAGCCATAGACAAAAGAAGTTAGGCAAATGAGTCTCATTTTAGGTTCTTAAATGTAGAATTGGTACAAATAGGCATTAATATTAAAATAGGCTCTTTTAGGCGCTACAAAATTGACGGTTTTAGTTCAAATAAACCTAAAATGTACATACAAAGCTTCATTTAGTACAAGGTACCCAGAAAAAAATAGATTTTTACCTAAATATACCACAACGAAATATCAGCTCTTAAAAACACCGCAAGCACAAGTTTTTAATCACTGCATACAACCACAGGGCCACCAGGCACACACATGGGCAGCACTCGTTCTGGCACGCGGAGCCTGCTCTCCGAGAAATTGAATCGGAGCTCGCGATTACAACCACGGTGTAAGAAATATATCATACACCGTGATTACAGCGATCCTCCGGTTATCGCCGGTTGAACCGACGACGAGGGGAAAACGTAATCGGAGAAACCGGAGGTCCGGCTCCACTCGTCCACGTGGCGGGATCCTCTCCATTTACTTGCCCAATGAATGTTTGTGACGGATTAATCAAAAAGTATTTTTGTATTTTGAAAATACAAAATACTATCAGAAAGTATTTTCGATACAAATACAAAATACATGTTTAAAAATGTATTTTCGATACAAAATACAAATTACAAAAGTATCGAAAATACGTATTTTAAATACAAGTATTTTCGATACTGCCCAACTCTGTAGAAGATATATAATGGAAAGATAGCCAGTGATCTGTATACTGATGTGTATAGAGATCACTGAAGATAGCGATGTAATGTTTTTGCGCGCTCGTAGCGTCAATTGTTATGTGAAATAGTTCACTGCACCTACACTAGAGGGAATGAGTAACGTGATGTTCAGGGAGTTGGGTAAGAAGTCGTGGTTGGTAGTGGTGGAGTGGGGAGTCCGTAAATGGTCGAGGAGGTTATGTTTACAAACAAGAATGTGAAATGAATTGTCCTGAAGTGAATTATTTGATCGAAACAGATCCACATGGCATTTAACAAACAAACGTGAATGTAAGTCTTTTGTAAGTTTGATGGCCAACCAGTACAAACAGTTTTTGAGTCTTCTCAAGAAGTGGCCAGTGGATCCGACCAAGCGTGGCAGGTATACAAAAATATATATAGGAAAATAATTTGTAAAATTAGATCTGGAATTTCTAATTGTAGTATGATATTGAGATGTGGAACAGTTGAGTACTTTTAATGCTTTATATGTAGTGACGTGAGCTTTTGATTACAGAGATATTGCAGAATATATTCAAGAAGAAGTGAAAAAAGCATTCAGTCGTGGAATACTCTCTGTGGCAGATGAAGAGAAATGTTCTCGAAATCTTGCGAGTTTAACAAGATTGAATGATAATGTGTATGGACAGAAATACAAGAGAACACGTGTGTCATCGTCCACTGGACTTTCCCGTGAAGAGTGTCACCAGATATTATCTACCGAATCTTTAGAGCTGTTAAATGAGACTAGCAGATATTTTATATTCAAGTGGAAGTGAAACATCAGAATGTTTTCCTTCACACCTATATGTTTGCACACATGCAGAAGAAACCAACTTGTAAAAATCAAAAAATTGCATACTCCAGTTTTAGCCCAGTCTGTAATTGATTTTCTTCAACCAAAAAAGGAACAGGTTTTTATTGATATGACATTTGGAGCTGGAGGACACACACAGTGTATTCTGAATGCAGCACCCAACACTAAAGTATTTGCTCTTGATAGAGATCCTACTGCCTTTAAAATAGCTAATGATTTATCACAACGTTATCCAAATAGAGTTGTTCCTTTACTTGGAAAGTTCAGTGATTTGCCATCCTTGCTCCATGAAGAAAAAGTAAAACCAAATTCAGTTGATGGAATCCTCTTTGATTTAGGGTGCTCCTCAATGCAGTTTGACGAAGCATACAGAGGATTTTCTGTTAGCAAAGATGGTCCTCTTGATATGCGAATGGATGGAAATCGATTAGCAAACTCCATAACTGCAGCAGATGTTTTGGCAAAGATAGAAGAACATGATTTAGCAAGAATTTTATCAGTGTATGGTGAAGAGAAGCTGGCCAAAAAAATAGCTCGGGCAGTTATAGAATCACGTTACATGCTTGTAAAATTGCAAACAACTCATCAGTTAGCAGAGCTGGTAGCTGGAATTTTTGATTCTGATAAAAGAAAAGATAAGTTAAAACGACCTGCCCATGTAGCTACAAAGACATTTCAAGCCCTTAGAATATTTGTTAATAACGAATTAAATGAACTCAATTATGGTATGACAATTGCTCATAGATACATGAAAGTTGGAGGAAAAATTGTTATATTGTCTTTCCATTCTTTGGAAGATAAAATTGTCAAATGTCACTTGAATGAGAATATGGCTTATAATTCTGGGAAACTAATGGGACTAAAAGGATTTGATCCCACATTTTATTGTGATGAAAAAGAATTGGCAAGTCTCAAATCTGACATTTGGAAACCACTGTTGAAACATGTTTTAATTCCTTCTTCTGAAGAAATGACAGACAACCCTAGAAGTCGGTCTGCAAAATTGAGAGCTGCTGAAAAAATTAAGTGAACAGTATGCTTGGCTTGATTAGTAGTACATATGTCAAAAACAACTAGATCATTGTTATTTTTTGCAAATAGATTATTTATGAAAATGTGTGCATTTTGTGCCCTTTCCCTACCAGTTTCTGATTTTAATTTTTTAAGAAACCACAAAGATAACAGTAAGTAATTTTGTGATATTTATTTCTATAACAGAAAAATGTTAATAAATATATCATAAGAAATTTTCTTCTTCTATAAGATACCCTTTGTTAATTGGAAAACGCTTTCCATTCAAAGAAAAACGTTGAGTGATGATTTTTCTGTATTGCTGTGATAACACCTAAAAGATTTGTTCGTTTCATTAGGAAAAACATAAGTGCCTAGCTGTCATAAAAGTTTTCAAACTATCTTTGAATTCCTTCATACTGGCCTGGAAGTTTAGGCAAAGAGTCTTTCTTTGTGCTCATGGTCTTAAAATTTTTAGAAGAATAGAATATCTGGTTTTCATTGTACAATGAATAAAAAAAAAATATATTTTACTTTTGTTGTCTTTTTTTGTGAAGCTTATGAAAGTTATTTGCCTCATGATACCCTTTGTTTTCGTTTCATTTTGACTAATAGGAAAATACAATTCAATCGAAAATTAGGAAAACCATGTGCAGTCCTCAGTAATTAGGTCCAGTGACACCCATGATCCAACATGGGCCATCTATAATTACGTAACACAAATTTGTAATATTTTTAATACACCCTTTCCACCCTGTAACGCATGCTGAACTCTCCTAAATAATTACATGATGCAACAACACCTCCACCCCATTTAAAGGAAGTGAAAATAAATTATATAACAGTATTAATTCATTGTATTAATTCTGTGTGTTGAACGTTAAAATTTATGATAATTTAAGTCGAAATTAGTTTGCGATGCTCACTGCATCTAAAAATAAGTTTGAGGACAATTTTTAAAGAAGAAAGGATGCATAGGTGAGAAAATTTCTGCCAAAATGCCATGCACATATGGTCATGGATGAGCATCATCTGCAGCAAGTTAATTGGATACTAGAATATAGGTACTACAGATGAGTTTTGAATATTGATGAAAAAATATTTCAATTGTAACACTTTATAACTCCATAACATTTTAATTTAATTTGATAATATTTTAATGTTTTAGCATAAAACTGAATAAAAGGAATTATTTCAGCCATAGCCCGCTAATATGCTTTAATGCATACTGCTGGACTATGTTTCACCTAATCTTTAATTTGGATTTTGTTAAACTATCAGCATTACATGAACTAACACCCCCTGCCTTCTACCTCACCACTCTTCAGTGTTACCTAATTTATGAGCTAGGCCATAGTCCTATACCATACAATAAAGAATACAAAGGTGTTATTTGTCATCAAATGAAACAACTTCAATATAATCACAGACTTTGACAAACTTGTAAGGAACAAAATTTTACTGCAATTGGATTTAGATCCTGACAAGTAAATCTTTAAATTTTCTACTAGGAAAACAAGTAGTTGTTTGGGGACCTCCACCCATGAGGGGCCCAGCACTTGGGAAAAATATGTGTAACGTATAAAATGTAGTTAATGTATAAATAGATGTAAAATTATATATAAAAATTATTAGTTAGCATTTGAACTTGTACAGAAAGTACTTGTATTAAGATAAGTTTGTTATTTAATAAAGATGGAGGTATTTTTACCGGGGAGGGGGGGCAACACAATTTAATGCTTGGGGGGGCCCTGCAATACCGCAGAATGTAGCTCTAAAGTTAACTTTTACAAGATACATAATATCAGTTGAGTACACTTACAATAAGATGTGGTGTGATGAGAATAGCCAATAAACTGAAAAGGTTCAAAATATTTCAGGAATAAAATATTATTCCTAGTCAACAAGTAATGTGTTGATGGTGGTTGTTGTTGTTTTATTGCATTTCTCTTCAACAGTGGTGTTATGTTTGTTGTTGCAGTTATTTAAGTTGCATTTCTCTTCAACAGTAGTGTTGTGGTTTAAACTTACCCCCCAAAACTATTGTCACAAATGTACTAATAACAACAGAAAAGACATTATATTTTATGCATAATATGTTCAATGTGAGAAAAAATAGAATTTGCTAATTGCACTCCCAGCTCTAAAATGTTACCAACAAAATAAGAATGTTCCATTTTTTGACAGATCCCTTACCTCTTTTTTCAATAACAGACAAAAATCTTCTCATCATCCATCAACATTCTTGCTCTCTCACACTCCCTTTGCAACTATAGTCACAGATACATCTCAACACACATTGCCTCGTCACTTCACTCAGGAGTCAATTCAAAATAGAGTTGCATTGGTGGTTGCATCTAAGAATTTCATAAACAAATGACCATGGAAATTTTACATAAATTTATTAACTTATCGAAACATCAATGACAGTAAATGAATTTTACCTCTATAAAATTATATAAATATATATATTAACTATCTACAACAATCATTTAATAGGATCTTATTGTTACTGTTATTTCATGATATGCAAAAATATTACAAATCACCTCTAAAACTGACCTCTAAAGAAATATAAAATGTTAACTTGTATAATGACAAGTTGTACAGAAAAAATGAGAATGAAGTCAGAATATTTGTAGAGAAGAAACTTACAGCAAGATGTGTGCATTAGTGTCTAGAAATACAATGTAAGAACTTCAGTCTTGTATCTCTCGTTTCTAACGAAAGTCAAGAAGAGATGCATGAAAATTAACAAATAAACACAGTTAATGGCAGTGTATTTTCGAGGTCAGAAGTATTTGGAGCATAAAACATCAAATTCACTTACAAATATTTTGAGTAGAGTTTCTTATAAACTTCTTCATTAGTGTCCAAAGAATAGACATAATGAGGAATTTTAAGGGCTATACAGTGTTTTGAACATTTGGCACAATCACTTCATTGGGTATTTTGAAAGTTAAATTGTGTCCATGCTTTATGATATATACAAAATCACGGACATATAATATTTATGAAATTTCTTTGCATTTGTAGAATTTTTTCATTTTATTACACTAGAAAACAAGTTTTAATTTGTTACTTCATTTTGTCCTTTAACCCTGAACGAGGAAGTTTGTGCTGTAAATGCACATTAAATAATTTGTGATATATACCTAGTTAAGACAGTTAATTACTTGGACAATTAGACAAAAATAAATTATCCAAATATGTACTACAACTTATTTTCCTGCTCATATTTTTTCCCCCATTACGTTCTTCAAATAATAATTGTTTACCTTTTGGAACAAGGGAGTATGCCAAACATCAAAAGACAGTAATGCACTCATGATGATTAAAAGAACAAAAATACTTCAAAACTTTTGATTTTCATTTATGCACAAACTTTGTTATGAATTGTGCTACTTATTAAACATCTTGCAAAAGAAAAAGTAGAGAAATTTTCAATTGCACATTGTGAATGTATAATGTAGCTAGTGAAAGAGTTACCCATAACCTGATACATAGATCATATTGATTGTTCAGCATTATAACGAAAGAGGAACAAAACATTTCGTAACTACAGTATCCTGTCATAAGAGATGGGAATGTTTGATAACAAAAACTATATGAAGCAGGGATTGATTATAAATACATTTAAACATACGTTAGTATACACTCCTACGGTGTATCAGTATTGCCAATGTCAATTGGAGTAATAACTTTTGAATAAAATGTTTTATTTGAATTAAAAATCCAAACAATTCTGAACTATTCCTCTATAATTACTGAAGAGGAATAATTTCATCCTTTGAAAAAAATACATACAATGAAAACTATGCAAATATATTGATTTAATAATTAAAAATTTTCCACACAAATTACAATTTTTTGAGAAATAATCACTATAGCTGAGAATTTCCAAAATATTTACAAAAGCTATTCAGTTATTATTTCATGCAAGTAATAATCTGTTTCAGACATTAATTTTTTTCTCACAATGTCATTTACAAATATTCCAAATATTGAGAGATTTGTTATACATGTTCATGAAGATAATTAAAACTTCTTTCTAGCTTTAAGCTAGGTAATTAGTAGATTTGAATAATACCAATTCTTGACAACTATACAATTTTATAACATCTATACAAATACTTTTCACATTGTTGTTAATATTTAATTAATATACACATTTATGAAGATATCTTACAGTATACATCTCTTCTTGAGATGCTTATTGAATTAAAACTGTCACAAATAGTGTACTGTCCCTCAAGGAATCAATAATCATTCAGTCACAAAACAGGTAATTTCCTTGCTGATTCTAATTTGTCAGAATCTCAGGAAATGTACCTTATAACCACAAGCTCCTCTTATTTATGAATTAGGAAATAAAAAATAACAATCACTTATCAGAACACAAGCTTTCTTGAAATTCATCATGAATATCATATATGCATTGCAAAATAAAATGTTTAGAAAATAAGGAACATGAAAGGTACTGCACTTTGCCCAGTATTATGAAGTGCTTTGAGCACCAGAATGTAATGAATTTATGAGTGCGTCTCAGGCTCATTCAGCATGTCAACAGATGTTGCCAAACCCCGATGTCCTGATAATTGAGGTGTAGTCATCTCAGCTTTAATTTCCTCCCGTAATTTGCAGAGGACACGACGCACTTCTCGACTCGTTGGTGGGGCCACTCGCAGTGCTTCTTGGATATCCTCAAGAGCATCCTCAAAAAGCCTGCATTGCAAAAGGATCAATTTTTGAGTGATCATGTATTGTTTTCAAAGAGCATCAATTATTTCAGATTCTTTTGAAAATATAAATGTAGTGTTTTTTGCTATCATTGCTTCTGATCATGTATTCAAGAGTAAAAGAGTATTTATACCAAACAACAATTGGAAGTAATGAATTCCTTCAGTCTCTTAATGTGAAATTTCTAACAAAACCAAAAGTAGAGAAGCTAATTTCTTAGGATTAAAACATTAAATTTGTTAACCAAATGACTCAAATTCAGGACATAAATTGAAAGAATTTGCAATCTTATTCTTACCAATATTTCCAAATTAAATAATATCAAAACATTAAGATGTAATGGAGAGAGTGTAAGGAATGGGAGAATTAAAGAAAACCCCAATAATAAATACTTAACAAAATGAATTGAAGGTTCCATTTGTGTATTTTTGCAGTACATACCTCTGATCTACTCGAGCTTTGGCTCGTGCATAATAGGCTTCAAAGGAATCCTTTTTAAGCTTTAAAACTTGGTTAGCTAAATCAACTGCTTCATTTAGTTCCTATGGAAAGAAAAATATAAATTTTTGGCTCTTTTTCTAATGAAAATAAAGAGATGAAAAATTCACTAGCTTACCCGCATCTTCTTTTGCAGCGAGCCAGATTCAGAAGCAAATTAATGCGTAGTTGCTCAAAGGTGTTTACATGTTCTCCCAATTCCTCTGTTGGATATTTCTTCAGTGCGTATTGATATCTATGAGCAGCTTCTTTGAGACCTACTCTTCCGATAAAGAACATTGCCATCTTCCAATAACTTGTTTAAAAGAATTAGCCTAAAAAAAGAATACATTGTTCTTTGTCAACATATACACATTTATACAGAATTTAGAAAAAAAAGTGGAGCAATAGTCCTTTAGAAAAAATTGATAAAAAAATTGTTAACATCAGGTAATGCATTTTATAGCTAAAATCCATTTCATCATCCTCATGGCAAAGAGATGCATTTTTGTTATTTTAAAGAGTATCTTCACCATTCCCAATTAACCCAAAGACTTACAACTGAATATTTTCCCGTGATATATTATTTTTAAAGATAAATCATCTTTTTTGTCTCAATTACTCACATAATCTCTGGTTTGCCTGATGCCATAGCCCAAGTAGCAGGACCAAGTTTGGCACCCTTACGCAAGAAGCAATGCACTACTTGCGTGTTGCGACAACCAATAGCACGATCAAGAGGACGCATTCCATTGATATCCACATGCTCGATTAGAGCTCCCCTCGTCCATAAGAAGCTAGAAGAAAATACAATATTTTTGTTATAGTAATAAAGTATTAAATAATTTATATTTATGATAATTCCAGCTTTTTGTTGTTCACAAATACTTTTATTGGAACTTTGATCATTGGCTTATTCATTGGTATTGAGTGGAAATAAAATCAACAATGGATAATCAATTGGAGAAGTCAGAAATCAAACAAAATTAATTAGGTCAATAAAAATAAAGTAATACTTGTACTTCACTTTTACTTAATATTTCAAAAATATTTCTTTCAGTTTCATATACAGATGACTCTACATAAGTAAATAAATTACTATACCTGGACTAGATTGGGATTTCCTTGAAATGATGCAAGATCCAATGGTGTGCGTCCAGTCTTATCAGCATAGTTTATATCTGCACCTCTGTCAAGAAGGCATTGCGCTGCTTGCACACGGCCACGTAAACATGCCCATCCAAGAGCTGTTAAACCCTCTTTATCTTGTCTCTGAAGTGAGGCTCCTAGAAAGTTTAGTAAATGAATGACATCATTAGGTCATTAAGGTGCCCAAATGACTTAATTAATTATGGCCCAAAGATACAAACCATTTTTAATTTATATATTGACATAAAAGACTCTTGTTCATAAAAGACTTTCAAAAGATTGCACAAAATATTTAACAAGTTAATATGTTAATATATTTAACACTTAAAGTAGTAAATGGGAAAAAAAGAGATAAAAATGAATGATTTTCCAAAGAGTACTATGTACAGTGTCACAAAATTCAAAATATATCTATTAGTTTTAAAAATACAACTTTTTAATGATAATGCAACTATGAGAATCAGTAAAATAACTCTGTGTTAATTTGTGATAATTAGAATGACATTATTTTCTACTCAATTTCATCACATTTCAAAAGACTTGAAACCAACAACGCACAAACCATTGTTATGAGAAGTCTTATTCAGTACCCTAACATACATTTTTCCCTTTGTGAAAAAATATGTACCTCTGTCCAAGAGCTGCTCCATCAGAGACAAATGGCCTTCAGCTGCAGCAAGCATCAAAGGAGTGCGTCCAGATGGATCACACTGTTCTAGTGGAGCATGGTTCTGCAGTAAACTATCCACAATGGGCCAGCGGCCACCCTTTACCAGCTAATAATAATGGGCACATATCCTGTAAGAAGCATTAATAAATGAAAAACATACAACACAACAGAGTAAACTCCTGTATATTAAAACAAGAGGCTCAGTACCACATATTTGAAGGCCTTTGCTATAGAAATATTTTATTTACACATGTAACATTTCACTTGAATGAACAAAATATACAAGAATGAAATTTTAAATAATACAAATAATAAATACAGTATATTTTAGGTTGAACCATTTCTGATACTCATGGGGTACATACAGTTACCAAATGGTAAATGCAGTGATTTTTATATATTTTCTTTTTGCTAAACTGTGCAAGATTTTATCATGAATGTTTTACAATGCATTAACAACCATTCAGGGAATAAGAAAAATGTCTATTTGAAAAATAATTATAACTACAATAATTATAACAACAATCACAATTAACAATATAAATTGTACACTACAACAATGCATCTTGACATGGTTTCCCCTGTAACCCAAGTTGAAATCCATATTTATTTTATTTGGAAATGGTAAAACACCAGGTTTTAACATGTGCTACAATCAAAAAGCTAGTTCTTCTGTAAACTTTTTAAAAATATTATTCCTTTTTTGTTTACATTTTTTTCACATTTTTAAAATAATTAAAAAATTGTAACTTCTACAAATTTCTATGTAAAGATTTCATTGCAGTAAATGTTGAGTCCATACATAGAATGTTTCCTGCAAATTTGAAGAAGATCATAAGTTAGAAAAAAAGTTATCAGGGCAACCATTTCAAAAATTGACGTTTTTGAGAAAATCGGTGTTAAAATTTAAAACTCATTTTACAGTACATTAAAATAAAGTGTGTTGTTTAAAACTGGCCTGGTGCATTAGTTAGTTCTTGTTCATCCTTTTTCTGTGCTTTAATATCCTATTTGAGCCTTTTTTTTTATTTTTCTGTTCTCTTTTGTTGACAATTTCGCTATTTTCTCTGACGAGTACATTCTTCGGCATCCTCATTCTCCAAGCACTTAATCATGTATTAATGTTCTAATGGTACTCACAGTCTTTCTATTAGTTTTTTTTATTCCACTCATACCATTGTTAAAAGTAATAACATCATCTTTATGCCAATTTCTACAATTTTTGTTTAAAAAGCCAGTCTTTCGGCATATTTTCCAAATTTTTGAATAGAATTTGCATTTTGCATTTATATTTAGTATCATACCAATAATATTTTTTTTAGGAGATTTGGGTCTCTTAGGTCATGGAAAACTGGTTTTATAGCTTCCACAACTGCCACTGATGTGTTGTTTTTGTGCCTGTGTTGGCAATAGTGTTTCCTATAGCACTTCTTTTTGGTATGGGCACTAGGTATGTGGTCCTTTAGGGCAAAGAGAATGAATTGATTTCTCATCTGTTGATCTCTTATGAAACCACATGGTCCACACAATTTGTTTCATGTCTTCAACAGCAGATCTATTTGCTCTTATTACATTTCCATAATAAATGTCGTAATGACACTGTCAAGCGGAATAATATCAAAGGAAATATAAAATAATAACACAAGAATAACAGAAGGTATGAGAAATTCCTAGTTCAAACACACAACACTCTAATATAAGAAATTTACATCTCTAAAGAAGATTATAAGATGAAAATAAGAATAAATTGACTCTTCAACACGAAGGGGGGCGGGGGCAGTCTTACTTGTACTAGATGTCGCAGGCACAAAGTCAGATACTTTTCTTCATAACTCCCTAACCAATCAACATATCGTTATGAAACCAATACAAAAATAAAGGTAATAAAACACAGATTGTTTTGGTATTATTTTTAAAAACTCATTTTTCCGACCCCGATAACTGTATGTACCCCCTTAAGTTTGAAGGGGGCTGCACATTCACTCATAATTTCGTCTTCAGCGACTGTAACACTTTAGTCCTATTCCACACACAGTCTTGGTTTAATAAAGCAAAAAATATTTTTTTTGATCTTAGTTTTTTGTGACTTTTTGTAACAATAATTTGTTTCTAAAATGCACTCAATGATACCAGTTTGTTATTTGCAAGGTTTTGGGATCAAAATTACCTCATTGACTTTTGAATTTAACAGTTTTTATGATTGAGAAAATTATTAATGTGTAGATACAATTTCAAGTAATAACTTCCAAGTAAATTTTAAACAATTACACATGTAAAACACATTTTAAAACTAAAAAGACAAATATTTTACAAAAATTAAAAGATCTTGGTTTGTACTTTTCAATTATCTTACTTGAATTGTAAATAAAAAAACAAACATTAATTTGAATGATTAATGGAAAATATGGAGTCAATGGGTTAATGATTACAGCACAACAAGACTTTTTACGTCAATGAAAAGTTAACATTTTTTAAATCATATATTCCTAAACAAAATGGCATCTCAATACTTACATATTCTTTTTTGTTAGGGATTTCACTTATTTATAAAAGTATTTTTTATTATGAGAGGCTATGGACCCCTTTCAAAACTTTCAAGGGTTACAACCAACCCACCTGACGCGCCACTCCATGCATGCATTTGCACTACAGAAAACATGTTTTTCTTCTTTTCTATCCTTTTTTTAAGGGGGGGCTATTATTTGATTGAATGTTTTGAATATTTGTGAATTCTAAAAGCAAACAAACCTTTCTATTGGAGGCTGAAACACTGGCTCCACGCACCAGAAGACTGGTGCACACAGCTGGGCATCCATTAGTGGCAGCAATTGTCAAAGCAGTTTCACCCGTCAAAGTATCCACAGCATCAATAGTTACTTCTGCCATGTCCAACAAATATTCCACCACCTAGAAATCATTGGCCATCATTCCATATTAAGTTATTTAATCACATTGCTTAATTTTGTTCAATAAAAATGTAATACAAAGTGAATAATTCCAAATTTAATTTCCAGATGATGAATATTCTGTTTACTATGATTACTTAAAATTATTTTATTGTAGATAACTTCGTAACAATGCATTGGTATATGCATATTTAACCAATACTACAAATAAAGAAATGAAAAGGAAAGAAGTGGCTGAAAAATAATAATGCTCACCTCTACATGATCTTGGCCTGCAGCTGCTACTAGTGCCTGTTGTGTGGCTTCCTGCAGCATTACGTCATTAGGCTGGGTCAGCACCCAATCACAGGAAAGTAAATACCCCACAACATTCAGCCATCCTCCTCGGGCTGCATGCACCAATGGACATTGACCAGCAGTGTCTGCATGGCCTAAACTTGCACCTGCACTTACTAGAAGCCGCACTACTTCACAATGTCCCCGGGTTGATGCCAGTGCTAATGCAGTGCAACCTGTACGTAGATTTTGACCAAATACATTAATGATATGTTCATGAATATAGTCAACAAATTCATGTTATACTCAAATTTAGAGTTCATAGAAAATAAATTAATTTAATATTTAAATCCATCATCTCAAATTATTTATTGTGAAATGTTTGATAAGCCGATAATATTTTGCTTAACAAAAAATCTAACAATTATTTGACTGTTGTTAACCCTTCAACACTATCCTATGAAAACTGCATTCAAAACTGGTACTACAGTTCACAGTGGTGTATTTGCAAATCCAGTTTGGAATCTGATATTTTAATAGGCAAAAGTTCAACTATCTACCTTGAAATAAATCCACTAAGATTCATTGAACATACTATTCCATTTCATGGAGTTGGAGCATGCATTTCTTTAATGTCAATGTTTTAGGTAAGTCCATCATTTGCAAATGTCTACATTAATATAAAACATTAATGTAAATAACCTCTTCTACAATTATACATTCACATGATTGCTGACAATTTATATCCAATCATAACGAAAAAAATAGAAAAAGTTGACAGGGCCTTACTGACCCTTATGTACATGCTTATAACAAAAATATAGGTGTACTGACAGTGAAGAATTCAAAAAGAAGAAAGTAAAAAACCTCTATCATTTAATTAATTCATACAATTTTTTCTGAATAATTATCAGTTGAATACCTTGGCTATTGGTGTGTTCTACATCAGCCCCAAATTCTAAGAGTAAAGACACCATACTAGAGATGCCCTCATGAGCATATATGCATAGAGCAGGAGCACTCCCTAGAAACTCTGTTTCATAGTTGGCAGATGCACCAGCCAAAAGTAGGAGTCGTGACACCTAAAAGAATAACAAAAGTATTTTGTCTCATTTTTAATACACAGTTACAGTTATTTGAAAATGCTGGTAAGTTAAGTTAATTGAAGTAGCTTCAGACTTTTTCTACAATACATCTCTACGTAAACAAAATATTCACTCAAGTTCCAGAAAGATTTACAATGAGACCAGTGGTGCAACTGAGTTTTCTCTCTGCTAGGAACTATAGTTGGGAGTAATCTGGAGGAAAGATGGGGCAAATCATATACCCCTGGTGATGGATTGGGAAGGGAGTTGAATTTAATTTTCTTTACTGTTGAAATAATGCATTTACTCCCTTCTCCAGAGGCCTTGCCCCAGATGAAAACAAATCTAGTTACATCTTTGGCTGTAGGTGTATTGTTCATTCAACTTGAAGTTTTCTCATAAAAAAAATTTCTGTGCTGACTTTAAAATTAATGTTTATTTGTTGATTTACAGTTATTTATAACTTATTCAACAGGCATACTAAATGACTTTTGTCTCAATAGAAAAAATGTATTTGTGAACATATTATCAGCTTCTGGGAAGCTACAGTCACATGACCACCCCCCCCCCCCCGTTCGTAAGTGAATGAATGAGAGAATCCAAAAAGAAAGATATCAGTTTACTAATGATTTTTTCCCCTTCAAATAAAGTGTGGTCAACATAACTAATTACATACTGAAACAACCAGAAAGACATAAGTGCACCTAACTTTTCCTCTCTTTTTTTTTAAATTCAAGTATCTTGCAGTCCAAAATAAATGCTGATAAGCAATATAAGCATTTATTTTTATTTTCAAAGAACTGAAATTACCTTAACATTTGGGCTGTAGACATTTCGCAATGAGCAAAGAGCAGCAGAAATATTTTCAGAGCTCATAGATACCCAGTGGGCTTGCAAGTCTCGGGAGGAATATTTGTGTAAGGTCATATTCTTATAGAGATGTGCTTTAAGGACATGATGACCCAACTCCAGAGTCTTCTCTGCATCAAGAGGTGCTTGCACTCGTGATAAACGAAGGGCAATGCCAGCATGGCCAGTTCTCAGATCACACAGAAACTTGTTGCTTTCACCTTCATCTCGTCGAATAAGCCATTCCCGAAAAGATGGATGGAAAAACATGTAAGTGTTGTCCAAACGCTTTACCAGGAATCCAATAAGGTCTGTAAAAAAGTGCATAATATAAGTAGATTTGAAAAATGTAGTTTGAAAGAATTAAAATACTAAAATATTCTAACTATGAAAGTGAAATATTGGTATTTACCTTGAATCTTGCAAGAAAATCATCCCATGACATGAATTTGTCCACATAAATAGCATTGACTGAGTAGTAAATTTCCAATAGAGTCAGTGGATATAATGCAGCAAGACACACACTGAGAATGGGAGCAACTTTCTCAAATGAACGCACTGTTGGAAAACGCAAGTTGAAATGTAGCAGGAAAATCTGGGCTAGTGAAACAGGTAGAACTTTGTAGCCAGATGATTTGACCACAAGGTGTCCTCTCTCTAGCAGGTCAAGAGTCAGCTTTGCAAAGAGGAAAGATCCTCGGCAAAGAGAAAGAAGATGCTGAGAGAAACGAGTCTGTGAGCCTGAGCTGGTCATGCTTCCATCCAGTTTGCCAGAGGTGGATGCAACATTACTCTGTATGCAGGGACTGTTAATCAGCCTAAAGTTGATATAATCCAGAAGATCCTTTTGAAGGCTTTCATTGCTGCTGGTTTTATCAAGACTGTAACAAATTACTTAATTAGAAAAAATTGTTTTTTCTTGTAATTGTTAAATGTCAGTAAATCACTTTAAAGTGTAAGAATACAAGATGGTAAACTATCACAGTAGTGACATATTTTACCTTATTTCATAGAAGGCAAGTGGAGAAGCAACTTGTAATAACTGAGTGCGAACTGTTGCAATAATTTTGAGCCAAGGAGGGAAGTCAGGCACATGTCGAGCCAAAAATGATGCAAGTGTGTCTCCATGATCAGGACGATGAAATTCTGCTTCACACAATGCACTTCTACTAACACAATACAACCATCACCCGGAACCTTTCCCAGCCGATGTAATGATGACAAAGGTTCCAAAACACCCCGAGCCAGAGCTAGGTCAGGATCTGCTGCACACTCTTTCAGAGATACAGCACCCTAGAAAATATTCAAGAATGTATAATGAATACATTATATATATGACCCACAAGAGTAAAAATAAGGTTGCATCATGAGCAAATAAAGTACTTTTCCTCATGAGTGCAATACATTATTTTGTCTGTTGGCACAATGCAAGAGAAAATGAGAAAGTTTAAGTGAAATAACTAAATAAAAAGTTCAGAGTATTGAGGTTTCAGAGTTTGAAACAAACCTGTAGATGGGGCTCACTGAGAAGTAGATCACGATAGGCATGTAATTGTGGAGCTTGACATAACTGAGCAGCTACTGAATGCACAAATTCTGGAACCAGGCATGTGCTATTGTTGTCAGCCTGGAAGAAATCAGTCACATATTCTTTCATGATTTTGTGAGTGATTAAAAACATCAACTAATCAAATTATGTTTCTATCTGAATCTACCATCGACACCAACACTACTATAATATAGTTTGAAAATGATTTCAATTTGCATTGAGAAATATAGCTAATGATTTGCATTTTGAATACTGAATTGTTTGTATTCATCTGTATCCAAAATTCAACAACACACCTGGCAAAAGTGATATGCCACAACATGAGATGCCAAGTGTCGAATTCTTTCAGAGACTAGATTTATATTACAATAGAAGCTTTGTGATCCTGATGGTCTGTCTTTCCCATTACATAATAAGGAATCTGCAAAGGAGGGAAAATAGTATTTGATTATTACTTTCATTCAACATGAATATTTTAAATATACAAAATAGGAAGAAGTGAAAAACAATTTATAATACCTTGTTGATATGAGGGGTCCCTTCGACGTCCAAAGCAGCTGTATTCTACCAACTGTAGGACGAAGGCAGTCTTACCAGTGCCCCGGATTGCCAACAAGAAGGGCACCAGACATGCCAGTATCAGGTGCCAACACTTCTTCCAAATCTGGAGGAGCCAGTGTCGACCAACAAAAGAGGATCAGTTCTTGGAGAGGTACTTCAAAGAACAAGGGCTTCAAGGTCAACTGTTGTGCTCGATACTGGGCAAATCTCACTGTAATTGTAAATTGTTACAAATTAGACATCTTGAAACAGGAGCTCAGATTCATCTAGACCGTGAAACAATTATATGATATGCCCAAAAATGTTTTGCTGTCCTTCGTTAGCCAAAAAGTTATAAAAAGCATTGGAAACTAATATTTCGAAGATGCTTGAAATGATGGTAGATTCAGGCAGGGACACTCAAAGAAAACAATAGCCTGGATCAGTAGATCCACAGGGGCCTCGTATTTCAAATAATAGTAAACAGAATTCATTTCTCCATGCAACAGAATAACTTACAGCGATTAATTTGAATAGAAGTAGAAGCAATTTTTATTTGTTTTGAGCAGAAAAACTTCAGGGCCCCAATTAATTAAGGGCCTGAGGCAAGTTGCCCCACCTGCCCTCCCCTTTTGGGTGCTCCTGTATTGTAGGTTCTCCTCAGAGAGCCTGCATTTTGGTATCTAAATTAAAGAACCAACATCCTCATTTCTTCCCAACACTACTTCTCTAACTGCTGCCATTATCTCCAGACTGCCATAATTTTCTAAGTCTACTGACAGAGAATATTACTGAATTCATAATAAAGATGCAAAATCACTTTACCTTCTTTAATTATTTGCACCCAACTCCAATAAACCAGGTAAAAAAGATCATGGATTAAAATTAAAAAATTAACACAACTACCTCTCACATCCTCCTAAACGTTTCCATGCCAGAGATGCCTACAATTTAGAATGAAGTATTCTGGAGAACTGTCTATACTCAGAAATTGCATATACACAAAAATTTCCGAATGTAGATGCAGTAAAACTTGCTCAATCTAGAATGTCATGAGAACAAAATTTGTTTTCTGCATTAGTCCAGATTCTGAAATATACTATGTAAAACTGTAGAATTTATGTTTAGGGGTCAGGGCCACCAATAACTTTCATGTTGAACAGATTTCCCTAGTTCACATGTCTGCATTGAGCAAGTTTTACAGTAAAAAGAAATTAGAAATATAAACAAGAATCTCAGATTAACATTTCACCTACAAACTATCTTCTTTACAAGAGGAGATAAATATACTGATATGAAATCTTTAAAAATTAAAACTTTTATATTCATGTATCTTATAACTTTTTTACATTAAATGAGCAACTAATTAAAAAAGAAAAAAGAATAATGTGCAAAGAGAATGTTAACACAGAGATTTCTGAGTAATATTTGGAGTTTATTTTGGATTTTGAATATCAATTGTTATAATTGAAAAACTAAACTAATTTAATTAATTTCTAACCTTTTGGATCAATTGGTCCCTTCACAGATCCTGTACGAGCAGATCGACGAATTGATGCCCTTCGATTTCGAAACACATTTAGTTCTTCCACTTGACCTGGTTGGGAGGCTAAAAATTATAAAAGAAAAAAAAAATGTTAGTCACCAGCAATTAATTTCAATTATCATTTTTCAATCTCTAAATTCATTTGGTTTCTAAAATAATGGTTATTGACTATTTTGATGTAGGTAATAGAGAAATATGACCAAATAACTTACTGGTGACGGAATGGCGACGGCTCACTGGACTAGATGAGCAGTTGCTCTGTCCAGAAACAGACATGAGGGATGTAATGCTTTCTGAAGAAGGATCCTTCAGAGTGCGAGAATGGCTGTGCATATCAGCCTCGGAGGAACCTGCTGACCAATAACATTACCATTGCAAGAAGATGTACTTACATTTCCTTTTAAAAACTCAATACCAATACTGATAAGGAAATAGATACCTTTAACTATTTTTTTAAATGAAAATTTATATTATAATTGTAGAAGACAAACACCTTTTGGCAAGAACTTCAGCATGAAAAATTGATGATTGAGCAATTCAAAATCATGATGCAAAATAAAAAGGGAATTTATTTAGTGTACTTTGATTCTGTTTTGTTGGCTCACAACTCATACAAAATATTCCAATACAAAGCATGATAGTCAACAGCAGGAAGCTAATAATGCAGGGAGTATGTAAGCAAGCTTGTATATTTCCTTGTATTGTTCTCTTGAAATATCTTGCACTCTCAGATCTACGTGGAGACTCACCTGTTAGTGTGGATACAGGGCTGGTGTTGGCAGAGCCCAGAGTGTTCATGTCAAGGCTGGCAAGGGATGAGTAGGAGGCACAAGGGTTGCGATGGACTCCTGTGCGGCGAGGCGGGGAGGGAGCTGCACGGCCAGCTCTTCGCGCACTATCACAAGGAGCAGCCCCAATCGCATGTACAAGTCATTCTGCGATGCCTTCTTTGTGAGGTGAGGCACAGGCCTGATGGAACCTCCTCGTCATCTGCAGGCACATGCACATGCACATAAGCAATGGTCCATGTCAGATGTATATGTAAAGCACATGTTTTTGTAGAAATCTGAGAAAATTAACAATTTATCAGATTTTGGTCTTTTTTGTTTTCGATATTATTGCTTATTCATCCAAACTTTGAAAAAATATCCATTTTCCACATAATTTTTTTGAAAGATTTTTTGTCAATTTGCAAACCATTTCCAACAATGAAAATATGTTACAGGCACAACAACCACAACAACCAATTCAATGAAAAAGTGAATGACAAAGAATACAACATCAAATGCAAGTCAGTGTAAAATGTCAATCACACACATTAATATGTAACTACAACACTTCATTCATGCACTACAAACACAAAATTACTTCTGGTCAGTTGAGTGCTGCAAAGAACTTGATTAATTGGAAAATATCAAACTTTATAAGCAAGAACTCTGGAGTTTCCTGTAAATGTGGAAAATCTGGAGCGAGTGAATATAACAAGATGAAGAGAATAGAGTAGACACAGGACAAGCATCAACCTATCATATCATTAGTTAAATTATTGTTTACAGTTTTTTCACTTCAAACTGATTCATGGTTTAACAGTTCCAACGTTCAAAAACATTTAACAAACATTTTTTGTATGTAAAATTAGAGAAGATTTCACAGAGTAAAAAATGAGCACAGCATTCAACAAATCTGCAATGAGGAATTTTGCAAGTAAGCAAGCAAACTGATTGAATGAGCAAGAGAATTGCAAGATAGAATTCTTCTCTGGAGCATACGTAAAGCAAATTCATTCACTACCATGCAAATAATTCTTCACACTGCACTGCAAACACTGCTTCAAAGCTAACAACCAAGGGCATTTGCTGAAAATAATGGTAGGAGCAACTACAACCTATGTGGTTCTCTTTTTGTTGATTTTCACTTGTATGATAAAATAGCAACTTTTTGATGATTTTCACTTCTATCACTTTCTACACATATTTTACACATTTATCTATTTAAATGATAATGTTAAGAATTTCTCAAACTTAATCAGTATTGAGCTCCATGTCAAGGAGTTCTACTTCATGAACTAATAAATCATGAGTAGTGGGTTATGGTATAAAATTGTATCAAGGCAATTGAACTATTCCAGTACACATTTAGAATTATACAAGTAAATTGATTTCATGATCAAAATTGTTTCAATAAATTAAATTTCGAAAAATAAAACTTATTTCCAAAAATGTCCACACTCCCTTGAAATTCCTTGGTCGTAGATCTGGACTTTTCAGATTTATTAGGAAGGGGCAGTCCTGCAAGAGGGCTGTCAACACGGAGGCGTATCTAGGTAATCAGGCGCCCATGGCAAAGCCTAGAATTTGCGTCCTGTCAAATACTTCGAATTAGGGTGGTTGTTATTTGTTTCAGCGGGTATATTCTAAACAACGCCCCTTGCGAACGGCGCCCATGGCACGTGACATTGTCTGCCATGCCGCGCAAACGCCTCTGGTCAAATGAAGAGAACCACAGGGTAGCGTGCTCCAACCCCTCCCCAGCTGCGCCCGAGCCGCACACGTGCAGCAAGACGAGCGTGCCAAGTTCGTGCCGAGTGCGTGCCTTCGGCCAGTTGGTTGAGACACCGCGCAGCCGCTGCCAGAGCTCGAGAACCACAGCGACTTGAATCTTGCCGAGCACGAAGCTGGACCAACTCTCCGGTCGACGATGCCGAACTGTCACCGACGCTGTGGAAGACCTCGATCAGGACGCGAGCCTTCAGGAGCGCGGTTGCGTTGAGGATTGCCCTCGAGGGTGAGGACTGAACAGGGGATAAGAGGACACGGCAGGGACAGACGGGTGGGTTTGCTAACTAGCGAAGGAGAAAGCGAGGTTGATAACTCATATTTTTGGCGAACACGGATTTTCTGCTAGACAAAGCGATGACAAGTAAGAAGAGCAGGTTTCAAAACCACCACTCACAGAGCGGAGATCCTTTGATTGATAAAATTACCCTCGTCTTTGGTTCGACAAAAATATACCCATTCTGTCGTTCTCTAGAGCCACTGATTAGTGGCTAGTCAACTATTTCCCTGGCATCCTTCTGAAGGTCTGTTGCTGCTAACGAAGATGAATGTTCTGATAGGTAATCTCGCTTAGTACGGGCGACCACTACAGCACTAATCTACTTTGAAATTTCGGGGGCACTGAATAATATAATAACGCGAAGTAAATGAATAGTTAGTAGTAAACGTAATAAATAGTTACGACCGTACTGTTTGAGATCGTTTATGTAAGGTTTAAACTTCAATGAAGCACGAAGCGTTATAGTAAAACAAATTTTGTCGAACTTGATTTGCTGTATTTTTGGGATTCATATCCTTTCCATGTCCTAAGTTATTATGTTTGCAACATTATAACAACATTATATTATTGCAACATTTTAATAATTAAGTAATGAGACATTTATCAAATTATTAAAAATTCTTTTCTAGTTCATCTTAACACAGTGATCAGTACAAGTTTCCAGCAACAACAGTGGTACAGCAGTAAATATAACAATTTTTCCCCTTGACTTCATGCTTATCGTATATTCTCTCTCTAAAAAGCGAAATAAAGGCATGCCTGCCCATCTACGTCATTCTATCAGCATATACCTTTGGAAATACTTGGAAGCATAGCAAGAAGCAAAAAGAAAGGAAGATGAATTACGTTAATAACAAATAATTAATAAATCAAAACGGAGATTTCTATTCTGCATGTGTAGTTTCGCAAAGTAGCACGTAATGATATCAGAAACATAATTAAATATTTTCTAAACGTATTGCAGATTTAACACAATCAAAAATTAAATTATTTTGGGAAAGTACATAATTGAATCCTTATTCAGTTATCTACGATCGCGCATCTTTAAGCATTTTCTTAGTGACTGGAGTTGAAAGTAATGAATCTTTATTGTGATCCTCAATGGTTGGTCTGTGGCTGGGATGCATAGTTTTGATGGATGTGAGGTAGTAATGATGAAACAATTTGAATCTATAATCACGCATCTTTAAGGATTTTTTAGTGACTGGAGTTGAAAGTAATGAAGTATTATCTTATTGTGATCCTCAATGGTTGGTCATGTGGGCTGGATGCATAGTTTTGATGGATGTGAGGTAGTAATGTTGATACAATTTGAATGCGATGGCGCAAGGGTTGTATGAACTCTGTCGCCCGGAGTGTGAAGGCCAGAGGCTGCAGGCGGGCGGGAGCGGCGTGTGCGCATGCGTACCTGAGAGCGCCGGCGGGTGCTCGCCGGCCTCGCGGGGCCCGCGCTGGCCCCAGGGGCTGCGCAGGGCCTTGGGGCTGAGGAAGAAGCGGCGGCGCGTCTGCGGCGGCGTGGGGCAGCCTGCGGACACAGCGGCGCACGCGGGGCGTCAGCGCACAAATGGCAATGCGAGGGCGGAGGCAGGAGGACGCGCGGGGTGGGTGGGTGGGGAGCGTGGGAAGGTGCAAGAGGGCAGGGCGCGTGGGAGGGTGTGTAAGGGACGTGATGAGAAGAGGGTGGGGCGAGGGCGGGGTGGGGGCGTGGAAGGTGCGGGAGGGCCGTGATGAGGCGAGGGGGGGCGATGGGACGCGGGGGCGCGTGGGAAGGTTCGGGAGGTCGGGGTGGGGCGGGGCAGAGGGGGGGGCGAGTGGGAGGGTGCGGGAGGGTCATGATGAGTCGGGGGCTGGCGGGAGGGCGGGGCGGAGGCGTGGGGGCGAGAACGCATGGGCGGAGTCGGGAAGGTTGTGAGGGATGTGGGGGTGGGGGCTTGGGCGTGGCGGGCTGGGCGGGCGCGGCTGGGCGCTTCCGCGAACGCTGAAGCCTCAAGTGTGCGAACTAAGCAATCTCGCACCCGCCGCCCATCCGCACTGCTCTGCGCTCTTAGCCCACAAGGAAGGGCGAAGTCACTTACGCCACTTATGACAGCAGCTTTTACTGTGACGAAGAGGCACTAATAAACCGATATTTCGATCTTGTAGAATGAAAAGATTCCATCTAACTTCTTAGAAATTTTGAATAAATCCAATGAGTCAAAGTTTCGTTAAATCATTATTTAGCCATCTCCCCACCTACAGTTTGATTTTTTACCGTACAAATTTGTCCACATATTGCAGTACGAGTATGTTCTACATGCAGCAGAAGGTAGGTTGACCAGACCGGATACTTCTCACATTACCAACTTATTTTCTTCGATTTTGATCAGTTGGAACCTTCTCATTCCAAAGGGTCGAATTATCGAAATATTTCAGACTAAAATATTTTTCCAACTTCACAAGTAACGCTTTCTTCTTTATCATCTTATTTTATATTTTAAAATATTGTATTTCAGCTAACCTATTTAGTACATATAATTTGAAGGGGGCTCCATACATTCGGCATTCGGCGAGTACCGAGCGACCGCTCGCAAAACCCGAACAGTGTGGATGTGTTTGCTTGCTATTGCAGAGCGACATTCAGTGGCTCGCCCTACCCACCGCATGTCGGTCTTCTGCACTCATCAAAGAAAACGACCACTCGCCGAACACATCAGCAGCTCGGGATTGGGCGAGCAGTCGTTCGCTACTCGCCGAATGCCAAAGGTGTTTGAGCCGCTTTTACTTAAACTTTGTTCTTCCTCTATCTTAAAACTGACAGAAATGAAGATTCTATGTTTGCTAACATCATAAATTACATTTCCCCCATCCCCTTAATACTCACAAAATTGATATTATAAAGGAGTAAACGAAGACATAATATCTTCAAGTTAAATGTTTTAAATGAAAATGCTGATGCAACGTGCTGCATAATCGAATGGTGTTCGGAAAGGCTGACTGGAAGTATTTGAAGATGTTCGAATGCTGCTTTCTTTTTCTTCACGAGCAGAGATCAACTCCAATAACGAATGCGAAAGCTTCCCAGTTTCTGCGATAATACATGATATAGTCTTCCGTTATTTAATGAAATGTATTTATACATCTTGTTTAAATTTTTAATGACTCTCCACAACGTTGTAGGAATTATACTAACAGCTACGTATAAGGAACATACCATCTTTTACGAAACGACCACTCATTGCATGTATCTGGTATGCTATAAAGGGAGAATCTCTTTATTAAATATGTGGTAGTGTAAATGAGAAAGGTGCTTGCCCTCCCGTAGCACATCCTCCCGTCCTCTCCTGCTTCTTCCTCCTTTCTCTGCTCTCAGGACATTTAACAGCGCTAAACAGATACGTAGAAGTAAGTACATGCGGACTCT
>JAHLJT010009355.1:54659167-54823603 GCA_031308135.1 Acheta domesticus | reverse complement strand
CCGAGAGATATTTCATTTTGATGACACCCCCCCACGCGCCAAGAAAGAAAAACCGAAGTATAGTTCAGGAGAGCGTGCGTACAACAAACCACGTGTGATAAGTCTGTCTCCATAAACGGCATGTAAACACTAAAGAATCTGAACTAGTGAGTGCGATTGCGGAGTCTTGTTCGAAATTACCGTAATTACGCTCTTCATTTGTCAAAATTTGGAAGGAAGGCTTCAAGATACGATGCACATAACGATTTGACATAATTTACGTATGTGTCATACACATACACTTTCTCTTAAAGAGTGAACTTCGAGCGAGACATCACAAACGGACTATTCACCAAGACCGGAAAGCATGCCTTTTGCAGGGCCTTTACAGTGCGATTTTTTCTAACTCTGCCCCTCAAGCCCCTATGGCCACGATGGGACATCACACGGCATTTCGCGTCTTTCTCCCTCGTACCGCTAGAAGTCGCGTGATCGCAAGCACAGTTTGATACGGTCGCGATCATGCGATACCTGGCGGCGCGATTGAGAACGTCGCGAAATATCGTGACACATTCCATTGTGAAAACGGGCCTTGAGGGGCAAAGTTAGAAAAATCGCAGTATAACAGCGTTCCCAGGGGAGTTCAGCGCACCGTTTCCTGGCGATTGTCGGCCGAGCAGAATTTTCCACGATCGCTGCACGCTAATAAAATACTCGCACAATTCATTCGTGCTCAAATGATAATTTGTTCGTTACGCAAAAAATGAGGGTACAGATTTCGAAACGTACTGGTATTGTCATGAAATGTCCTTCCATTAATGAGGGAGAGTGTGATAGAATGTTTTGCGTATTAATGTAAAAAGATTCTTTCTTTTAAAAGAATACTTTTTTTTGGAGTCAGGTTAACGGGGTCAGGTCAGTGGAGCAGAATTAATTTACACCATCGTTGTGCTCCACTGACCAAGCCCTGTTAACATGACTCCAAATTAATATTTATGATCGTTAAGCATTCTTCAAATTAAATGAATACCATATATAGTGTCTCAAATTTATAGGGCTGTAGAGACATCGAAGATGTTTACGTTTGCCAAAGTACATGTGGTGGAAAAATTCATATAACGAACTTACACCTGTTACTTTGGCCTTGATTGGCAAACAACTTCTCATGCACAGATATTCGGCTTGTAACGTTCTGACACAGGCAAAGGGATTTCGTGTGCCTTCCAAATAGTGGTGACAAACACTGAGCTTCTCATTGTACGTGTTGACCCCATTCCCAGGTTATTAGTTGCGAATAGATATTGTATTAAAGTGTTCACGCCACTATGATAGTTTTCAAACGAACATAAAGCCTGTCAGTTTCTTGAGAAAAGTGTTGAATCGCACTACCATGCATTGCTGTTCATATTGTCACACCCAAGGTTCGTTATCGAGCCACACGGTGGCGTCGATCGTCAACCACAGCGTCGAGCTCCGGCGGCGTGGGTGTGCGCCGAAGTCAACGAGGGCGGCCCGGGCCTAGCTCAGTCGGCCAACTTTGTCACCTGCTTAGAATCTAACTCGGATAGAAGGAGTCGTAGGGCGTTTGCTAACTACAGAAACAATTCAGTGGTTGGTAAAGCAAATAAAAAGGTTTATTCCCGCCTAATAATAGGCCGGGGAAGTTACAGTGATTCAAAGAGTTAAGAAAGGCCCTACCTGATGAGCTCAGTTAGAAACGAAAGAAAAAATGAGATAAAACTTAAATCTAAAAAAAAAGTAAAGAACGAGAATTACAATCAAATTCCTTTACAGGCCCCAACAAACTCTAGGCCATTCGCCTTCTGGCTGACAATAATGAGGAAACAAGTGCCTAAGCGCGGCACCGTAATGCACAATAGTTCTTTGGCGGTCGTTGACCGAAGTTTATGCCTGAATGGGGCGGCGTGTAGGCGGCCCTCGGCGGCGGCGGCGGGGGTCGCGGCGGCGTCGGCTTCTCTCCGTCTGGGTCGGCGGCTGAGATGGCCCTGCCAGGCCGAGAAACGTCCTTCCACAATAGCTACCAAAGGAGCGGCGGCGGCGACAGCGGCTGCGGCGGTGACGGCGGCGGCGGCGACGGTCAGCTGGCCCGGATCGTGAATGATCGCGAATTCCGTTCACACAAATCAGCAGTTCTTACGGAAAGTTCTCTGGAGTTTTCACGATCACGAATCTCGGAGAAAACTAGTCACCGGTCACTACCCACGGCAGAGCTCAGAGTCCACGAACTAAGTCCCAAAATAATAATTCTCCCTCGAACGCGGCGCCGGAGCTATCACTTACTCCGCGGCGCTCGCCACCCAAGACAAGTCGAGTAAACGTAGTGTTCGAACGCGGCGCCGGAGCTGTTACTCGCTCCGCGGCGCTCGCCCCCCCCAGCTCAATCGAACAAGAAAAAGTGATCTTCTCCCCTACGCCGCTAGCGTGGCGGTCTCCTCGTTCCGCCACCCCGAAAATTCAAAAGTGCCCCAAAATCGCTCCCACCCCACGGAATTTTGCCCCTGATTGGCTAAGTGCTACTACGCCGTAATTTTGTCCTCGGCCAATCAGGTCCGGTGATTCTAGGAATTTTCCGTAGCCCTATCTCTGTCTGGAAAACGCTCTCCGTCTGACTTCGGAAGTAGGTCAGTAAAGGGTACGCGGAATGTCCGTTGGGACCCCCGGAGAAAGCTGCGAAGGACGGCCTGGGTACTCAGTGCGCATGATACCCGGAACGGCGGGATCGGCACACGTCTCTAATCTCTTCTTCGGCGCCCGGGTGCGTGACGGGATGAGGGTCGACTCGCGGACGATGGCCATAAACTTTAGAGGGGCGCGTGCTGTCATCCCTTCCATTAGCGGAGGGGGCGCGCCGACCCGGCTGGCGGCGGCGGGAGGTGGACGCCTCGCATCGACAGTTATTTGTGAAATTTAAAAAATATTAAAAATAGCGTACCGCTACAACATTTACGGAAGCGACATTATGTAGCTGTTAATCGAAGTGTATTGTAGCTACCGTAAATAGTACATAATATAGCTTTTCTTGAGTTCAGCAGTATTCAATGGATTATCGTCGTTTTCTCAAAGAGGAGGTATTCTGTTTGTCCCTCCACTAAAATGAGTCTAGTCTACATATCATTAAACAAAAACGAAGTGAAGCATTAAAATATTGCTGGTGCTAATAACATAAATGTTGAACTAGACACACCCTTTCGGGAACGTATTTTATGTGCTTATAGGAAACCGCATTAGAGGTCATTGATATTCACAAAATTAGATGATATATCGTTAACCGTAACAAATAGATTTCAAATACACAAGTTCTGTACAAGCCAATACCACCAAATACGTTTATTACAAGTATAAGTATAGAATAACTAACATATTTTTTAGTTTACTTCTAGAGATCAAGATTTTCATATTTATAAATAAAATGAATATTCGATAGATGTGCAAAAAATTGCATATTACACGAAAGGGAAAATTTTACTAATTGATTTTGTCGCAAGTGTAGCATATTATTAGGCGATAGAAAGCTGTTTTTTAAGGCATGCATGCTGCCTATTATTCGTGTGAACGTTGCGCGTTTGGTTTGAATGGATGTTATTCACTATTAGCTGATTAAGTAATACTTTGACTCACTTCAATTCAAGAATTCGTCGGGGTCAGCGATAAAAAACGTTGAGTATTTTAGGTCATGATGGTGAAAAGGAAAAAATCTTCTTACATTTCGTCTTGTATGAACTATGATGGATTATCCTGGTTTGTGAGAAAAGCATCACAAAAGTTTTAAAAAAAACGGGTAGGAAAGCAATCAAAGATGCCAATGTAGACTACAGAATTAAAATAAAAATAAAGAATGAGAATAGGAAGTGACCGGTTAAGGAAAACCGTGGAAAATAAAGTATTTAATTTTATTTCTGAACACGCGAGGAATTTCCATGATTAATATAAATAATAAATGGAAAAGGACGGATGTCAAGGAATAAACACTGTGATATGTATACAAAATAATAGCCAATGGGAAAAATATGGATACTAGACAACATACAGATTCACACGAAGGAGATGCGCATCTATTAGCAAGAAGATATACTTTCAGGACGCTACAGGTCAAGAAGAAAATTGAAAAGCGGGCATTATGACTCGCAGGAAAGAACGGGCTTAGCCGTGAGAGGGTACGGACGTGAGCCGGCAGCCTACTATTATACGATCACAGGAAAGATAACAAACAATTCATATCACGCGCCAAGAGGAGTACTAATACAAAAATGTTCCTATTACGAATGAAGGACGATGTACGTTCGCTGAAGAAATTTATGGACATTACAAATATATAGAGCCTTTTACAAAGTAACATGTAAGTAAATGTTTCAAGAGTAATCAATTCTTTTGTCGAGCATCACTGGGAACGTGGCTCGCTCAGCTACAAATACTGTGCGTGGAAGCTGCAGCAACTGATAAGGTGTCCGATCGCCGCGGGTGCGCTTACGCGCGAGGGAAGATGCACGCTCCCCTGGCTATTTGTAACATCTTAGTAAGGGTGCAGCAGTCGCTCTCCCAGGGCTTAGACCTTCGCCCAGCGGCGGACCTTGAGATGCACCTTCTATTGCTTCAGGAGTAAGGTCTTTCGTTTGCTTTACCTGCATCGAATTTTCGTTTCGAAACTTTCCTTGATAAAGGATAAAGAATATTATAGTTGTGAAATCAAATTCCATCAAATATTATAGTTGAGAATCTGGATGTCCGTGTACGTAGGGTGCGTATTGATAACGTACGTGCACCGTAGGTGTGTATGGCAGGTGCGTGTGATAGGTAACGTGTATTGTTGTTGCCTAACGAAATGAGTGCGAGCCCGCCCGCAGTTTTTTGTATTCCAGCATTTTAAACGACTTTTTCTGTTGCAAGAAATCGTTCATAATCGGGCGTTTTACGGCACAAATGATTGCTTCATCACACATTCAGCCAATCGCAGCGAGAGAATCGGTGGGAGATAGAAGTAAACGGAACAGCCGACCACCGTTTTCTCGCACGGATGTCAAGTACCCGAGACATCACAGGAAAGTTATTTCGAAAAATTAAGTTTCATTATCTTATAAATTTATAATGCTGACATACAAAACAAAATAGCGTATGCAACCCATTTATAATGTTGCTCTATTCATTCGTACAAATTTGAAAACTCGCACCTAACGTCGCTCGTTTTCAAAACACGTACTCATGAAATAAAGCTTAACATTATAAACTAATTGCATAAATTACTTTTTCAGAGCCGCCTCTATAAAAATGTATAGCAAACACAAGTGGAATTAGTACCTTAAATAATAAAATATCTCCTAAAAGTAGGGCCTCTTTTACCTGGGCCCGCCCGAATATGGGCCTTGTGGGCCCGAACGTTATGCTATTGATACGTGTGTATGTCTAAAGGTGGCTCCACACATTTGGCATTCGCCGAGCAGCGAGCTACTGCTCGCCCGATCCCCACCAGCTGTTTTTGGCGAATGTTGTGTCCCCTTTGATGTGTCCAAAAGACCGGCACGCGGTGGGTAGCGCGAGCGCCGAATGTTCGTCACTCGGCAAATAGCAAGCGACCCATCCACTCTACTCGGGATTCGGCGAGCGGTTGCTCGCTGTTCGCCAAATAGCGAATGTGTGGAGCCGCCTTAAATGTGTACGTATGTATTAAGGGCACACTTCAATAACATGAATGGGTTCAACTGCAACTTTATGAACTGTAATCAGTCTGGGTATTGTTGTTTCCGGACGTAACTCACAATTTTAATTACATAAACCAAGTGTTTAATCAATTCCAATGCATTAATAATTATTCACATGGTCTGATCGACATGGCGGCTTAGACGAGAAATATAAGTTACTCTAAGAAGAATTCTAAAAAGAAACACTTTCAAATCGACGATATTATTATATGATCCCATGTCTTGAAGTTTAATGTTGATCTTGAACGATGCTCTACTAATTCAAACAATCCAAAATAGTTAAGTCGTTTACAGAACAATAAAGAGAAGATACCACAGCTACTGGGTATTCAGTAGCTCATTATATTATTTTCTCAGAAGTATTACCCAAGAAAATGTTCTGTAGTTGGCATTAATGTGGGAAAACTTGTAAATTGATTTAATCACACTCCATCCTCTCATTGTTTCCCATTTTTCTTCTTCACATTCGCTATCTCCTCTTTTTTGTTCCTTTCGTTGTCCCGTCTTTATTCCATTACATTCTCATGGGTTTGTTCACAGTTTTTTCCTAAACTGTGGTTTGTTCGTGGCTACAGGTCCATTCCATTCCCGTTGCTGATCGTTCAGTTCCCGTCGTGCTGCTGCAGGTCGTCCGCCATCTTTGTTTACGCGCGGTAACGCGTCTCGTTTTCCGAGGCCTCCTGAGTGTCTGGCGCGTTTATTATTCCAGCGGCGGAGCTCCGAAAACAGCCGAGGATTTATTAACATTAACGCGCGGCATTTTTGCGGGCGGATTATTTTGGCCCACGGCTGAGGACGCGCACGCGACGAAAGGCGACTGTGGCGGCGAGGACGGAGGCAGCTGTGAGGATGTCAGAGGGGGCGTGTGAACGATGGTGTAAGATATATAGGTGTGTTCACTCCCAGTCTAAAACTGAAACCAATGTGAGGCTAGTTCTCACAGTTCTCGCATATAAGCGCTGCGATCTGTGGCCAGCTGATTTCTAGAGCGAACAGTCACGATAATGGGTGGGAAATGTTTTGTAAAACTGTGTAGTAACCACAGTTTAAGGTGTCATTTTAAGATGTATATCTTACACTGTGACCCAAACCGATCATGCGCACCGTACGGACAAGCGAGGAACTAGCCTCAAATTGGCTTCAGAAAATGTGCCCCAAAGGCGGTTAGTTGACACACTATATCTTACACCGTGTGTGAACGATGGTGTCAGCGGCAATGAAAATGATGGTATAAATTTAAGCGCTTAGGGCAGGAAGAAGCGAAGTCACTCCATTTTTCGTAAATGTTAATAACTCGATTGAGGGCGAAATGCGTTTCATATTCTTGAACTTTCCTTAAGTCACATTTAGTTTTTACTGTAGATGGAATATAGAATGTATTGCTTTATGTCAGTGAAGCGATTATTTTTCAATTAAATGACTATACGTCATAGACACCTAATATGAAGTGTTTTCCGCATATAATTTAATGCAGCCGTTACAAACACTATGAGGACATATCGATGGCTTAGAGCACACAATTGTAAGAATCCAGAGTTCAGAATTCATAGTTTCGAGAAAATCAACTTGACAGTTTGCATAAAGGGAGCAGTTACTTTTGAAGGAACAACGGTTGCTTTCTGGGTAAAAGCATGATCCATTTTACATGGAAATACATTATTTGTGCACTTGGTAGATATGAACGAGAGATCCCCAAAAAATGAACTCAAAAACGACAATGAATGGACTTAATGTTGGCGCACTAAACCATTGATGTCAGAGTACTGTTGCACTGTACAGTTTAATTCCGTTCCGTAATGGAAGCATCTGCTGAGGACGAAGGGAGACGGGGCTGCAATCGATGCGGCGATGGGACGGCCCACGTGACGGGCGGCGAGGGGAGGGGGAGGTCGACCGTGGGTGTGGCGGAGGCTGTGGAGGCGGCGGCGGCGGTGCAGCTGGGCCAGACGCCGCTTTAAAGGAAACGCGATACCGGAAACAGCTGTTTCGCCTCCTTCACCAGCCACCAGGAGCGCTAGTAGCGCGCTGCGCGTGGCGAAGACACCGACAATAATGGTGGGCGTAAACGTTTGCCTCAGGACGTGAGGGGCAATAATAATATGTAATAATAGATTATATATTATAATAAATAATTTTTGCACCATCCAACGTTCAAGCAATCGAAAGCGCTCTCGATCTTCTGCGAATGCGCAGTACAAGTTTCGCATCACTTTTGTGCTTTGGCGCATGCACAGAAGATCGAAATTCGTACAAAAACTCCTTACAATGGTATTGGCAGAATGTTACAGATAATAAAATTTTCAGTTATCTCCTGTTGTCGCATTTGACGGGACATTTTAGTCTGATCTACTCGAGGTGTACTCGAGGTATGGTTTGTATTCACAGTGTGAAGTAAACATTTTATGGGTACTAAATTAAAGAACGGCACTTATTTTGAAGTAAGGAAAATATGTTGATTTTCTTCTTCTTCTTCTCTGCTTCAAAGAAAGGTCCAAAACCTGTTCCGCCTTCTAACAATTCAATTTTTTCAATTGTCTGCCTGGGACTCTTCTGCCTTGCGGTCTTCCCCCTTCGATCGCCAAGTTCATGATTATTGTAGCATATATTACAAAAAGAATCTTATTCCTCAGCGATTTGCGTTTTCCACCACTCGTTTCATTCCACTCCATCCTCCATATTCATTTCCCGTAGTTATTCATTTATCGTTTGGCGCTACGGACTCTTGGCGAAGCAGCCAAGTCAGTGACGGCCAATACACGAATAAGGACCCCAATCATCGCCGTACTATAAAAACAGTTTCGACACTCGGTCTTAGAAGAAAAAGAACGAGGGCATTGTTCCTAACTCCAATCTTATCTTTGTTTCATATTACTCCTTACTTAATTTAACTTTTAGGAATATCTTAATCTGAAAATCCAATATAAAATTTATCTGTTCGTTTTAAACCTAATTTTTACCCAATAAAGTAGATTACTAAGTTGTTTCTGATGAATTTCTGAGACTTTCAAAAAATTAGTGAAATGTTTCTGGCTAAAGATATTTCTTGAAAATAAAATTCTATAAAAACGACAGATTGATTCGAACCTGAAGTAAACTTGAAATAAATGAGCCATGCATGTCACTTAATTTTGTTTTTTTCTTTTTTACCATTGGAATAATTTTGAAGCGAGTTCGTTAAACTTCTGGCTAGAAGCGGGGAAATGACTATTACCACTCATTCCCATCCCTTTCAGGCACAAATAAGACGTCGCTTGAAAAAAAGGCATCTATCGCAAGATATTTTGTCTGTTAACTGAAGAATCTTCAAAATTCATCAAATATATAGTTGATAAAAACTAGAGATGAAAGAAAACACGGGATGAAGTTAAGCGACGCAGGAGGAGAGGAAAGGAAATCTGAGAAATCTACATATGAAGAAACGTCAAAGACTATTTAAAAAATAAACAAGTATTCTTTCGATTGTTTTCCGGATCCGCCTCTTGATCACAATTGAGGGCTGAAAACATGTTTGTTTTTTTAGGCTGCCTTAACGTGTAAGATGAAACGAATTAAGCGACCACAGTTGGTTCCGTGAAAAAAGATGATATTTTAGAGTCAATTTTAGTGTTCTTAAAAAATTCCTATCATTATAACGAACTGCCATTTTCATGTGTAGACTAAATATGTCATTTGCGTCTACAGCAGTTAAAAAATCCGCTATTTTCGCCCTTATTCGCACAATTAAAAAGTGAAATAAAAAATAATAATAAAAAAGCAACAAGCGATAGGTCTTGGGTGAGTTCTAGACACAGATTCCGGAAGCAACCCAAACAATCACGTGTTAGGGGGTGATGTCTAAAACCCTGACTTGGTCAACGTTGTCGTTGAGACGGGTAGTTGTTTAATAGGGGTGCTCTTTCACGGAGGTTTTACTGACGTTCTAACTCCAGGTAGATGTTGGACCACTTGATATGTCCTGGCCCAGGGCTTATCTGGGGGTCACAGGCGTGGCCCACTTATAGAGTCAGCCTGATGGGAGGGAGTGGGGAGGGGGGGCCATCGGCTCTAGTCGAGTGATAGGCTGCAGTTGTACTGTAGCGCCTTAGGAAGGAGAAGAAAGAGAGTTAGCACAAAAAAGACAACAAGGACCTAGGAAACAGGGTTTCTGGCTACACCACGTGTAAGGGGATTTTTTTCCCTTAATTTAGAAACTGGTTTTATCCATTTATTCGTTTTCACGGCCCGGCAATTAATTGTTTTCCACCGAAAATTGGCCATTTTTTCGCTGAGCATTACATAACTTTCCCTATACTACGTGTATCACTCCGTGTATACGTACGTATATGGGAAAGTAAAAAGGTGGCAAATGATAAGAAAATGAAGAAAAACAGAGAATCAAGAGGATAGGGAAGAAGAGAATGAAGACGATCAAGAAGAACAAGAAGAAAAATAAAATAAAAAAGATCAGATGAAGAAGATCAAAGGTGAAAAAGAAGAAGTAGAAGATCAAGAAGAAGAACAATTAAATGAAGCAGAAGATCAATTAGATAAAGTTCGAGTAAAAGTTCAAATAGATGAAGCATAAGAACAAGAAGATATGTCCGAGTAGAAGTTCAGATAGATGAAGCATAAGATCATGTAGATAAAGTTCGAGTAGAAGATCAAATAGATGAAGAAGAAGATGAAAAATATCAAATAGGTGTAATAGATCAGTAGAAGAAGAACAAGAAGAAGAAGGAGGAGAAGAAGAAGAAGAAGAAGAACAAGACGTATGAGAAGAAGAAGAACAAGAAGGAGAAGAAGAAGGAATAAAAGAAGAAGCAGAAGGAGAAGAAGATGAAGAAGAAGGAGAATAAAAAGGAGAAGAAAAAGTAGTAATAGAAGAAGAAGAAGGGAGGTTATCCGCATTGATGGTCGGCGCGCGTGCCCTTCCGGCCGCGTGTCGCGTGCCGCCCACGGGCGCGGCAGAGGGGCGACGGCGCGGGCGGGCGGGAGGGCGGGCGCTCGGGGCGACGGCCCCACACGTAAGCACGCGGCCACGTGGCGCGGCGCGGCGCAGATGAGGCGCCGCGGGCGTCGCCGCCGCCGCCATGACGTTCGCGCTCGAGTTCCAAAGCGTCGCTTCTACTGGCGGACTAGTTAACTGTGACGTAGCACGAAAAACACCGCTTCTTGTTTCGGAAAACTATTGAAACATATGGAGGTGTTATTTTCATAGTCGTACCACTCCATTGACACTCATTTCGAGATATTGAGCTCTTAAGTTAATTTAAAAAAATTGGAGATTGAGTTGGCCAAAAAATTGTGTGTATTTCTTTTATAAGATATTTACTTGTTCATCTGAAGATAATATGAATAACCATACTGTATGCTTCGTGGAATATTGGGGGTGTAAAGAAGTTTACCGTCAAAGAGGCGAACTTGGGACACTTTCAGTGTTTGCCGTTTAACCCTTACCCGTGTTGGAGGAAGATATTTTCTTTTACTGAATGACTTAGGTCTCAATGAGTACTTTAAGTATCAGTGCTTAATTTTTTTGAAGGTGAAGTATGTTGGATATAATAAAATAAAAACTTGGTGTGCCAAGTTATCATCCAATGTTGGTTAACTTGGGAAACACATTTCAATTGTTTAAAATGACATGATTATGGTGGCTAATTTGGTACTTATATTTATACACTGTACATCTTGTGAAAAAAGAATTCAGTTTCAAAATTAAATGGCAAACGTCATTATAAAAAATTACTGGTATATGGCTTATTTTGGGGACGAAATTTAAAGAAAGATATGTTTGTAAATCAAGAAATCAATCATTAAAAATAATATAAATCTATTTAATTATATTTCATACAAAGACAATACCTAAACACATAGGAATAAAGAAATTTCTCGAAATCTCTCTGCATTGCATCTGATGGTTTATCAAAAGATTCTTATAACAATTTCTTTTGCTTCTTGGAAGGACATGTAGGTTTTTTATATTTCTGGACTACTTGTTCTGCTAACTCTTGATTTAGCTCATCTGGCGTCACACTTTTTCCTGGATTAACACTCACTTCATTCAGAGTTTTGTCCGTCTGCTCTTGGTTAATTTCTTGACACTTTTTCTCCTTTACTTTGCTCTCTTTCCCCTTTGAATTCATATTCATTAATTTTAACGTCGCAGTACGTAAATTCAGTGGCAAATTGACAGTGTTTCATTACATATTCATAAATTTGAAACTGAATTTAATATTTTTATTCTTTCATCCCTAAAAATAATTGTTTTGATTGTAATATGAGAAAGTTACCATTCTATGGAATAATATTAAATGAGATAGACAATCCGTTTTGGTATCCTCTGTTTAACAAGAATATTTTCATGAATATTTTCATGAATTGAATTATATTCTGCTGCAATTATTTTCAACGTGTTTTTGTTCTTACGTGTAGAAAAAGAATCTGATTGTTTTCAACGTTTTTGTATTTCACTACAATTTCCAGCAGTTCAGCACATTTCTAACTCTTTCCTTTAGGCATTTTACTAAATGTGCAAAATCGGAAGAATTCTGCCAAAACCAATTATCCGCTCACGACAACGCAGCGAAAGGAAATTTATAATTTCTTTATTGTCGGCACATCTGTCGATGAAACCGGATGTTATTCATACACTTAAAAGAACCGGCAAAATAGTAAACAAGATTTACATGGCATTCTAGATTCGCATCTAGTAACAAATAAAGCGATGTTGTCAAATATTGTACAACGAAATATTGCCTGAGTGCGACTCTGGAATAAGTGGGGACTATGTACACGAAACTGTCATAAAGATCCACTTATTTTGAGTAAACCCTTATTACTTAAGCGTTTACTTATCGTAAAAGTGCCGACTATGAATACGGCCAATACAATTTCAAGAGTTTAATTTTTTCTATATTAAGGACAAGAATTTAAGAAAACAGCCACTTGCTTGCCTTATGAAAGTTACACTATATACATATTTACATTTTCATATTATTTACAATTTCATTGAAAACGACAGCTCTGCAATATCAGAGACAGTCCCATGTGAGAACACTTGGGCGGACCTGAAAATGGAGTTATTTTTCCAAAAAGTAGAGTTGTACCACTATTAAAATAATGCTTCCATGTAGTACTCCATGACGACGGGCCGTTCTTTGGCTCACACCGTTCATCGTTCCAAGGCTTCTTCGCCTTGCTGAAGATGGATAGACTGAAGACGGTCAGGAAAAACTGGGATCATCTGGGCATGTATGTCTCCCATTTTGCTTTGCACGACCAAAGCCTCCTTTTCTTCTTTGAGTTTTGGAATCAGAAACATCTCCGATAAGCATTGTTGTTCCGGACTACTGATTCCAGCAGAGACTATTTGCTCGAGGCTGGGCTGTGCAAACGCAAACTTATTATTTGGAATTTTCGCCTAAGTTATCGTAGCTAGTTTCAATTAATCTCATCAGCTCTGTAAGTACACCAAAGTAACGATACGGCCCACCCAAAGACTGAATGTGGGTGTTTTGGAAAACTATTGAAACCCTCTTCTTGGAATTCTGGTGTTTATGTCTGTAATATTTTTATTACGTGTCAAAACAAATGAGAAAATGTTCTGTGTGGTAACAAATCGTATTAACTAAAACAGAAAACCATTAGCAAGGCAGGTAGTCATTCTGAAACTAGACAAGACGGTTTCTGGTTAGTGTACACCAACGTGCATCCGATCAGTTAGAGGCAAGAAGGACCAACATTTATCAAACTTCCCGATCAGTTACGCTTAAACGGTGCTCTTAAAACAAGTTTTAAGCAACTAAATTATAAGAAAGCATAAGTAGATTACATTGGTGTAAATCAATACTTACTCAAAATACTCTAGTTTTTTGGTTATAGGCAAACAGAAAATGTAACATAATGTAACAAAAAGAAAAATAACAATAGAAAATATAAAATATGTATAATGGAAAATGTATATTAATACATTGTAAACCTATTGAATAAAATAAATGTTTTGTTTGAACTCAAATTTCAGCGTAAATATTTCTTTATAAACTTCAGCAAGGTTCGCAATCCCACCTCAGAAACATAAAAGGACAAAAAATGACAACTAGTATACGAACTAGTATTTCTGCTTTGCTGTGGGCCCGAACACAGCAAGTCTCATGAGCTTGGGAAGTGCACGCAAACAGCGACATGGCTGTCTGTGCTATCCAAGGACAGAAGGTCGGTGTTCTGGAAAACTTTTGAAACCATTCGTACCCCACAAAGTTATGCCGTGCTTTGGCTCACGCCTTTGTTTTGGCTTTAACATCTTTAGATGTACAAGCTTCAATTTTAGTTCCAAGGCTTCATCACCTTGCTGATGAGAACCGAATAGTCCGAAAACAAATTGGAAAACTGGGTTTACATCTTATCCCGTTTTGTCTCTCATCTTCAATCACAGAAGCTTTGCCTTTTGGTTTTGGAAAACACCAAAGTCCCTTGACAAACTTCGTCTTTGGGGCCGCCGAATCCACCGAGAGCGTTTGCTCGTGAAGTGGAAAAGACAAACATATTCTTTGGCTTACGCCTATGTCATCTTTTCCAGATTCTGTTTCGATTTCAATTCGTCTCATCAGCTTAGGAAGTACACGAAAACAGCGACATGGCTGTCTGTGCTACCAAGGAGAGAAAGTGGGTGTTTTGGAAAACTTTTGAAACTAGTCGCAATGTTTCCCCGCTCCTTAGGGACGAGGAGGGACATAGCTTATCTTGCCCTTGTCTGCACGCCTGACAAAAACCCCAGTGGCAGCAGCAGAGCGGAGCAATCACCGCCCATATGACACCGCACGAGCTCTGCGCACCGTGGAACCGCACCTCCGCAAGCTGTTGCGCGCCACCCAGAGTCGCCTCCAGCCGCCCGACTGATCTCGACTTCGGAGCAAATAGGAGGAATTACAAGCAAATAGGAGAATAGGAGGAATTCGGAGGAAATACTCTTTGCTTCGGAGCCCGTCTTTTCGGGCCACCGCCTCTTCGTCCTGAGCATCGCAAGCCACCATGTTACCAGCACCGCGCAGGTGCTGCGTTCTCTACCCTTCTTCCCCCTGGGGAGGGTCAGAGAGCGGTCGCCGCGACACCCAAAGAATTCTAGCTGATACAACACCCGAAAAAGACATAAATTTAACCAGCTCTTGTAGTACATATTTATAGTATTTTGTGTGTCGAGGTTTCTCTAATTAAAGTATATTGTAAAGTGTAATGTATTTCTCTAATTAAAGTGTATTGAAAGTAACAATTGTTATATTGCTATCTGACAGGTAATCTGACAAGTCTGAAGGGTTGTTTGGGAGGCCTGACTGAGTTGTGACGGAGGTATGACAGGTTGTCTGACATGCTTCCAGTGAATACAGGTACAAAACATTCATTCAATAAAGGGTAAATAATTTTCTTAACATTCATTAATCAACCGGTACATGCATTAAAAAACTTACCTCTTTTATTTTGAAAACGATCTAGTATGGCATTCGAGTACTAATTGCATAATAGCTGCAGCAACAAACATCTGTGAGTGTATAACGATCTTTCCCCACACCTCGAATAGTTCGTCCACGCTTCAGTCCAACTTCAACAGTCCCAGGGTGCAGAACGTTGCTGCTCAAACGTTAATACATGTTGCAACATTCATTCTGCCAGAATTGAAGTATGCCGTCTTCCAAGTGACCTTGCGGTTCGGCAAAACACTCGTTAGGAGAATGTTTAGAGAGCCCTCCTTCCCCAGTAGGCCTAACGTATTGGCCTAACGCCTTTGGAATAACGTAGATATCGTAGATGATGAAGAGAAAGCCAATGTATTTAATAATTATTTCTGTTCCGTATACAAACAAAAAGCTAACCAAATTGTTATAGGGCACAACAACGTGGATCATGTATTCAAAATTGATCAAAGGGAAATACGTTCACAATTGAAGAAAATGAAAAACTGTAAGTCTTGCGGTCCGGATGGTATTACATCCGATATGCTAAAGATAGCAGGGGAGACAATAATACCATATTTGGTCAGACTTTTCAATGTATCAATCAACAATGAAAGTGTACCGGATGATTGGAAATCTGCTTTAATAGTGCCAATTTTTAAAAGTGGACAAAAATGTGAAGTGCAAAATTATAGGCCAGTTAGTCTTACGTCAGTAGTCTGTAAATTGTTTGAAAAATTATTATCTAATTCGATTAGAAATCATTTGGATCAGACAGAATGGTTTTTTCGCGGGCAGCATGGCTTTAGAAATGGCTTTTCTTGTGAAAGTCAAATTATTTCCCTTACCCAAGACTTGTCTGAAGTAATTGATTTTGGGGGAAGAGTGGATGCAATAGTTATTGATTTTGCCAAAGCGTTTGATGTAGTACCGCATGACATACTAATATTGAAACTTATTGATGCTAAAATTGACAGGCGGGTAATAGCATGGATAAGTGAATTTCTTCGCGATAGAAATCAAAAGGTTAGAATTGGACAGCATTTATCGGAAAAGGGTAACATTACTTCCGGAGTCCCTCAGGGCAGTGTCATTGGCCCACTGTTATTTCTTATCTTTGTAAATGATATATCGCAAAATATAACGTCAAAAATTCGACTCTTTGCCGACGACTGTATATTATATAGGGAAATTACAGAACAGCACGATATGATTCAACTACAGGAAGATTTAAATAAGATTAATGATTGGGCAAGAGCTAATAAAATGACTGTAAATGGAAATAAAAGTAAAGCGATCACATTTTGTAGGGCCAGAGACTTTCATACATTGCCTTATCAGCTAGGTAATGACGTAGTTCCGCGAGTCTCAAACTGTAAATACCTTGGCATCCTCCTGGATAGCAAGTTGGGATGGGAGAAACAAACTAACTACGTAGTGGGTAAAGCTTGGAGGTCTTTGCATTTCGTCATGAGAAATCTTAAAAAATGCAATACGAAAGCAAAAGAAATCGCGTATACCTCGCTTGTTAGGCCAGTAATGGAATATGGAGCTAGTTGTTGTGATCCGTACAGAATAGGACTTAAGAAGAGCTTAGAGAGGATACAAAACAGAGCGGCAAAATACACTTTTCGGAAGAACATACCTGCACGTTGGGAATCGTTAGAACATCGGAGAAAAAGGGCTCGACTTTGCGTAATGTATAAATCTTACACTGGTGGCCCTGCATGGCAGGAAATACGGGGAAGGCTAGATAAACCGGATTATTTTAATAGATTTGATCATAAATATAAAATTAGAACTAGAATTCAAAGAACGGACGTAGGCAAATTCTCCTTTGTAAACAGAACAATCGTAGATTGGAACGATTTGCCTGCGACAGTTTTTGAGCCCTTTCCTTGCTCAGCGCGTGGTTTTAGAAAAAAAGTATAGGAAATTAATCAATAGGGTGAAAAGTGCAGTGAAGTGAAGTGAAGTGAAAGGTGCGATTATGGGTAGTAAACTAAAAAGTATTGAGCTATTAGTATTTAGGTAAAGTGTTATGAGGTGCAGTGACGTGAAGTGAAGTGCAGTGAAGTGATTTCATTTCGTGGTTTAGTTCGCTAATCTTAAGCGTCTTTTATAGGCTATTCTGACAAAAGTTCGTATTTATTGATTGATGTTAACGAGTGTTTTACGTGTTAGAAATGTAAAAATTATTATAAGTATTGTATATTATTATGTTGTAGGTAAAAGTGATTATCCATATTTGTCTGAATATGATTGTGAGTGAATACTTGTAGGTTGGTGTGTATGCGAGTGTTCTTTTGTCTTTGTATGATATGTATGTAAGCGTGTATGTTTGTATGTATGAATGTTGGTGTTATATGTAAGTAAGTTTATTACTTAAATGTTAGTATATATGTAGTTTCATTTGTTGTATATGTATAGGCATGTAAATGCAGTTGCATGATCGTTTGATTGTTATATTGATTTTTTATATATTGTTTTTATAGTTAATTGTGTTTTGTACTTTTAATGTACTTTTGTTTTTCTGTATTCTGCCACCGGGCAACATCAGCCCAATTGTAGAATAAACCCTATCTATCTATCTATCTATCTATGGCTCTGAAGTTTATTTAGAAGAAAATGCAAATGTAATAACAAAGCATAGCCAGAAAATAAAAAGATAACTTAAAGGAGAAGCGGAAGCATTTATATTTTAGGAAAATCCTTTACAAAACTGAATAATAAAACTAAAAAAAGAAAGTGATTCAATTTAAGTAAACTCCACTACATACGTTTAAAGACGAGAAAAAATATTTTGTACGAAAAAGAAAAATCATGCAAAGTCATTAGAAAATATCCCTGGTAGCAAGGGGGCTACTTTGGCAAGTAATTAGAAGGTAGTCTGATACGTTGTCTGACAGGTAGTCTGACAGATAGTCTGGGAGGTAGACTGACAGACATTTTGACAGGTAATCAGAAAAGTAGTGTGACAAATTGAGAGGATGCTTGAAAGGTGTGACAAGTCTGACAAAGTCCGACTGGTTGTCCAACAGGTAGCCAGACGTGTAGACTGACAGGTAGTCTGACAGGTAAACTGCCAGGTTGTCAGAAAAGTTATCTGAGAGGTTGACAGGCAGGTTGTCTGGCAAGTCACAGTAATTTTTGATTGTTAGTCTGAGAGATAATCCGACTGATAGTCTGATAGGTAGTCAGAGACGTTGTCTGAGTGGTTCTCTGAGAGGTTGTCGGACCGGTAGTCTGTCAGGTCTGACTGGTTGTTTCACTGGTAGTCAGCCTACCAGTTAGAAAATCAGTCAGGCATGTCAGACAACCAGTCAGGCATCAGCAGATAACATCTCAGACAATCCTCCAGAAAATCTGTCCGATTACCTCTCAAACTCCCTGAGAAATTACCTATCGGACTATTTGTCTGACTACCTTACTAAATATCTGACGAACGGTTAGACTATCTGTCAGACTACCACTCAGACTACCAGTCATGAAATCAGTTAGACCTATCAATCTGTCAGGCAACCTCTGACAAATCGCCTTAGATATCCTCCCCGATAAACCTTCAGACAACCTAGTCTTACAGAGGTAGTCAGACAGATAAACTAAAAGGTGGACAGACAGATAATATGAAAGGTTGTCAGATTGTTTGACACGTGAGATAAGAAGTTGTCTGAGAGGTTGTCTGACCGGTTTCCGAAAGATCTGACTGGTTGTGTGACAGATAGACTGACAGGCAGTCTGAATGGTTGTCTGACAGTCGGGAAAGTAGTCTGATAGGTAGTTTTACAATCTGACAGAAAGACTGGCTTGTAGTGGGACAGGCAGTATGACAGGTAGTCTGCAAGGAAGTCTGACATTTAGTCTGACATGTAATCTGAAAGGTCGCCTGATGGTTTTAGAATATGATAGAGGTTACCTGATAGGTTGTCTGGCAAGTTGTCTGAGAGGTGTTACTGATTGTGTGACAGTGTTTTACTCGTAGCCTGCTATGTAGTCTGAGAAATAGTCTGAAAGATAGTCTAACAGGTTGTGTGACAGGTGGTATAAAAAGTCGTGGATATTATTTGAGATGTTTGACAGGTCTCTGTCAATATCTTAAAGGTAGTCTGAGATGTTGACCAAAAGGTTGTCTGAGAAGTCTGCGTGTCTGACTGGAATTCTGACTTGTAGTTGGACAAGTAGTCTGACAAACAGTCTGCAAGGAAGTCTGACAGTCTGACGTGTATTTTGAAAGGTCGTCTGACTGATTGTTAGAGAAGCTGAGGTTATCTGATAGTTTGTCTGGCAAGTTGTCTGAGAAGTGTTACGGATTGTCTGACAATGTTTTACTCGTAGTGTGATATGTAGTCTGAGATATAATCTGTCAGGTAGTTTAACAGGTGTGACAGGTGATGTGAAAATTGGTCGGATGTATTATTTCGTATGATGTCTGACAGATTGTCCCTGTAGTCTAACAGGTGTGACATGTGGAATGTATTAAAGGTAGTCTGAGAGGTTGTCCGGAAGGTTGTCTTAGAGGTCTGACTGCTTGTCTGACTGGAAATCTCTCTTAGAGTTGGACACGTAGTCTGACAGGCAGTCTGCAAGGAAGTCTGACAGGTAGTATGACGGTCTGACGTGTATTCTGAATGATCGTTTGACTGATTGTTTGAGAAAATGATAAAGGTTATCTGATAGGTTGTCTGCAGGTTGTCTGAGAGGTGTAACTATTTGACAATAATTACTCGTAGTCTGATATGTGGTCTGAGAGAGAGTCTGTCAGGTAGACTAACGGGTGTGACTGGTGGTCTGAGAAGTTGTCGAAGGTATTGAGATGATGTCTGACAGATTGTCCGATAGGTCTTTGTGATTGTCTTAAAAGCTGTCTGAGAGGTTGTCCGAAATGTTGTCTGAGTGGTCTGACTACTTGTCTGACTGGAAATCTGAATTAGAGTCGGACACGTAGTCTGACAGGCAGTCTGCAAAGAAGTCCGACAGGTGGTCTGACAGTTAGTCGAAAATGTATTCTTAAAGTTCGTCTGACTGATTGTGTGAGAAGATGATAGAGGTTATCTGAAAGGTAGTCTGGCAGGTTGTCTGAGAGGTGTTACTATTTGACAATAATTACTCGTGGTCTGATATGTAGTCTGAGAGATAGTCTGTCATGTAGTCTAACAGGTGTGACAGGTGGTCTGAGAAGTTCTCGAAGGTATTTAGATGATGTCTGACAGATTGTCATAAGTCTTTGTGATTGTCTTAAAGACGTCTGAGAGGTTGTCCGAATGTTGTCTGAGAGGTCTGACTTCTTGTCTGACTGGAAGTCTGATTTGTAGTCGGAAAAGTAGTCTGACAGGCTGTCTGCAAGGAAGTCTGACAGGTAGTCTGACTGTTAATCAAACATGTATTCTGAAAGGTCATCTGACTGATTGTTTGAGAAGATAATAGAGGTTATCTGATAGGTTGTTTGGCGGGTTGTCTGAAAGGTGTTACTGATTGTGTAACAATATTTCACTAGTAGTTTGATATGTATTCTGAGAGATAGTCATTCAGGTAGTCTAACAGGTGTGACAGGCGGACTGAGAAATTGTCAAAGGTATTGGGATGATTTCTGACAGATTGTCCGATAGGTCTATGTGATTGTCTTAAAGACGTCTGAGAGGTTTCCTAATGTTGTCCGAGAGGTCTGACTGCTTGTCTGACAAAGTCTGACTTGTAGTTTGACAAGTCGTCTGACAGGTAGTCTGCAAGGATGTCTGACAGGTAGTCTGACGTGAATTCTGAATGATCGTCTGACTGTTTGAGAAAATGATAGAGATTATCTGATAGGTTGTCTGGCAAGTTATCTTAGAGGTGTTACGGGTTGTCTGACAATTTTTTTACACGTAGTGTGAAATTTATTCTGAGAGATAGTCTCTCAGGTAGTCTAACAGGTGATCTAAAAAGTGGTTGGATGTATTATTTGAGATGATGTCTTACAGATTGTTCGACTGGTCTCTGTAATTGTATGAAAGGCAATCTAATAGTTTGTGTGAGCCGTTTTGCGACAGAACTGATTGTATGTCTTACTGGAAATGTCACTGTTAGTCGGAGAGGTAGTCTTTAAGGTAGTCTGAATGGCTGTCTGACAGGTGTTCTGAGAAGTCTGACAGGTTGTCTGAAAATTGTGACTTGAGGTGTGTAAGCCTGAGTGGTAGTCTCACAGGTTGGCTGGGAGAATAATCTGAATTAGCCAGGCTGATATTTTGACAGGTTGACTGAGTGGTTGTGAGACAGGTCTGACTGCTTTTCTGACTGGAAGTCTGAGATGTAGTCTAATAAGTAGTCTGACAGGCAGTCTGCAAGGAAGCTGACAAGTACACTGAAAGTTAGTCTAACATGTATTCTGAAAGGTCGTCTGACTTATTGTTTGTGGCAATGATAGAGGTTATCTGCTAGGTTGTCTGGCATGTTGTCTGAGAGGTGTTACTGATTGACTGAATTTCTGACTCGTAGTGTGATATGTAGTCTGAGAGATAGTCTGACAGGTAGTCTAACAGGCTGTGTGGCAGATGGTCTGAATGGTCGCTGGATTTATTTGAAAGAATGTCTGGCAGTTTGCCTCACAAGTGTCGGTGATTGTCTTGAAGGTAGTCGAACAGGTTGTCTGACAGGTAATACGAGAGGTGGCGTGACTGATTTTTTGTGAGGATGACAGAGGTTATGTGATAGGTGTTGTGGCAGGTTGTCTGAGAAGTTAACTGATTGTGTGACACTTCCTACTTGTAGTCTGATATGTAGTCTGAGAAATAATCTGGGTGATCACAGGTATTCTAACACTGTGACAGATGGTCTGAAAAGATGTCGTAGGTATTATTTGAGAAGATGTCTGACAGATTGTCCGACAGGTCTGTTAAATTGTGTTAAGGTAGTCTGACAGGTTGCCTGAGATGTTGTCCGATATAACTGATTGCTTGTCTGACTGGAAATCTGACTGTTAATCGGATAGGTAGTCTGAATGATCTGACATGTCTGAAAGGTTGTATGATTTTTTCTGGGATGTCTATGAGGTTGTCTGAGAGGTCTGACAAATTGTCTCAAAGGGCTCATTGATTTTTTTGTCTTGCAGTCTGCAAGGTAGTGTGACAGATAGACTAAAGTTAGTCGGTAGTCTGACAGGTTTGTCGGAGAAGTTGTGTGTGAGGTTGTCTGAGAAATTGTCTGGCAGATTGTTTGACAGAACTCATTGGGTGTCTGATTGGTATTCTGTCTGATAATGTTACTGGTAGTCTGACAGGTCTCAAAGGTAGTCTGATAGGTAGTGTGATAGGTTACCGACACGTGATTTGACAGGTTGTCTGAAGGATTCTGTGATGGTGTATCTAAGAGGATGTTGCCTGATAGACATATAGTCTGCTACTTACTCTGAGAGGTAGTCTGACAGGTTGTCGGACAGGTTCTCTGAGAAGTCTGAAAGTTTTTAAGAAGTAGTCTGATAAGTAATCTGACAGATTTTCTGAAGGGGTCTGAGATGTTATCTGGAGAAGTGTGACCGGTAGTCTGGCAAGTTGTCTAAGCGGTTATCTGGGCTATTGTCTGTCAGGTAGTATTTCAAATAACATGATAAGTAGTCTGAGAGGTAATCTTTCAGGTTGTCTGTACGGTTGTCTGAGACGTTATTTAAGAGGATGTCTGACTGGTTGTCGAACAGGTCTCAGTGATTGTTTAACTGGTAATCTGGTAGCCTGTCAAGTAGTCTGCCAGATAATGTTAGAAGTAGTCAGACCGGTTTGTTTGAGATGTTGTCTTGCCATCTCGGGTGAACTTTGGTTCTTTAATTATGTGACTTGTGTGTATTATCTGTATAACGTCCCGTGGATTTCATATTTAGCCATTTTAATTGTTATTAGCCATTATTATTGTTAATAATAATTTTAAATGTATATATTATATATATTTTTATTCTCTTTTGCATTTTACATTTTGTAATTTCGTTTGATATTGATCTCTATGTGATTATCTCTCTTGCCTTTCCTCTTTTGTTATTTAATTTGCTAATTTTTATAATTTCAAATTATTTATTTTTTATATTAATTCCTCCGCTTTGTCTTATTTTGTATTTAGTTAGTATTTTATTTATATTTTTTTAGAATTTATTGACTGATGATGACGGCAAAGCCGTCGAAATCCGGCTCTTTGAACAAATATATTAAGTTGTCAGAGATGACTTCCTTTATTACTTTATGTAATTATTATTACTTCATGTTATGAAGTCAACAACACTGCATCAGAATTCGCGCACTGTTGGCATTAATTTGATCCCACTATCTAGACAGTCGTGGCACTTTGACTTTGGTTACAGGCTTCATGATGAAAGTAAGTATAACATTTGTTGTGTATGGATGATCTTTAAAGTGTTTGCTAAGAATGAAGGGATTCTCTTCCAAATGCGGTCAGTTATTAATGATTTCAGCAATGACATCTGCATGAAGCTTGGTCTTGACAAATTTGCAAAAATCAACTTAAAGAGAGGCAAAATTACAATGTCGGACAGCATTGAAGATGATACGCACACTGTGTTTGAAGATCTTGAGACACCTAAAACTTGCAAATATCTGGACATTGAAGAATGTGAGACAATTTCGAACGGCACAATGAAAGAGAGAATTCGCAGGGAGTATTACAGAAGAGTAAGACTTGTCCTGCAGTCCGTTCTGCACTCTAGGAATAAAATATAAGCAATAGGTAATTTGGTGCCTGTAGCCGAATACAGTTTTGAACTAGTGGACTGGACTGAACAAGGAGTTCGCATCATGGATCGAAAAACAAAAAAAAACTACTTACAATGCAATTACAATGCATTATGTCGCCTACCCTCGAGCTGATGCACATAAACTTTATGCAACTGAAAATTGAACCGTCCTGGCACAATGCCGGGGTGGGAAAGTATGTAGTCAGCCATCAAGATTATCCATTCATGGGGCAGCTCATGAAATCTGACCGAAGACTGGTTTTGTTTAGCTATCAACACATTTTCTGCACTATTGCAAGTTGGAAGTAAGTTGGAATACAAGATAAAATATGATCACTCATCTTTTTTTACTGATGATCTGAAACTCAAAGTTGATCAAAACTCAGAATTGTTTTAAGATTTTTTTACTGATGATCTGAAACACTTTTGAAGAAATCTGAACCAAGAAACAACTTCAATCTTTGATCAACACTGCAGATATCTTTAGTAAAGATATTAACAAGTCTTTTGGTGTAGACAAATCCGCTATTTTCAATGCTAGAAATCCGGAAACTGTACAACCGAAAAAGTTCCAAGGTATTGAAGAATTGGAACCGGATGCTATGTATAAATATCTGGGAATATGGCAGAAATCCACGATTGAGTAAACTCAGCTTAAAAGAACTTCACGAAAAAGTACCGTGTTAATAACTAAAGTACTCAACAAAAAATTATCAGGTAAGAATATTATAACAGCCATCAACACCAGAACCATACCATACAGATGAACTCCTCTGACCTACTTATGAAGTAGGTTCATGAAATTTATTTATGTCACACACCGCAGAATCTTTCTTGTAGCGCCACCAAAAGCATTCCAAATACACAAGATCAACTACAATCTTGGAAAGGGAAAATCATACATGGAAAATTCCCCAATCAACTAATGAGAATGATTGAGGTAACTGATGAGAACAACATATTGATAAAGCTGTGTCTCTGCATTGGCTAATAAGTGATACCGAAGATACCGAGACCGAAGACCAGAGACCGAAGGGTTTGTAACGGCTATCCAAGATGTGCTGCAAACCAAAAACTGCGAAAAAATGTAATGAAGATGAATGTGATAGACAAATACATAAAATGTGAAGGATATGGCGAATCTATTGAACATATTATGGCGGACTGTCCGGGCTGATCAGACAACGCTTATCTAGGAAGATAAAGTCAACTCGCAAAATTGATACTCAAGAACTTTCTGTTAAACACGGGCTGCTTGACTCTTCAACGCCGTATTACAAATATTGTACAGCCCATGTATTGGAATCAGAGATGCACGTGATGTTCTGGTACCGATTTATTACGGACAAAACAGTGGATTACAACAGGCGTGATATCCTCCTCATTGATAAAACCCATAAAATAGCCTCTACAATTGATATCCCAGTTCCTCTGACACATAACATCAGGAAAGCTGAATTAGAGAAGATCAGGAAGTATGAGAAGCTTGCAATGCAACAAACAGATCTCGTGGTTGGATAAATTGTTAATATGTCTTGATCTCATGGGAAGGCGATAGCGAAAACTTTAAAAAAACAATTTCAAAAATTCGGAACAATAAAATTGCAAACTTTTGGACAGCAGGCAGTCTTACTTGAGACTTGTCACAAGGTTCAAAGATTTTTACAGTAAGTTCAAGTGGGATAGGGTGAATTCCCTTTTCATATGAGCGGAATCTGGTTCTAAGACACCAAAAGACAGATTCCTTATGACCAGTTTCACTGAGACATGAAGTCAATAATAATAATAATAATAATAATAATAATAATAATAATAATAATTGATCATATTGTTTCAGCTTGTCCAATTCTATCAAAGACCGAATACTTAAAAAGACACGACAGGGTGTGTAGTTACCTCCACTGGCAGATCTGTACCGCCCTCGAAGATCCAAACTCATGCCTCAAGTGGTACGAACACTCACCAAAACCGGTGACATCGGTTGGATTGTGTACAATATTGTACGAACCAACAAATTCAAACGGATCGCACGATAGCAGCAAACAAACCGGATATTGTTATACGGGATTTTGAAAAAAATCGTGTCTACTTGTGGATGTTGCTGTGCCTTACGATCAAAATGTCGTAACCAAGGAGGCAGAGAAACGTCTTAAATACAAGAGTTTGGAAATTGAGATCAGCCGAATGTGGGGCGTAAAAGCACAGGTCGTCCCGATAGTTATCGGAGCTCTGGGATTTGTTCCGCAAAATTTGTGTAAGAACTTGGCTAAACTTCCAGGTCATTCAAAAGACTGGGATGTGCAAGAAATTGCTTTATTTGGCACAGCTCACATTTTGCGCAAAGTATTGTAGAGGCACTGATAGTCACCGGATCTGCTCCTTAGGTAGCTGGTTGCAACCTGGAGTAGATTTTATACTCAGCCGACTCATAACATCTGTAGTCGTGATATGGAGCAATAATAATAATAATAATAATAATAATAATAATAATAATAATAATAATAATAATAACCTACAACAAAGATGCATCTTGGCTTCAATCTGAAGTTGATGCTGCAAATGAACTCGTGGAAACAGTGGAAGATGTTCACGAATTCTTGGAAGAGGACCTCTTCCAAGCAATTAGGAACATGGGAAACTGGAAATCCCCCGGGATTGATAAGATCCAGATTTATTGGATTAAGAGACTAACAGCATTACATCCGCATCTAGCAATGGCTATTAATAAAATTTTAGAAAATCCAAAGGAACTCCCGGAATAGCTCACACGCGGCATCACGTACCTGCTACCCAAAGAGGGAGACAGCTCTTTGGCGAAGAACTACAGGCCAATCACTTGTCTGCCAGTACTGTACAAAGTTATAACTGCAGCCATAGCTGACAAAATGTACAGACATCTAGAGAAGAATCATCTAATACCAGCTGAACAAAAATGATGTCGTAAAGGTTCTTATGATTGTAAGGAAATTTTGCTACTGAATAAAGTCATCTTGAATGATGTAAAGAAACGAAAACGTAATTTGAGCATGGCTTGGATTGACTACCAAAAATCCATTGATAGTGTACCACACGATTGGATTTTAGAGACCCTGGAGATTTATCGATTTCATCCTAGACTTATTGAATTTTGCAAGGTTAGCATGAAGTCGTGGAGTACCAGGTTACTAATACAGAGCAGAAAGGAAGCAGTAGAAAACAGAAGTATACAGATCAACAGGGGTATTATTCAAGGAGATTCACTATCCCCTCTGCTGTTTTGCATTAGTTTGATCCCACTATCTAGACTGTTGTCGCAAGCTGACTTTGGTTACAAGCTCCATGGTGATGAAAGGCCAGTATCACATTTGTTTTACATGGATGATCTGAAAGTGTTGCTAAGAATGAAGCGATTCTCTCCCAAATGCTGTCTGTCGTGAATGACTTTAGCAATGACATCTGCAAGAAGTTTTGTCTTGACAAATGTGCAAAAATCAATTTAAGAAGAGGCAAAAGTGACAACGTCAGAGAGCATTGAAGTTGATGTGCACACTGTGATTCAAGATCTTGAGCCAGGTAAAACTTACAAATATCTGGGCATTGAAGAATGTGAGACCATCTCGAACGACACAATGAAAGAGAGAATTCGCAAGGAGTATTACAGAAGAGTGAGACTTGTCCTGCAGTCTGCTCTGAACTCCAGGAATAAAATATCAGCAATTGGTAGTCTGGCGGTGCCTGTCGTCGAGTACAGTTCCGGACTAGTGGACTGGACTGAGCAAGAAATCCGCATCATGGATCGAAAAACCAGAAAACTGCTAACAAAGCATCCTGTCGCCTGCTAACAACACCTGCTAACATCATGTCATTTGCTAACAAAGCATCAATATAATAAACACTATCATTCCATCAATCATTAGCAATATTCAAAACTCATTCTCAGGCGTATTTTAATAATATTAATAATGGCAGTACAGCACCTTAGTAATATAAATCTACTAAATTGGAATGCAAATGGCGTAACCAATAAAAACACGAACTTAATTATTTCCTGAAAGCTAAACAAATAAAAATAGCCTGCATAACGGAATCCCATCTTAAAAGCAATATTGTTTTTAACATGCCGGGTTACAATATACTTAGAACCGACAGACTAAACAGCAGCGGAGGAGGAGTCATGATTCTTATAGAAAGAAGTGTTCCATATATACAAGTAAATCTCCCAAATACGCCTGGATTAGAAACAGCAGCAATTAAATTTCCTTTAAACAATAGACTCTTAACCCTGATTGCAGCATACAAAACACCACATATAAAAATACAGATACAAATATTGAATCAACTATTTCAACTGAACTCCCCCGTCTTACTCATTGGAGATCTAAACGGCAAAAAAACTCTAACTGGGGATGTAGAACTACAAATAATGCCGGTCGACACTTACTAAAAGTAATTAATGATCTAAATTTAAGACCTTTGATACCGCCCAGAACCAACACATTATCCATACGACACGAACAACATCCAGACATCTTGGACATTGCAATCAGTAATACACAAAATACATTCAACTCCTCTATTCGAACTGGATTCTGATCATTTACCAACAATCATCTCAACACACACTCCTCCACCGCCCCCACGTCCACCCACCCACTCATTAAAACATCAACAACATAAACTGGAAAGGAATTCAGGAAAATAATAACAAATAAAACCAACCAAGTTAAAAATTTAAACACCCCACTTGAAATAGAAAGAGCAATATCATACTTACATGATATAATCACCAACGCCATTAAACACTACAATCCAATAGACCCCTCATCACCCACAAAACAACTAATAAGATATTCCCAGGAAAAATATTAACAGTAATCAACACTAGGAATAGAACCAGAAGATTATGGGACCAAACCAGAAACCCACAGCTAAAGAAAGAATTGAACCTACTTAATTCAATAACAAAAAAAGCAATTAACGACTTTCCACTGCTCAATCTTACAACAAAATTATAAAATAATTGAAGTACAACCAATAAATTCTCTCTGGCAGTTCACAAAAACATATTCTAAAAAAGAAAAAATAGTATCCCACCTCTAAATACGATAACAGGGGGAAATTCGCACCATTTGAAAAAGCTGAAGCCCTGACCGATCATTTCGAAAACATCATTTACGCTCAACAACACACCAACCCATCCCGACCATGCTATGATATTACAAATAGTTTCAGCCCCCGAACTATGATGTACCACATAAGATAAAATTCATATCCCCAAATGAAGTGAAAAACATCATTAAAAACTACCACAAAAAAAAAGCCCCTGGCCACGATAAAATCACCTAATAAGATTCTCAAAAACCTCCCATTTCCAACTATAGCTTACATCAATAACATACATAACTCAATAATAAGAACTGGATATTATCCTTTAGTATGGAAAAACTCAGTTATAATACCTATTCCAAAACCATACAAAAATCATAGTAATGCAGAGAACTACAGACCGATAAGCCTACTAACATCTCTTTCAAAAATTCTTGAAAAAATTAATCCTAAAAAGATTAAATAGCTACTTACAGAAAACACAAATCATTCCATTGCACCAGTTTGGCTTCATAAAACACGTATCAACAGCACACCAACTACTCAGACTCTCAGAATATATCCACACAACCTATCAAAACAAACACCATACGATAGTCTCATTTCTCGACATTTCTCAGGCGTTTGACCGAGTATGGCACGAAGGACTCTTATACAAACTCCGAACTATGGGAACACCAACCTACTTAGTTAAAGTTATCAAAAGTTTTTTAACCGACAGATCTTTCACAGTTTCAGTAGAAAATCACATCTCCAATCCCCGCAAAATACTAGCAGGTCTTCCCCAAGGATCACCACTCTCACCCACTCTATTCAACATATACACTGCAGACATACCCACTACAATACACACCCAATTAGCACAATTCGCCGACGGCAATCTACAAGTCCAGCCATTCACCTCAAAATCATTACCGACAGAATACAACATCACCTAAACAAAATAGACAATTGGTCAATATTGTGGAAAATCAAACTTAACCCAAGTAAATCAACCGCTAAAATATTTTCTCTCAGACCATTTTCCACACACACCTCCATTACATATAAATAAACACACAATTCCAAGGACATCACAAAACCAAACAGTAAAATATCTCGGGCTGAACTTCGACACAAGACTCACCTGGAAAACTCACATAACACTGAAACAACAACAAGCTAAAATAAAAAATAGCTCAACTAAAACCCCTTATCAACTCCAAAAGCTGTTTATCCTTAACAAATGCCATTACACTTTACAAAGCAATAGTCAGACCCTTAATGCTGTACGCATGCCCCATCTGGACCAACGCATCTATCTCCAATATCAATAAACTTGAAATTGTACAAAATAGATTTCTCAGATTAGCAACACATGCCCCATGGTTCATTTCAAACGCCCAACTTCATAAAGAACTAAATATATCACCGATCATCAAACATATCGCCCACCTTTCCAACAATTTTTATTCCAACCAGAATACAATAAACCAAGCAGTCCACTACAACCTGGCCTCATTAAATGATCTCCCAACCAGAATTAAAAACAGATTTCCTTTCGAAGCCTTCTTGCAAATTTTCTCCGTAATCTGTTCAAAGTAGGGGCTCTTGTAGTTTCCTACATCAAGAGTAGTGTAGTTGTGTTAAATTAAGTTTACTTTAAGTTATAATGTAAGCCATCAAGACACATGATGGAGTAATTTATTACTGAAATGTGTACTATCCAACAATAAATAAATCATTATTAAAAAAAATTAAAAATTCCGACGCCGGATCTCACCATCCTGAGGGAGAAGATTACCGCCACCCTTCGGAGGAAATACATATACTACACTCACGGGACTAAACCTTAGCGGTTGACGCGTAAGTTATAGCTAATTATATTAATCTAGTGACGTAACAACAGCACAATCCTTCACGCATTATTTATAATGGCTACGCATTACTATAGACATGGAAAAGGGTTCTAATCAGCACTTTTTCTCTGCAGCGAGGTTCGAACTCAGGTTTTTCAGGTCAGCACGCCAGGTAAGTTACCACTGCACCGCGAGTCGTATACAGAATACAACATTCTCGACGCTTAAAAGCCAAGTGGTTACTTGCATTATTTCTAACTTTACTAACGAAAGTTTCGAAAATTCAGAGTTCAACAAAAATTAGTCATGCGCCATTTTCAACGCATCCTTTGGTCTATATGTGAAAAAAATAAGGTAAAAATTTGGAAACGTTTTGTTGATAATTATTAAAATAAATAGCATTACTTTTAAGCATAAATTACGCGAAATTGAGTATTTTTACAAAAATTGTCCATGAAGATCTATGTTTTTAGAATGGATTTTAAAGTACCTCCAAAAAAAATCAAAAACCCCGTTCAAACTCGAGATCCTCGAGAATTTTGTACCACTAGGGACGGAACATACAAAGGTTAGCCAAATTATGGGCTGGATAACCTGAGATCGTCCTTTACTATTTTACTGGTGGAACGAAGACATAGCTCATCGTCGTCACTGCCTTCAAGCCAGGAGACTGTTCCGGGGAGCTCGTGGCAAAGATACCATTGTTCAATTGCAAGAACAATATTAATTGGCCAGAAACGTGTGAAGACCGCAATCTGGGAAACTAAACATCTTTGCGTTAAAATCCCATGCGATGAAGTTGATACAGAAGTTTATACAGTCATATACCCAGTTTTTAACCTGCCCTAACACTCTTCTGAGAACTGTGGCAACTTTATTCACACACCATTCCGGCAAACTGACAAACATGCAAATTGATACAGAAATGATACCACTGATCACTAAGGATGAGCTACTGCAGGTAATGAGCATGATTTGTAATACCAAGGCTCCAGGACCAGATAGAATTCCCAACATTGCGCTCATGGCTGCAATATCCGCTTGTAAGGAAGTTTTTGTTGATCTTTACCATTCATATCTGAGAGGAGGGACATTTTCTCCGAGATGGAAGAAACCACAAATAGTACTTCTTCCAAAGGGGGAAAACCTTCTGAAGAAAATGCCTCTGTGCAAGCTCCATACTGCGAGTAGGGTTTTCGAGCAAATCGTTAGCTCAAGATTGAAAGATGCAATAGGATAAGGAGGAGGACTTTCAGAGAACCAGTATGTCTTTTGCAGGACTCGCTTAATAGTCGACACTGTTAAGTTCGTCGTTGACACTGCTCGACTGACACTTAAACGGAACAGATGAAGAAGAGGTCCAAAAAAGTACTGATACGACCGAAGGTTGCATACCGTCGGAACATAACATCACCGCCGGCATCCTGTAAGATTTGGTGCTGTATCCACTGCTGTGGAAAATCTTGTATGACGAGGTTTTTGGGCTCTCACTCCCAGAAGAAACCAAAATTATACGCAGATGACATTACTATCGTTATCGTCGTCACAAAATTTAGAGAGGAGATTGTGTGTATCTGCAATGAAGCTATTGCAATTGTCAGTCATTGGTTGGATTCTGCAGAATTGCAGTTTGCCTAACACAAGGCAGAAATGATGCTTGTAACTAACAGCAAGAGCGAATCTATTGCTCTCAAAGTCGGTCATCACAAAATTTCATCACGACCTATGATAAAATACCTCGTCATCGTGATCGACACGCGCTTGCCCTTTAGAAACAATTTTATTTACGCCAGAAAGAGAACAGCAGTGGTGAATGCTGTGTTGACTAGCTTAATGCCGAATACTGGAGAGCCTAGTCATGAAAAGAGAAAGCTTCTTGGTCAGTCGTCACATCGATTCCGCTCTTTGAATCACTTGTTTGGGCCAGCTCTGCAAATGTGCAGAGGAATGGTGTCAATACATAAGAATAATGTCGTCATAATTTCGGCTGTCGGCACTCAGGTTTGCATGTGCGCTCCTCACCTTCTCAAATGAAGCAGTTTGTGTCATAACAGGGGTAATCTCAATAGATATAATGGCCCGTGAATGCCAGAGGCTTTGGGACAAGAGATGCAAAACTGTTTGGAATGCGGGATGCAAAACTGTTTGGAACAACTAGCAGAATGGCAGCAGCGATGAGATATTTCCTCCAAGGGAAGGTAGATCTACCGACTGATTCCTACAGTTGAATTGTGGATCAGTCGAATGAACTAAGGGGTAAATTAATACCACACGCAACATCTGCCGGGACATAGATGCTTCAGAGCCTACATTTACAGGTTCAAACTTGACGATAGTCTGTAATATCCTTTGTGCAAACTTGCTGTCGAGGATGTTTTTTTTAGTGTACACGTGTTGTTTTAGTGCGCATGTGTCAAACTTCAACGACGAGTCAACATTGAGGCGTTTGGGATACTCCAAATAATGCATGAGATAGGCCAGAAAACATAGTTGCACTTTCTCCTGAGAGCAGTTGGGAGGTAATTTTGTACAAGAGCAGGAGGGGGGTAATTTTGTACAAGAAGTATTCTTGAAATTAAGGAGAGCTGTTGCAGTCACAAGAGTTCAAAAATCAGATTTTAGGTTTTTTACATTTTTTTATGCTTATGCCTACTTTTTATGAATCAGATAGATTATCGCACTGAAACTGCTTTTAAAACGGTTTAAATGGTCATTCGAAGTTCTGGATGTGCTAGTGCCACTCCCACGTCTTGTTGCTTCGGTTTTGTAATTTTTCAATTTTCTTCGTTCTGTTTGAGATAGACTTTTTTCAGGTTATAAGTTGGTACCTCTCTGTTGTCGCTATGTTTTGGTGTGATTTGTGCAGTTTTTGTGGTTTCCAGTGAATTTTGCGGTGTAATGGTTATTAGTTATTCCAATTGGCAATGAGGTGCAAATGTTTACATGATAAGACTCAAAACCCAAATGAGAGTTTCAACAATGTTGTTTTGAGTAAGGTTCCCAAAACTATTTTTTGGGTTTGATAGATTTTCCTTGGGTGTGTGTGATGCAGTTTTAACTTTCAATGAGGGAAATATTGGCAGAGTTAAACTTCTGCAACATTTGGGCGTAGCTCCGGGAAAGAATACCTTACAACTGCTACAGAAAATTGACACTGTACGTGTGAGAAACACAGATATGCAAGCAGATGTCCTATTAAAAGAAAAAGGAAAAATAATAGACAAAATGGAGAAAAATTATGACCCTGACAACCCAGAATATGGGACAAGGTTACTCTGAAATTTTAAATCCAATTTCCCGAAATTTTATATTTTTTGTAGAAAAGTGCATTTTTCACAAAAACTAATAACAATATACATCTGAAATTTTTATATTTCAGGCTTATAATAACCTATATACTGAGGTACTTTAAACTAAGTTTAAGGACACATTTTAATAATACAATGTATTTTATAAAACGCAGAAAAATGAGTACTTTTTAAGATAAAATCGACATCAAAAAATTTGTGAAATATCAACTAGAAAATAACTTAGTAAATGTAAAATATTTTTAAATACATGTACAAACAATTTGGTTGCTGTAATGCTAATAGTTTACGAGAAAAATGTACTAGAATTAGCTGAATTTAACATGACGAGAATAGGACTTAACGCCTCCCCAGACACCTTGAGAAAGAAAGGAGGGGAATCTCATGATCCCAATCGACTGCTCTCTGCATGATCTCACAATTTCCTCTCGAAATTTTGCGACGACGACGATGTGACCTCGTCACTATTCCACTCTCCGCGAAATAATGCGTACATGCAGTTCAACAGGAGGATGGAGGAGAAGGGAAGTTTGGTTTTAATGAGTAAAAGTCTCGCACGCTGAATAATATGGGCTTCTCAGTCTTTTTAAGATTTCCACACATCCTCGTAAAAAAACAAACACAAAAATAGACAGATAGACATCAATGAATTTTCGGATCTAGAACCCACAACACGAGGATTCTGACTACACAACGTGTGAGAGGAAGTAATTTACTACATATAGAAATAAGATTTATCCACTTTTTCGTTACCAGAGCATACAATAAAGTGTTTTCCTGTCGAAACATCGCCAATTTTCGCCGCAGTGTTTACAATACTTTCTCTTCACTGCGTAAGCCAAGTGGAAAAATAAAAGCTTAATATTATCTAAAAAATGTATCAAGAATTACACTTGAGTCCGTGAAGTCTTTCTGTGTATTGGAAGAGTATAAGCCACCCAAATCCTGTCCCCTATTAGCATCAGCACTTCAGGCACAAATCTGCTGTAGCGATAAAGGTAATGGCGCCGAGTCCGTCCGCGTCCTACCTGCATGACGTCATTACTACCTCCCTTGCGAAGACGGCGAAGGGACGGAACACATGCAGGTCAGTAAGATCCTAGGATGGCACCTAACCCTTTCATGGCACTACATTGGTGTATCCCCGGTGACGATGATGGTTCGCAACAATGTCTGCAACATTGGATTTCGACAAGAATGAGTGACAGCGAAGATCTTTTCAATTGCTTATTTTCCCAGTTTGAAATGCGTCTTTCAAGGATTTAGGAGAATGTTTACATACATTTTATTTAAAATAATAAATTAAACAGAAATTATAATTTTAAAAGTGGTTCCAGGAACAGAAGTTTGAGTAGATAAGCATTTTGATTGCATAAGATTATAGAATGAAGGAGGATGTCATAAATCGAGTGTCGAGATTTAATTCTATGGAATATGTTACCTGTTTGACTTCATTTAAAAGTTTGTATCCCAGAACAAAATATTGGATATATAGATCTATGTTTTGATAAGTTCAAAGAAAAGTTGTTTTTGAATTCATTTCTAATAAATCATGGTATTTTTAGAACAAATCTAAAGATTTTTTTTGTATTATTACTTTAAATATGTTAAAATTTAAATTTACCACATAATGTATGTAAGAGAATGCCAAATTCACATTTTAAAAATTTGATTGCTATTAACATTTTAATTGAAGTTTTCTTGTTTGTAAATGGGTAGTGTTATTTTAAAAGTATTAATAAGAGAATATTACTAATTGTTAAAAATTTGTTACAGTAAATAGCGAAGTTATTTTTGCTCGGCATTTGGTGAAGTTGTCACTAATTTGCCAAATATTAAACCAGTTTGTGATGATTTGTAAATCTTGTTGTAAATTGTTTCTACATTTTAGTTGGAATATATAAAATCATATCACTATTAAATAAACGTAATATTTATATTTTGTAAATAAAGAAAATTCTTAGTCAAAAATATTGTAAAATAAATGGTAAAGAGATGTTTTTTAGGTACCGTAATATGGGGCAAATAGAAACCGCGTGGTGAATAGAAACAAACTTCAAGTGAAAAAAAAGTAAATTCCTGTTTGAATAATTCTATGCATTAAAATTTCCTATATTGTAACTGATACTTTATGAAAGATGAATTATTTGTTTTTAAAGTGATTTTGAAGCTCATTTCAACAGTCAGTTCACAGAGGTGATTCGGCTTCTGTTGAAAACGTCTTACCTACCTACCTATTTTTCTGTTTTTACAAACAAGGCAGGAAGTTCCTCTTCAAACATTCGGTAGTTTATGTCAAGTCAAAACAGTGAAGAAGAATGGGACATTTAAATGATAATTTTACCGAATGAAAGAATATTTTTTTCTGGAAAGATTTACGGTCTGGCAGATGTACCAGATACAATAGAATTTACATACAGCCAAATGATAGGAAAACTAAATCCTCCAGAAAAGCAGAGAAGAGGTCTAAAGAAATTTGATATTAAAATTTAATATGCACTTACAATTATTCTTGCCGGCATATTTTCATTTGAAAGTTAAGTTCAATTACGTCTGAAAACTTACATTTTTTAATAAAATGCTGCATATCTGATGAAATGTGGGTATCTAGAGCATTTATTTCCATCAATATTATACCAAATTATCATTTAACCTGTTTTATTCAACCTCCTGAAAAACTAATAGAGACAGTAATAAATTTCACATGGTGATTCTATTCACCACATCAGCAGGTGAATAGAAACATCAGTGTTTTTTTTAAAAAATAAACACTTTCAATGCAGAAATTTAAGAAATTATTTTGCACTATAGTGAACAACAAATCAAAACCCAAATTATAAGATACATAAAAAAATAATAACCCTTTTCTAGTCTTCTATACAAAACTGTAAACATGTAAACGTGTTTCTATTCACTCTTTTACGGTACGTCGGCTAAAAAATAGGATATTTGTAAGATAATTTGTTCTTTGAATGAACCGGATGAAATAAAACTCTTAATGAAATATATGTGAAAATACATGTTCCATCGGAATGATGAAGCCAATGTTTCAAACAGGGAAAGTTTATTTACAACTATTAAAAAATGATTTGTATTCGTATAAGATTATTATATTTCTTAATAAAAGAATATTATGAATTTAAAGTCAAGCTACTCTTCTTAAAGCTTTCTTTGTTATATTAACTTATATATATTAATACCAATATGTTTAAGAACTCTTTTATACAAATTGTATTAATCGGTTAGTTTTTGTACTGTCATCAACAAAATGCATACTCTCCAAACTCAGTAAAATCTGAGAAGCCGTGCTAACAGCTATCAATGAATAACATCCCAGAGAGAGATTTCTCAGGCAAAACGCGCAAAAATATTTTTAATAACGAATTCTGCAGAGCTTCCTACGAAACTAAGGGTATAGCCGAATAAGGGGGTGAGAAACGCCCCCACACCAAAGCGATAATCGCGATAGGCAAATGAAATGGAATAAAAAATGTAGATTCCCAAAAAAATCAGCTTCCAAGGGCAATATGTTGCAGAAATGCAATGAGAAACTTATATGTCATATATATAATTGGACTTAGTGACCGTTCAAACCGAATAATTATTAAGTCAATCAATGAAAGTGTTCGCGGCACTGCATTGACATTACAAGCATTGACAATGTGAACTAATATTTTCATTTATCTCCTCGAACTAAAATACTCTGCATTTCCTTCTTTTTTTTCCAAGTTATAAGCCTCCTCCATCATACTCCTTTGTATTCATCAGTAGAGCCCGTTTTTTATACAACTGCGTTTTTGGCTAAATGGTACTTGGAACATGAAACATATATTTTGACGAATATGAGCATGTAGAGCATTTCTGTCGTATTTTATTATGCATTACGCCATATTTTAGGATTACTCCATATTTCTGTACATTAGGCGTAATTTATAAAAAAAATAAAGGGAAAGTGGTAGTAATTTATTGAAACCAATTTTCTTGAAGTTTGAGAATTATGATTTATAGTTATCGTGCTTCATAGAACTGGTCACCATAAAGAAGTGAAAATCCTTTTGGCCTCATTACTGCTACAAACAGATGTAGATATAACGAATTTCGCTTCCTACCACGTGCACGACCAGAGTCGCGCTCAGAGTCTGAGACTCGAGTGGAATATAAACCCGCGATAGACCGTGGTTTCTTTGTCGAATCGTTTTCCAGTAAGCAATAACTTATGCTTGATATCATCACAGATCATTTCAGCATTCAAATTTGTTCCATAGCATCTATGGAAGTGGAGAGATAATTTTCAATTTATAAAAGTATCTTAACAGGCGAACCAGTTTTTCAGAAACAAACTTACAAATGTATCTTATCATTTCACTAATTCTTTAAATATACCATTAATGTTTCTTATTTATATAAAATCATGTCAACTGATTTACGAGCCAGTTTTTGAGAAACTTTATAAATGTATCTTGGAATAAAATTTAATAATTTTTGACCTGCATATTGATATGTCTGTTAAATGAATTTACGACCGTTTTTCTTAAATCACCTTCCCATTCCCGAATACAATATTAGGAGATGAACAAATGAGAGCGTTCCAATGCAAATTAAATACAATTTTTAAAAAATATTTTCAAAACGTATATTTTTACTGATGTTTCTTTTGTTCTTGTTTCAAAGATGTAATAGCGTCGTAAAAGAATGCAAATTTTTCTACAAGTAGTATGCATTGTAGTTTAGTAATAAACATTTATTTTCTTGTGAATTTTATACAGCATTTCGATGCATATTTTAAAGATTTGTAGTGAATATTATATGGCATATTTTAGGCATTTTTACTACAAAGGAATCCAGGTTCTAATCATTAGTCTTGCATTTATCAAAACATGCACACTTAAAGCATCAGAGTATTAACTTCGCTTCGACATTCTACTCTCTGAGCGGATGCACAGTAGAAATCGTTTAGTGCAGGGGTCCTCAAACTACGGCCCGCGGGCCACATGCGGCCCGCCGAGGACATTTATAAGGCCCGCCGGGTTTTTATGGTTTAAAGATTTTTTTTCTTAAAATCGACAATTTTTTTATGTGTTAGCGTGTCTAGGGATGGCAAAAAAAATCGATGATTTTAAAACAACGATGTTTTCCACAAGAAACATTGGTGTTTTTTTTATGAATTATTTTTTAAATATTGTATTTGTTCCCGTTTTGATTCTTCTCTTCAAAATAAGATATATGCAGTGTGTATAAGAATTTGTTCATAGTTTTTGTTATTACTATAGAGCGATTTTTCTAACTCTGCCTCTCAAGGCCTGTCTTCACGATGGAATATGTCACAGGACCTCGAGTCTTTCTCCATCATGCCGCTAGATATCGCATGATCGCGACCGTATCAAGCAGTGCTTGCAACCATGCGACATCTAGCGGCAGGACCGAGAAAGTCGCGAAATGTCGTGTGATCGGCCAAAGGGGCTTGAGAGGCAGAGTTAGAAAAATCGCACTATATAATCCGGCCCTCCGGCGGCCTGAGGGACAGTGAACTGGCCCCCCGTTTAAAAGTTTGAGGGCCCCTGGTTTAGTATATAATATTCGGCGGCCCCTCGCCGCCGTCCAGTCGATTCTCTCCCCGAAGTAGCAATTTCGTGGCTGATAACGAGCGACAAGTTCCACCAACAAGGGCACCAACAATCTGCAGATAATTCATGTTCTGAAGCTGTGAATTTAAAAAGATGCTGTGTTGTCAACGTGCTGACGTAGATAAATACATGACGTCTGTGTGTAGTGAGAAACAAAATTTAAGTAAAAGGCAGTTTGGTTTCGTTAACTTACTTTAAAGGTAAATTGAAAAACAATCACTGGACAACGAATTAGGAAGAGCTATATTTGATCCCATTTCAGGACTTTTAGCAATTTCATACTCTCTGTTTATTTGTCTTGAGTGGACATGAATGTAGGGCTCTTCTTTTGTCTTAATTATGACGTTAATTCAGTTCGCCATTGCTAGATGTCTTAGAAGCCTGAGTTGTTCCCGGTATGTGGTGTAAGTGCAGCCATCTGTAGTGAGTATGTTTTGTTTTGCCTATTTGTTGTTGTTATCACACTATTGTGAAAGGATTTTTTGTTGAACATAATAATTATGTGGGTGAGCAATTATCAGAGTTTCCCGAATAAATATTGTGTGGATTTAGTTTTACATTTGTGATTAATAACGAAACAATAATAATGGATAAAAGAGGAGACCTTAATCCACGGAAAAAAGGAAATTCAGGTTATGTTGAAGTTTTAGAAGTTGAGAAGTAAAGAAATGTAATATTTCTTCACAAAGGGTTGGAATAATTAAAAGAAAGGTGGAAATAGGAGAATCACTTACATCAACAAAGCTGCAAATCGGCAGGGAACTGAGGTAGTCCATGCCAAGACGGGAACGAATGTTAAAATAATTGCTTTGTGAAACTGAAAGGCTACTGTTAAAAACATTCATGAACCTTTAAGTAATGTATGTTGTAATTTGTTTACGAAGACAGTTCGTAGTCGACGTTATAGATGTGGTTACGATGCCGCCGATCAATAAAAAGGCCAAAGTTAACACCAGCCATAATGAGAAAGCATTTATCTTGGGCTTTGAGGCAAAGAGATTGGACTGCAAATGACTGGTCAAAGGTAGGATTATTTGTTCTTATGCTTTATGAACTAATTGCATTGATTGACCACCCTCTGTTGCAGGATTTATCAATATTTTATCAAAATTTAAAAATATTTTCAATTACTGATTTTTTCATACTTTTTACCCTTTTTGTTTCGTTGCTTCTTAAACAAGTGGATGGTGAAAATTATGCGAGATTGGCAGAAGCAGTATGGGAACGATCAGGAGAGCAGTTTGTCCGAGTTCGTTAAAGACACTGAAAAACGGCATCTGGAAAGAGTGTAGCAACATGGCGCGGCTATTGCAAAATTTTTGGCACGGAGTGCCAACATCATGCCAAGACACACTATGCCTGTTATTAAAGCAAAGGGTGGTATTACCAAGTATTAAATTGGGCAGGTAATGTGGAAATAAGTACTACTAGTTAATATTTTTTTAAATATGTTAAGATCTTTGTAAATGTTATATACAAATTGAAATAAAGCTATAAAATACAAGAATTTATGGAAATTCCCAATTCATTGTTCACCCACCGTACATATGTTTTTCATTATACTGAACTTACCGTACATTTATTACCTACTCTACATTTCATTACACTGAAAGAACCCTAAAGGTTTTCATTACACTGAACACAACAATGCATCAGCACAAAGAAATGGTTTCCGTCTGATTTGAAAGATATCAATCTCTCTTGTTATAGTGACCCTGGTAGCGGCCAATTGCTGTATTTTCACATACCATGTTAGCTTTATTCGTCACTCTATTCTCTGAACAGTTGCAGAGTAGAAAGGATGTAGAGCAGTGTTGATCGGCCCTTATCAGCGACCGTCCCGTCGGCACCCTTCGCCGCCGTCCACCGCCATCTAGTCGACTCGCTCCTTGAAGTAGCCCAGGAAACGTCCTTGCATCGTTAATAATGCGCAACAAAGCCTAGTAACAAGGGGCTATGCCAAGAATCTGCAGATAATTTATGTTCTGAAGCTGAGGATTGAAAAAGGAGGGCATTATAACGCTGTTGTCTACATGATAGTAAATAAATACGTGACGTCTGTGTGGGGTGAGAGAAAATGTAAGGTAACAGAATGGTTTGGTTAAGTTAATTTCAATGTAACTGAAGTACAACAATGCATACAAGTCCATCAACACTAACAAAGGGACTCCTCAATATCAGTATCAATATCTTTTGACACAGTGACCATGGTAGCCGCCAGTTGCTGTATTTTAACCATGTTAACTTTGCTTCGTCACTCTTATTCTCTGAGCAGATGCAGAGTAGAAAGGGTTTATACTCTGATTTAAATATAGCTGAATTCCGAGGTAACGAACTGGAAGGAGCAAATCGGGAGCTCTAATACCTAAAATTTACGTCCTAACGCAGGTCTCGATTGGATGACAGTTAGGGTTGCTAAACGTTCTCCATTTGGGAGAACAGTCCTCAATTGACGTCAGTTGTCCTCTCGGCCTCCTTTATATTTTAAATATACTTCTTTTAGTTAATTTTTAACATTTGGTGTCATTTATTTACCACATTTGTTGTCATTTATTTACCACATTTGTTGTCATTTATTTACCACATTTGTTGTCTTTTATTTATCACATGACCAACATCTGCTACGTTGTATCGTTTATTGTTTAATTTCGAATAGAAAACATGAATATCCTTTTTTCTGAACGCTGACACACGCATGCATGATAGTGTAGTGTCTCTGTCTAGCGACTAAAATAAAAAAAGACTCTCACACCGGCATAATCGAAATAACTAAATAATAAATTAAACTAAATAAACTAAAAGAATATACTTCCGAGGGTGCCGTTCAGACCATCTTCATCTGCGTGTTGTGAACGAATCTTTTCACTTGAATCGCAGAAGAGAGAAATAGAGCTGATGTTAGTCTAAATTAAATATTTGCGAAAAGAAATGTGTCGATGCGGTTGTTTCTTTTTTGGGGGGGGGGGGCGCTTGTCGAGTGTCCTCCCTTTTACCTGAACATAGTTGGCAACCCTAATAGCAGTGCTCCCCTTTCCTTTCAGCTCGTGACCTTGAAGTGCAGCGAGGTTTAAAACGGAATATAGATCAGTGTTCGTCGGCCTCTCACTCGCGACCACCGCGTCGGCGCGTCCTCCAGTCGATTCGCTCATTCGAAGCTGAGGATTCAAAACGTCGGGGAGTACAACATGAGGTAAATACTTTTCTTTTCACCGTGGATCCACGCTATGATATCTACATGATCGTAGATAATTACGTGACGTCTCTGGACGGTGAGAGAATAATATAGGAATAGCACAACATATAGAAGAGAAAATGAGCTGGCTTCAGTGTTACGTATGGCACTGCTGCATCTCCGCACTAGTGTTGCGATGGGTGGTTAAGATTATTGAAGAATGACATTTATCATAAGGCTCAATACGATATCCAAACATAGATTAGAGTAGTCACACAAATTTGATTTTGAAAATCCCCATATACTAGACAGAGAACAACGATACCATACGCGTTTATTTTCGGAAACACTGCACATCAAGTTAAATAATACTATTAATTCAGTGTTGGAAAATGGTATTTTCACTTAGGTATATGATCATGTTCTGAGTATGATTAAACAATGATAGTCCACTATATAAAATTAATTGTGGCTCTCTGTCTCATGGGTTACATCCTCCCCCGTTTTATCGTAAGTTGTCTGCCGGTATTTCAACATTGATTATAGTTAGTTTAATTTCTCTCTGCTTCTTGGAAAGCTAGTTATTCTACCCTCGCTCTAGACTTGGTTTCTTGGTTCCTGTCTTATCTCCCCCTCCTCCCCTTCCCTTTCCCCCACCCTCCCCATTTCCTTCGCCTTTTTACTTTCCCGTATAATACGTATATACGGAGTTCTATATGAAGTATATGGAAAGTTATATAATGCTGCACCAAAAAAGGCGGATTTTCGGCAGAAAAAAATTTGTTGCCGGGCCCTGACAACGAAAAAGTGGATAAAACCTGTGGCTAATTTAAGAGAGAAAAATCCCTAACACATGGTGTAGCCAGAATCCCTGTTTTGTAACTCCTTGATACCGAAAAAACCAATAGATAGCAAAACGTCCGTCCGTCTGTGAACATTACTAGCGCCAAAAGCACTCATAGGAATTTTTCCAAATTGAAAAAACCCTTGTCGATCTGGATACAGTCGAAACTTTGAGATTTTGAAAAACTGTCTTCAGAATTTGGGGGTACTTTACATGAAGCCCCACAGACATTTCCAAAATTTTCTCAGAAACGGCTCCGATTTTTTCTTTAAATTTCTTGTGAGAATAGAATAAAATACACTTATTAAGGTGACATAGGTCCTATTTTCACGGATACTTTGAATTTTTGAAAATTGCAAAAGTTTGAATTTTATTCGGCGTCTTCCTCCAACTCCAAAATGGCAAATAGAGATTTTTCCTTCAAATAAAATTTTTTCTTCATAGTGAGTTCTTTCTTTAAGGTCATCTACATTATTTTTGAAAATTTTAGTAGTTTTCGCGCAATATTGCGTGAAATATGTGCAATTTTTAAAAATTACAAAAACAAGATTTTCTCAAAAACGTCTCCAAATTTTTTCTTTAAACTCTTGATAGATATAGTGCCTAATGTATTTTATGAGATGACAAAAACACCATATTGCTGTATTCTTTCGTTTTTTCAAAAATTGGAAAAATGTAATTTTTTTGACTTGTCTGTCACGTCGTTAATATTTACATTCGCGGCAATTTATTCACATTATTATATTAATGAGTACATGTGCTTTAAATAATGTCAAATAAAGTTTGTCGAAAACTCTACCGTTTTCTGTGAAATGTAGGTCAAAATTCCGCATTTTCAGAAAACGCCATTTTCTCATAAATGGCTCCAATTTTTTTTCTTCAAAGTTTTGGAACGGGTAGTACTAATTACACTCTTTTATATGACGTAAAAAAAGATGCGAAATGCCGTGTGATATTCCATTGTGGCCATAGGGGCTGGAGAGGCAGAGTTAGAAATATCGCACTAGGCCTTTTGGGGGAGGGATCCGCCACTGTGTTCCCCCGACCCCTTCAATAGCGCTGGGCGCTGAGCGGGGGTGAGGGCGGGGGCGGGTGGGCGTCGCAGGGGGCCGGACGTGGATGTCCCCGCGCGCCAGTTGCGCAACGCAGCCGCCGGCCGCGCTGCCGCCGCGCCGCCCCCCGCGCGACCGAATCCGCCGCGTCCAGCCGCAGCGCTCCGCGGGCGAGTCCACACTTGCTCGCGCCCGCCCAGGGAGCAATGACTCACTGAAAGCGGAGAGTTTTCCGGGGAGCTGGGAGCGGTGGGTTCGGAACTGTTCAAAACAAAGCCAGACAGTCGTCGGAAGATCGATATGATCCCCAGGAAATTGAGCACTGTGTTTTTGAGAAATGTTCAGGATGAATATAATATTTCTGTGAACTTATTTTAGTTATTTTTGTATATATATATATATATATATATATATGTGTGTGTGTGTGTGTGTGTGTGTGTTTGTGTGTGTGTGTGTGTGTGTGTGTGTGTGCAAATGTACTTTCCAATTACATAATAAACAAACATTTTAAAGTTCAAGAACCGTAAAAGCTCCTCAATTATCTTATTGGATATTAAATGATTTGATGGTATTAAATTAGGAGATGATTGATGTACGGGCATTGCATCAATACTTCGATAATTGTTGAATCTGCTGTAACTGAATACTTAACAGTATTATGATAGCGAAAAAGCGACACAGAAACCATATGATAAAGAAAGCATATGAAAACTCAGGTAAGAAATAAGTTCCAGTTTATTTAAAAATACGTGATATCAGGCAAAGAAAAAAAATCATCCTTATAAGATGGTCTAATAGTGAAACAGCCTGCGGATGGAGAACTAAGATCAGTGGAAGGGGGTGCCAAGTATGGCAAAACGCCGATTAGCGTGTGGATATTGTTCTTGTTCGCGCGCCGACGGCTATTTGAAGACAGGCGTTCCCCAAGGGGCAGAATGTGGGCCGTGTCGAACATTGGAATTCCCCGTCGGAAGTCGCTGCGGGCGAAGTTGAAAGGAGAACACGTTGTAGGAACGCCACGCGTGGTCTCTAAGCTGAACGCAGGGCTTTTCTGCCCACTGCTTGCTCCACGCCGAAGGATCCCAAATGGCCTCTTCAGAAGCTCCCGCTCTTCAAGGTGTTGAGAATCATCGTAGGCATGCAAAAACATCACTGGAGAAAGTTTTAAATGAGTTGTAACATAAACAAAAACGAAAAATGTTTGAAAATTAACTGTATAATTCTCGATATCTTATATACCAGAACTTATATATTAATTTGAACTGAGGTCCAAATATTAATAATATTTTTACGACGATTCAGTAATATAAACACGAAAATAGGTCAAAGTTACAGTTCCGCCGTAACAAAATGTAATAGAAAAACCTGAGGGGCACGAATAGAAAGAAAAATGAACATTTTGTTGAACTTTTTTTACTGCGTTTGTCGTGATCGTTGTAATCCAAAGAAATAATTAAATCTCGAGTGACCGGATGAGATGTCCAATGAAGTCGATAAAGAGTATTTTCTATGCAATGGTTTCTGATATTTTCAGTCTTCTGTTAGCAAGGATACTTTATTCTATAAAAGCACCCCACAGCTTTGAATAAAACCTTCCTACTGCACTCTATAAAAAGCCCTTCTTTGTAATAAAGATCAGTAAACGACTTGCCCTATATTAATTATTTATGATTCTATGTCTCAAGTCTGAGTTCATTCGAGGAATGGTTTATAATATCATAAATAAGGAGCAACTAATCAAAACGCATATTGTTCACTGGTGGAAAAAAATCGGTTCCATATGAAATAGTTTAGTTGTTAATGCAATCTGCTCGCTCCTGCTTTCAGATGTCTTCAAAACGCCTTTAATTGACCGTGTTAAAATGTGTTTTGAAGAAATCTGAAAGCAGACGCGTGTAGGACGTATTACAACCTACACTATTTCACATGAAACTCAATTTTTACCACCAGGGGAAAATATGCGTTTTCATTAGTTGCTCCTCTGTTCACAGAGTGTACAAATATCTAATATTTATTTGTCTCAAAGTATGGAAAATGAACGATATAATAACATAACACATTGTGCAGATTTTCTAACTTGAAAATAAACATTTAATTTAATTTTTTAAATGCGTTTTGAAGAAATCTGAAAGCAGGAGCATGTAGGACGTATTACACACTACACGATTTCATATCAAACTCAATATTTTCCACCAGTGGACAATGTGCTTTTTAATTAGTTGTTCCTAAAATGATGGGGTAAGTGATGATATTGTTTTAGGAGAGTTAGGGGAAATAGGAAAGCCTCAAGAAAACTTGTCACAGGCACATTTTGTCCATCGGAAGTGAAGGTGTGCCAGGGATTTGATCTCCGGAATCTAGAGCTTCGCGCTCACGCTATTCGCACCACGTCGATCTCCTCGCAAACGCTAATTACACGTGTATTTTCCGCAATGAATTACAGAGTAGCGTAATCTGAACGGCCGCTGCCATTTAATATCCTCTCACTCCATAAACGAATCAGGCAGCATCAAAAATTGAGGAAAAATTATGACATTCGAAGTCTTTAGAGGTCGTTTCGAGTATATTAATATTGTTTTTCTACTTCCATTGTATAATTCATGTGATTTGATGGCTACAGGCCATTGCATAATACTCATTGCGTTGCAAATTTTATTATGATACAGGTTCTTGACCATTCACAGAGAAGTTTGCAAACCAAGTACTGACAATTAATCATTGACGATTGTTCTAGGAAATGTTTCGTTCGATTGTATACATTAAAATTGCATTTAATATTATATTATGTTTGCCAGTTTTAATTTCTTTTATTATTAGTAATTTTTACGTGGAATATTATTTAAAATAAATTGCATCGTAATTTCATTTCGATTATATTTGGCTAGTGCAGAAAAACAAAGCCAACTACAGCAGGGTAGGGTAGCGGGCTGTCCGCGAGGTGGCCTTGGCTGAATGTTGCATGTTGAAACGATTCAATGTAAAATTTTAACTCATAAAAGTTACCACAAATCGTAGAAAAAGTACCATATAACTCGATGTAATGGGTAGTAATAAACTCCTGTGAAGTTTACGATACTTCTCGTTCCTACCGGGAGAGGTGGCTCAGTGCATCATCTGATGTCACTGCAGTGCCTCTGACCGGGAGGTCCTAGGTTCGAGTCGCGACGGCGGCGGCAGAATTTTCGACACTAGCTTGTCAGGTAGGTCAAATTCAGCCTCTGTCTGGAGGAGAATTCTAGCGGCCGACTGCTCTGATCGATAGTTTTCTGTGGTTTCTCCGATAAACACACTGCCGGTGCGGAACCCAAACAAACGGGCCACAGACCGCACGCGATCTTTCCTTCTTCTTCCTTGTCCTATCCTCACTCCTTACTTAACCACACTACACTAATACGCACTTCTCTACCACACATGCCGAGAGACCAGTAGGGAGCATAGAGCTTGTCCCGGCTGGGAGGTGGCCCGCTGGTGGGAGATATCTGGTTGGGGAAATCCCGGCTAGCGGGGGAAGATCACCGCCACCTCCTGAGGAAAAAATCATGAACAACACTTATGGGAAAAATAAACTTAGCAGATGACGTGCTTGGAATCACTAACAATGAATAAATCATCAATCAAGGCCGTGACCGTTAGTGCATGACGTGTCTACCTTACGCAGGGCGTGGCGTAACAAAGAAATTGCATAATGTATCAAAGAGTGTAGGGTAATGCTGAGACATTTCAACCGATAATAGTCAAGAATATAACAAATCTACATTGTTCACGGAATGCAGAATGCTCGAAGGTTATGAGCGTAAGACATAACTTAAACTAAAGACATGTTTTCAACTTCTTTTTCACTAATTTCTTTCCTGGCACCTCTTCAGTATTTCCCGTTAATTCTTGCCAGCGTTATGGAGTTGGTAAGGAATAATTGTAACTGCCTCACGTGCGAGCATCGGTTTATCAGAGTTGGAAGAAAAGGCAGCCTTTCCTGTTTTTAGGCACCCATTTTGCCGCTTGTAAGAAGACCGTGGAACAATGGTGTCAAGGTCTCCTACTGGTGGCAGTGGCACGTGTCTTGGCACCGTAGCATGCCACTTCTCTGCGCAAGTAGCGTCGGGAAAGGAAACTATTAGTAACCCCACCATTTTACAATAGGGATGGCGTTGTCTCTAGTGGCGGGGTGAGGAACTGCGTGGAGGGGCGATTTCGTCGTGGCACTCGTGCCATGGACTCCCGCTCGTGGCATCGACCTTGACAACACTACCGTAGAACTTTGTACAGGCGTGCACTATTTATGAAGGTATAAGGTCGTACCTTAGGCCTAATGACTTATGACTTCAAGGTCCGTCACGTGACTGTTAGTGCAGAACGTCGCTCCCTTACGCGCGGCGCTAAAACTCCGTATTCTCTGTTCGTAGGGACTCGTCGCACCCGCACCTTTCGGCCTGGCGCGGCGCCGTTGTGTGCGTTGGCTGCGCGTGGCGAAGAACGCGCTGGCGCTGGCGCCGCCCCAACAGCCGGCGGCGCTGACGCGTTCACGCTCTCCCAGGCACGCGGCGCGGCGCGGCCAACGAACACGTGCTCGCCGCCGCCGCCGATCGGGCGTTCGAGCCAGCCGAGACGTGCCGGCGTACAGGCGGCTGACGCTGGCTGGCTGGCTGCTCACCTGCGAGGACCGGCTGAGGTCGTTCAGGGCACCAACTGATGTCTCTGCAGTGCCTCTGACCGCGAACCCCTAGGGAAGTGGTGTCAAGGTCTTCTACTGGTGGCACTGGCACGCGTCGTGGCACCGTAGCATGCCACGAGCCTCTCTGCGCAACTAGCGTCGGGAAAGGGAACTAGTAGTAACCCCACCGTTTTACACTAGGGGTGGCGTTATCTCTGGTGGCGGGGTAATGAACTGCGTGAAGGGGCGATTTCATCGTGGCACTCGTGCCACTGACTCCTGCTCGTGGTATCGACCTTGACAACACTGACCTAGGGTTCGAGTCCCGGCGGTGGCGGGTTTTTCGACACTAGCTACATAGCTAGATCGAATTCAGCGGTTGTTTGGAGGGGAATTCTGGCGGTCAGCTGCTCTGATCGAGTTTTCCATGGTTACTCCGATCAATACGACGCGAATCCCGGGACAGTACCCACGGATCGTGCATGTTACACTACATCCTACACGGCGGAGGATCAGACTTGTCCTGGCTGGGGCGATGCCTTCTTGGGGGGAGATTCCCTCACGCAAGCTGACATGTAGGTCGGCACCGGAGCTCACTATTCGGTGGGGGAAGATTGCCGCCATCTCCAAGAATAAAACATTCACTAAAATAAAGGTACAAATTACAATAGTAGTTGTGGGAAACATTCAATCTATCAATGCTCTTTCATCATTCGTATCATATCCGATATCTGATTGGAAATGATGGCACGTATATTTGTGTGAAATGTGATCTGTGTTGGGTTGTGATGTGTCTCCTCTTTTTTTACCATAAAGTGATTAATTCTGAAGCGTTGGTGAGATTTAAAAATTGTAAGTGTATATCAAAACAAACTAGCTCATTCTGATTCATATTTCTTTTAATAGGGGACTAACAAACATCAATAATAACTAATAACCATCTATAAAAATCTTCGAGTCGGTTTGAGATTAAAGTGCAATGAAATGCAATAAACTTTTTTGTTACTTGCATTTACTCAACAGTAGAATATTTCAAGTATTTGAAGTCATTTTTCGTAAATAAGCACAGAAGGATTTTCAAGTTTTAGAGTTAATAGCATTACCTCTTACTTATTCTCAGAATTTCTTTTTTAACGAACTTATTCCTATTAATTTGTTTTTCCTCCACCATAATTAGACTTCATGAACACAACATTCTTTCTGTGTGTGAATGTTGTGAGAATATCCATTAGTTATGGTTTTTAGAGATATTGTCGCTGCAAGTAATTTCCATTTCGTCAGTATTTCTATTGTACCTCAAGTGAATCTTGTTGGATAATAGTCTGTGTGTTGAAATTGTCTCGACGTAATTTGAAAAGTAAAGTTTCATCTTTGTAACAGTAATGAATATATTATATACTTCGTATGTTTAAATGTCAGTCTTAAAATACAAATATTAGTTAAATGTTTAAGAATTAAAAATAGGTTTTCTTAATACCGTTTTATTTAACTTTACTGTTCATTTTGATAATTTCTAAGAATGAACTTTGCGAAGGAATGGTGCATACTTCAGGGTCATTGTCATCTTCTAAATTGGCAAGCATCAGTTACTTTTGTTTTGCGTAATGATTATATTACCTCTAATTTGGCGATACCTAACTCGTTGATCAAATTCTCTCACGTTTGACGAAATACTTTTACAAATAAATGAGGAAAATGAGTCAACAGCGTCGTGCTGTGTGAACTGAATGTCTTTTGGTGTTTTAAGGAACAACAATAGAAACTCTGTTCTTGACATTTTCATAAAATCGTTTGCATTTTATTGTTTTTGTATATTTTTCTGGTCAGCCTTTGGCTTTAAATGTGCCGTATCTTTTTGATTATTTACAGAAAGCAACATTCACATATTGGGATCCTGGGAGAGTGAGGTTTGTAGGAATTAGATGTGATTATTTTCTAGGTTGATGATGCATTTATAATGTTTGTACCCCGAAAAGTAATATAATATTTTGGTGATGTACAGTTTGTAAGGGCATACCATCCTTTTAAAGTTTGTTTCACACACGACTTTATCATTACTCCAACAACTGGATGCTAAGTTATCACACTTTCTGATATGAGATTCAAAGTATTGCTATTCATTTTGGCATGGCAAGGTCAGTAGCTTAAGCCTTGAAATTGAAATAACGGTTGTATATTATAGTGTAGGGAAAGTTATGTAATGCTGCGCGAAAAATGGCGGATTTTCGGCCTAAAAAAATCATTGCCGGGTCCTGATAACGAAAAAGAGGATACATACAGTTGTTAAATTAAGAAAAAAATCCCCTAACACGTAATGCAGCCACAATCCCTGTTTTGTGGGTCTTTGATACCGAAAAACCATTTGAAAGCAAAACGTCTGTCTGTCCGTCCGTCTGTCTGTCCGTCCGTCTGTCTGTCTGTGAACAACGCTAGTGACTAAACCGTTCTGCCGATTTTCTCCAAAATTGATATTCCCCAATTGATCTGAATGATCTCGTGGCCCCTTGCATTTGAAACCGATATTTTAATTTTGGGAAGTACTTTACATGTAGCCCCTGAAACATTTTCAAAATTTTCAAAAAAAATGGCGCCAACAATTTTGACTAAATTTTTTTGTTGGATACTCTGAAGATCATTTAAGAGAATGGAACAAGTCTCATGTTAGTTGAAATCTCTGAATTTTCGAAAATTGCAAAAGTTTGAATTTTTGTTGCCGTCTTCCTACAGATACAAAATTGAAGATAGAGCTTTTTCCTTCAAATAAAATTTGTTCTCCAACGTGAGTTCTTTCATTAAGGTGATGTACATTTTTTAACAACTTTTGGAGTTTTCGCGCAGTATTGCGTGCAATATGTGCAATTTTAAAAAAATAAATAATATTTTCTCAAAAACGCTAAACATTTTTTCTTTAAACTTTTGATAGGGGTAGAACTAAATGTATTCTATGATATGACGTAAATGACATATTTCTCTATTTTTTTAATTACAAAAATTTACAATTTACAAAATTTACAATTACAGAAATTTTGTTGACTTGTATCTCACGTCATTAATATTTACGTTGCTGCCGATTTTTTCATGTTATTATATTTTTACTCCTATTGCATAACGCTCTCATTTAATGGCTGCAACCAGATGCGTAATGATACCCATTTCCATACAGTTGTCATAATGATGCAGGTTCTTGACCAATCACAGAGAAGCTTACAAACCAAATATTGACACTTCATTAATCATTGAGAATCTTATAGTAAATGTTTCGTTCAATTGTGTCCATTAAAATTGTATTTAATATTATATTCTGCTTTTCAATTTTAATGTATTTTATTATTAGCAGTTTTGAACGTGAAATATTATTTAAAATAAATGGAATTGTTATTGCACTTTGATCCTATTGGACTAGCGCAGTGGTAGTTATTGAAGAGAACATTTACATTTAACTAAGGTTAAGATCTGAACGAAAGTCATTTTAGGTTATTTGTTGCTGCCGTTTGGTTATCCTTAAAAATGTCTAATTTAAAATGTCTGGTGAATCAATGGTGGTCTTGAGACCTCCAGAAATACGTGTAAAAGCAAAGATGGTGACGTCCAAGTTATTGCAGCAACTTCTATACTCCCTGGCTTGCTAGCTGGCTGGTGAAACAAAGCCATCTGCGGTGGGTAGGGAGCTGTCCGCGAGGTGGCCTTGACAGAATCATGCATGTAAACTACCACGAAACGATTCGATGTAAAAGTTTAACTTATAAAAGTTACCATAAGTCGTAGAAAAAGTACCGTATGAAACTCGATGTAATGGCTATATTAATACACTCGCGTGTAAGTTTACGATACTCGCTTCGTTCCTCTGTCATATCATAATATCACACTCGTGTATTAATACCCATCATTACATCATCGTTTCATAATGTACTAGTTACAAGTACATGTGCTTTAAATAATGTCAGACAAAGTGTCTCGTGAACTGGAACCGTTTTCTGTGGAAACTAGCTCAAAATTCCGCATTTTCAAAAATGCTTCAAACGCCATTTTCTCATAATGGCTTCCAAATTTTTTCTTCAAACTTTTCCTACGGATAGTGCTAATTTCTCTTTTTAATAAGACGTAAAGTTCAATTTGGAATATATTTTGTTTTTTCAAAAATTACACAAATGTAATTGTTTTGAAAGATCTCTCAAACCTTTTTATATGCACATTTACAGAAATTTGTAAATACTTTTGTATTTGTGAGTTAATTTCTTAAAATTACTTCTAATGAAGTTTTTCGAAAATTCGAAATTTTTTTGTGAAAAAGAGATTCAAATTTCCAATATTCAGAAGCACTTAAACGCCATTTTCTTAAAAATGGCTCAAAATTTTTGAACGAAAATTGCCATTTAGGACGAGGTTTCACTGTTATTTAATATTCTAAAATTAATATTTCCGTTATATTATTAGCAAACCGAAAACGAATATGTCAAAAAAATGTACCTTGGGCGACGATAGATGGCAGCTGGCAAGAGTATGTGGCGGTTTCAAATAGTTAGCCCAGACCAAGGAAATAGAAAATTAATACTGGAAAGTCTGTGCCATTCTGTAGCACCACTAGTTTGCTCATGTATCTCAGTTTCCAATGTAGTGATACTTGGCGAAATGGAAGAAGTAAACCCTTAGCAATACGAGAAAATAAATAGTAACATCTATTCCTAACGAAGGGTGGTCAAGCCCTCTCGTATAATCTACAAAAAAAAGTTATGCTTCTTATCAAGAGATAATACATTTACTCGACACTTAGAAATACAAATTCCTTCAAGGAATCCCATTTTAATTTCAATCAGATACATCATAATCTCCTTCACAAGCATCCTTCTATTTTCACCTCAATCTTTCTGTCATATTCAGTGAATAAACAACTGAAAAATAGGTCACACTTACCGCCAGGTCTATTCAGGGCGTTACGAAAAAGAATGATTGTTGACAACAATACCAACACAAACGAAAATTTGATATACATAAAATTAATTACAAATGATACATATATCTTCTGCCATTATCGTGGAAAACGAAGAGTGTCTCTACAATTACATTATTTCTCAACAATGTGGAGCACATGAATCAGTGAAATGAAAGAAATATCAATGTGGTGGACCTCTTGACCTCATCCCATTGCGTTTTTCTAGGGTTAACATGATTCTGCAATTAAACCAACTTGCTTTTTGATAGGAATCGAAATAAAAATGTACGAATCTTATAGATACTGATAAACTTTCATGCGGAACTGTGAATTGTATAATCAAAATGAACCAGAATAAAGTTATTTATTGTATAGTGATTTAGAAAGTCAGCGCAATGAATTGGCTTACAAATATTTCGTGATCTAATTTTAAGATATGACTACCTACTACATCCACTTATTACATTTCATTATACAATAACTTACACAATTTTTTTAAATATCCACCTATACAATAACATCGTTTTTAATCAAACTTTTCAGTTTCATAGAGCCAGGAGTGAAGTAATGTTTTCGAAAAGTTATAAAAGATAAGAGAGGTGGTGGCTGCGAGGACACGCAAGATGTTGCTGACGAAGGACCGGGGAAGGAAAGTGTAACGTTGCACGAAATGTTGCAGAGTTGGATCTGAAGATGATGCAAGGTTTCAGGGAGAGGCAGCGCAAGCAGAAGCTTTAAAGCTGCAAGCAGGCTCGATGATGGAATTGACGGGAGGAAATAGTTTTAATAAATTGGAAAATAAATTAGAACTTGGGAAAATCGTTATCATAGTTGTGTAAGTCGCGGTACAGTAGTCTGTTATTTCATAAAATTTTCAATTATTTGTTTACCTTGAATAGTTAAATATAGTCATTGTTTATAAGGTAGGACTCTATGAAATGAATCAAATGACGCTAACGTTAAAATATATTCTACTGAAATTCATATTTATTATTTCATGTGTTTAAGAAATGATTTAATTAAATACTAACTAAATACAACACTTTTTTAGCGTTTTAAACTCACCGAGGAAATTGTATTATTTGATCACTAAATGCTTTTATTTAAAACTACTCGTATTATTTAAAATATATTTTCAAAAACTTTTTCTAGTTTAAACGGAATTTGTTGAAAAAAATAGCTCATATAATTCCTTGATACAACTTTCACATTTGTCTTTTTTAGGGGGCCTACGTTTCACGGCACTTGCTATTAGGGAATGAAACAGAGGTTATTGTTCTGGTTGGCTCTTATAATTTATTGGGCGAAATGTGTGAGATGTGAAAAACGCACATACTACTTTCTATGTACTAGATTACAGTGAAAATAGTACAATTGTGTTCTGATGTGTTTGAACAAAAGTTATAACACAAATTGGGAAAGAACCTTCCAGGGGGAATAATTTTGAAACCTTTGTCTTTCTTCAAGATCATGCTTATATCCATGCTAGCCTCAAAGCTACGCGTTCATATATTTCAATGTACTTAATTGATGTATTGTTAATTATACCATCATAATTTCCAGTAATTTCAAAGGTTAATAAGGAAAATGTATGCCAGTCATAATTTTAATTATATCTCTCAAACATAACTGTGACTTGGTACAAGAAGTGCGAATGCCAGTTTTTAGTGATTTTGCGTTTGTATGGCCAATGTGTGCTTTAAAGCCTCTTCTTTCAGAGCAAGAAAGAACAAAGTCAAAAGTCGATACCATCTGTTTCACTATCGATCTTTGCATTGTTCTACGATAGTTTAGTCATTTCGACGGTGTAAAACAACCAACTATTCTGTAAAACTTTGAATATTGACATTTGACATTGATCCTTCTTGCACCAAGCCACAGACATAAAGCAAACAATTGTTAAAAGATGAGATTGATTATATCATGAGGCTACGTGAGGAAATTAAGATTGATTTTTCGTTAAAGTTCATGCAGTTATACTATTATTATTGTATTAGGATAAATACTTTATAAATCTTTTCTTTTAAGCTTTTCTTTCTATCAAGAGGTTGGTAATTGACAATTCAGCATGTGTATTTAGCATGATGCAAATTTAATACAATCCCTTTAATCGTTTAGATTGAATACTTTTATATTGGGTTACTATCAGTAATTAGGGATTCGAAGTAGACTTGTAACTGAACTCGCCATTTCGTCCTTCTTAAGCCGAAGAAATTGTGGATTGAACAAGCCTTATCTTTTTCAATGTGGGGGAGTGGCGTAAGCTACAGATCGACGAAGTAACGGCGTCAGCGTGAGGAAGCTTGAAAAACATTCTTACTTTATGTATAGGGGCCAATTTTGATGACCAAAACATTTCCAAAATTGATCAATAAAATTCTCTTAAAGTGTTTTTAATATTTTTTTAAAATGCTCTTAAAGCAAAGAAAAGTGATAAAGTGATAAAGAAAGGTGATCAAAACCAATACGGATGAATATCTCAAGTTGTTTGATACGTTACTGATGTAATTGAGGCTTGTTCTATTCGATCGAGTGATCTCGGCATTCAAACTTTCGGTTTGGACTGTTTTCTATGAGGAAATCTCTGTCTAGTTATCCCGAAATCTACTGAACCGACAAGGGCACTGATGTGCGTCACAGGGCGGAACCTTAGTTTTCGTTCTCTCAACGGCTGACATGATCAAATCTGAGCAAAGAATCGAATAGGTTACTCAGGAATTCTGTGGAAAACATTTGTTGCACCTCGTAAATAATTATTTAAAGCAAGTACCATTAAAATGATATTAAATTCGGTGAAATCAGCAAAAAAATGCATTAAAAATGACCGAAAAGGTAAAAAAATGACTTATTGTACAAAACCGACGAAAATTGCTAAAAATGACGTATAAAAATGGGTAATTTCCTTTTGTCCTAACAAAATTAATTTTTATACTAAACGACATTCTTCTGATGTGAAAAGAAAACATATATTTCATTAAAATCTGCCTCTATTTACGTATTTCAAGTGTTATTTTTGAACAAGTCTCACTCAGTCTTATATTTCATGGTTTCCATTCCCTTCTGGACCACACAACTTTCATCTGGTACCATCAGAGTGCTCTGTTGCACCTGGGGAGGTGGCGGCGCGGCTGAGCGACGACGTACGGCGGCGGCGCCTCTGCGTTCGCGGGGGAGCTAGCGGAAGCGAGGGGCGGCGGCGGATACAAGAGGGCCTCAGAGAAAAAGCCCGCCCGGGCAGGGAGGCGTCGGGGCGGATGAGGGCGGCGCGTCGGAACAGCTGCTGACGACGCGCTGGAGCCGCGCGTGCCGGGGCGGGGCGCGGGGAAAGCGCGGATGGCGGCGGGCGCCGAGTCGCGTGGCGAAAGACGGGCGGTGGCGGGCCGAGACGGGGAAGGGACAGGAACAGGGACGAGCTGCGAGGCGGGAGACGCGTCGGCGCGTGGCGTGGCGGGGAGTGGCGGGGCGGGGCGGGGCAGGTTGAGACGAGGAAACGACGAGACGGGAACAGGGACGACTCGTGTGAAGAAAGTCGCGCCGGCGCCTGGCGGGGCGGGACGGGACGGGGTGAGACGGAGACGGGACGGAAATAGGGGCGAGGAGAGAGACGCGTCAGCGCCTGGCAGGGCAGGGGCGAGGCGGGCCGAGACGGGGAAGGGACGGGAACAGAGACGAGCTATGAGGCGGGAGACGCGTCGGCGCGTGGCGTGGCGGGGCATGGCGGGGCGTGGCGGGAGTGGCGGGGAGTGGCGGGGAGTGACGGGGCGGGGCGGGGCAGGGCAGGTTGAGACGAGGAAACGATGAGACGGGAACAGGGACGATTCGCGTGGCGAAAGTCGCGTTGGCGCCTGGCGGGGCGGGACGGGACGAGACGGAGACGGGACGGAAATAGGGGTGAGGAGAGAGACGTGTCGGCGCCTGGCAGGGCAGGGGCGGGGCGGGCCGAGACGGGGAAGTGACGGGACGGGAACAGGGACGAGTCGCGTGGCGAGAGGACGTGTCGGCGCATGGCGGGACGGTAATGAGGGAGCAAGGGGAAGGAGGGGACGAGCGGGGGCGACATGGGGACTGGAAAGAAACGGGGACGAGTGGCGTGGCGAGAGACTCGTCGGTGTCTGGCGGAGCGGGGATGGTGTGGAGCAAGCGGAGGGAGGGGACGGGCTTGGGGCGAGTCGGGGACGAGACAGAAACGGGGACGAGTGGCGTGGCGAGAAACTCATAAGCATCGGGCTTGGGGGGTAGGGCAAGGGGGGCGGAGGTTGGAACGAAGGACGGGGACTTCCCGTGGCGGGGACGAGTCTCGTGTCGAGAGACGCACCGGCGCGGCGTCTGGCGGCGCGGGGGCGGCGCGGGGGCAGCGGCGATGGCGCGGGCGCCGGGCCAGGAATAGGCCGCCGCCGCCACCGCCACCGCCGGCTGCACCGAGGCGCGCGTTTGTTAAAACCGCGTGGCGTGCCCGGCCGGGCCTCAGTCCCACGCTGTCGCCGCCGCCGTCGCCGTCGTCCTCGCCGCCGCCGCCGCCGTCGCCGGCCGCGGGCGCAGCCGTCCCGGCGTCGACCCCCGGCGCCGCTGCCGGAGGCCAGCCGCCGCCACCGACCGGCGCGGATGCGCTCGCCAGCCGCGCCGATGACCCCCTGAGCGACCCAGCGCCGGCCCCCGACGCCGACGCCCGAGCCCACGACGTCGCCGACGCCGGTGAGTCGCCCGCGGGGGCACGGCCGTCTTGCATTATTCACCGGCCTCGCGAGTTCTTCGCCACGCCGCGGTTGGAACGCCTCGAACTGGCTGCAGGAAAAGGTGCTGTGGTGATTGTGGCGGAGACATGTGGATCCGTTGACCGCCGCGTTCGATCGATTGTTGAAGTTATTCAACTTGATTTGCCAACGAAGATGGGGTTGTTCATGAAATAACGAAAAGGACTACGCGAATACTATATTTACGAGGATAGTTTTAAATTTTTGTTTTCGGGAGAATATTAATGTTTTAATAGTGATTTCAAAGTGAGATTCAATTAGTACTTAAATAATCTACAATGGTTCAGAGTTGTAAGTATTTTGTGTTCGGCCATCGATTTCCTCAGAAGTATAGTGTATATGTTTTCATTCGCAGTTTTATCTGTAAGTAATTCTAGTAAGTTGCGTTTCACAGACACTCCAATGTTAGGCACTCATGATTCTTATTCTCCATGACTAGTTATGCGGGTGCCGTGGTGGCATTTATTCTGTGATGAAGAAGAGCTTATCGTTTTGAGGCGCATGTGCGGGTGTTTTCGTTTTGTGAAGAAATTCGATGAATAGTACTGGTGAATAATGCAACACGTCCTATGTGTTTTTTCGTTTCAAAGGTTAATGTTTTTCATACGGATTTACATATTATGAGCATTTATTTTGATTGTGGTAAACACAATAATACACCAAAATATTTTATTATGTTATGTAAATTATTTAATTTGATTTATTTATCGCGAAAATAGCCATAATTTATCTGACGTATAGAGATGAAGTATAATTTGCGCACATTTTTTTGAGTTCCGAATCCCTACCTCACTCTTTTACTATAAATCATTGAACCATCATACCAACAAGCGTGGTTGGCAACATTTGAAAAGTAGACATTTTCAAAGGGAAGTAATCGAAAATGAATTTGCGTCTGCAAATGTTTCACAATTTCTTTTAAAGTATTGCTGATGTAATATAACGCCTTCCCCTTGTCTTTTCTCCCGCAACTGGCAAACGAGAGCTCAACAAAACGTACACATCGTGAATCTACATTTACAGTATTTGTCGAGTATAGTGTTCGTCGCAATGAAGGATGTTCCTGGAAGAATTTTGTATTCTCCGAGAATTGCCGATCTTAGTTGCGAGCTTAATATAACAAAACATTCTCATACCCTTTGTTCGGACACTGCTATTGCTCCAGGAAGTGATCGCTTGTGGGTGTTTCCTGATTACTTCTTCCGCGTTCTGGGACAGAAACAAGCCTTACGCATGGCCTTATGCAAACATTGCGTAACATAATGTAATATGATGTACATATCCTAGTTTATCTTGTGGAGTTGAAATTTTACAAGAATATAATTTTGTTCTAATGTAATATTTAATTCCCCAAGCGGATGTTGCATCATATGATGTATTTGTCGTTGTATCAACAATAATTAAATACTCGAATGTGATTTTCTTTTTGTTGTTCATGGCATCGTGTGCTGTCACTCCTGTTTTATTTTGGCAATTAATCAAATACATGTAAAACTCAGGTTAAATGAAAACCGCTTATGAATGTGGTTTTAAGATGGCCACCGAGTAGCGGTTCCTTCTTGCCTTGAACTTAGTCATTTTGTAAAGAGATATTTAGATAAGAATAATGTATTGAAAATTAATTATATTAGAGGGTAATCAAAAAAGTTTTAGAACATTTGTTGTGCTGATATACGTATCACACATCCGAGCTAATGGATCGCGATTAAAGCAGCATACGAATAGACAATGTAAAGGGAACGATCTACTGAGTTCCAATCGTTGGTTGTCAGTGATTTTATAGAATGGAATTACAGCGTGGAAATAATGAAAATCCCAATCTCATGGGATATTGAAAATATAAAACTGCATTGGGATAATGAAGGCAAGTGACGGAAATACAGCAGCATGACTCAGCATTTTAACCAGTTGAAGGAGAGGGGAAACCACTCATTGTACTCACAATTGTGTTTTATTACTATATAAGCTTTGAGATGAATTCCTAGATGTTCTTGAGTAATTTCTAAAGATCTTTTACTTACAACTTAATTTATTCGGAATTATTTTTGAATATCTGATGTTTCGCGAAAATATGCTTTCTCTGGGAAAATTCATGAAAAGAAGGCAAGTTTTCACTGTATCAGGATTATTGAACACTACGATCACACTACTACTCTGATGTTGTCGGTACTTTTGAAGTATTTAATATATTATTACCGTATTTTTAGGTTTTAAAAGTAAAATGAATGTATGCAATTAAATATTCTCCTATGTCATTTTCTGAACGTGCCTTCTCGACTGGATATATTTCGTATTTAATGCCTATTAACAGAAGATTTATTACTATTCTTTTATTATTTTTTAATCCAATGTAACATTTATGACTAAATAAGACGTCCTAGTTGATTAAGTTTCTAGTGCCTAATTAATTTAAACTTTTTTACGTTCTGAATATTTGCGAATAATATTTTTATCAAAATATGCGTTTGTGATGCATATGAAATTAATTGGTTGAAGCATAAACAGCAAACAAATTGCACTGGAACGGATTTCACATTTTCTAGAAACGTGAAAACCGGGTCTAGGCAATCAGAATTTGAATAAAGTGTCTCGAGTTTTGTGAGTGACTGTGCTAATTGGAAGTTTCTGTTGAACATTATCAAATTTTTCAGTCTTTATAACGAATTGAAACAGAACATTATAAAAGTTTGGTAAATGAATAAAAGGAGGTAGGCGAAAGTTTAAGGACGATCGAATAAGAAGAACTTGCGTGTCGGGTAAGATGTGTTACAAAGGGAGGAAGGAAGATAAACAGGGGGAGCAAAAACGCAGAGGAAAAACGGCTCGACTTGCGTAAGTTCCAACACGTATGAGAAAAACCAAATTAGTGAGACTAAAATAGAAGGTACTAAACTTGTAGAGAACATCTAATTTAAAGCTAAAAGTGTAGAAAGAGAACGCGGAAAGGTTGTATACAGGGAAACTCTAGAAATATAATAAAAGTTGCACCCAAGATGATAAAGAGAAACGGTAAAGAAAAGTAAAGAATCAGATAGAAAAGTAATAAAGAAAAGAATTTAAACAAGGGTCTAGGCAATGGAAAAAGAAGAATAGGGTGGTTTTGCCGCAAAATAAAAGCAGTATCAATGATAAGAAAAAAGGAGAAGGAGGAAGAAAAGGAGGAGGAGGAGAAGGGAAGGGAAAGAGGGGAGAAGAATGAGGAGGAGAGGAGGAGTAAGGGGAAAAAGGAGAGGGAGGAGAAGGAGAGTAAGAGGAGGGGAAAATGAGGAGAGTAAAGAGGAGAACGGTAAAGAGGAAAGGAGGTAAAGGGGAGGAGGGTAAGGGAGAAGGGTAAGAGAGAGGGGTAAAGAGGAGAAGAGGTAAAGAGGAGAGGGGTAAAGAGAGAAGGTAAAGAGAGAGGTAAGCGAGAAGGAGGAAAGGGAGAGAGGGTAAGAGAGGAGGGTAAAGCGGAAGGAGGGTAAAGAGGAGAAGGAGGTAAAGAAAAGGAGGTAAGAGAGGAGGTAAGGGGAAGAGATAAGAGAGAAGAGGGAAGGAGGTAAAGAGGAGAAGGAGGGTAAAGAGAAGGAGGTAGCGAGAAGGGGAGAGAGGAGGACGGAGGGTAACGAGAGGGGTAGGAAGAGTAAGGAGGAAGGAGGGTAGGAGAAGGGTGAAGAGAGGATGGAAGTAGAAGAGGGGGGAGAAAGAGGGGGGGTAAGAGGGAGAGAAGAAAAGCTGGGAGGGGAATGAGGTAGGGAGAGGAGAAGGATGGTAGGAAGGAAGCAGAAGGAGAGGCGGTCGTGTGCATGGTGTCGTGCGCACCTGTGCGCCCCCGCGTGCTCCGGGAGGCCCGCAGGGCCGGGCTCGCACCCCGCCGCCGCCGCACCCTGGGGCGGGCGCGCGCACGGGCATCCGCCGCCGCCGCCGCCGCCGCTCGAAATAGCTGCGCCCAGTGAACGAACCCGCGAAGGTCGAGAAAACGTCCCTCGGCGCTTTTCTATTTCAGTTCGGTGACCGAAAGGCTGGCTGCCGCGCGTCTGCCCGGAGCGCGACGCGCGCGGACTTTCCCTTTTCCCTGGAGGAGGGCGCGGGGCCGTACTCAGACGTGGGCCCAATGGGAGGCTCCCTAAATGCATTGCCTTCGGCTGTGGATACGCCAGGCAGTGCCGGCGCTAGCCATGGGCAGACTGGTCGATCGCTCGGGCTCCGCAAATCAAGGGGCCCGATGATCGGACAGATGGGAAAAATTGATAAAAAAATAGAACTCAAGAAAGCTGTTATTGTAATTTTCTAAGTTTGCGGTACAATAGTCTGAACTTTCATAAAATTTTCAATTAATTTTTTACCTTCAATAGTAAATTATAGTCATTACTTGTAAGGTAAGAACACCATGAAATGAAAAATGTCAGACAATTCTGAAAATTTTGCAATAAAAAATCATTTACTTAAAAGTATTATTTAAAATATTTTTCCAAAAACTTTTTCTAGCTTAAATATTGTTTTTTTGTAATTTGTTGAAATAAAATATCTCTACTTTCTTGATACAACTTTCACATTATAAATTTCCTCGGGTCTAAAATTGTATAGCTCCAGCACCGCTCTCATGGATGGAAGACGTGCCAAAAACTCGGATTTCTTGCCATTCTACGAAATTCTAACATCACAAGTCGGTAGAAACGTATTAGTGAGAAAATATGACTGTTCAAAATTGTAGTGTACAAAAATGTACGTTCATTAGGTATGCCGAATGTGGTATACCTGAAAGGAGAGGGTGGCAGTATGATTTTTAACTTTTTTGTCAAAAGAGGGTCCTCGCAGACATCGCCGGCCAGGAACCTAGGAAGTTTCCGTCCGCTCTCTTGGGTCGGCCTTTTTTATTGCTTCGTGTCCAAGCCTGCCTCTAAGAGAGCACGCGACCCTCCCATGGCACCGCGATCGCATATTGGCAAGTTTAATGTTTGGCAGTAAAAACGCGAGTGTTTCCTGATACGTAACACCTTCGGGATAGGAATTCACCTTACGTTTCACTCTGGCAAAGATGAATGTATAAGGATTATATAATGTGTTTGTGAAAGAAGTTTTCGAACATAATTAGAAAAGCATTAATTGAACATTCAAAAGTTTGTATTTTATTTATTGTTTTTCACATTATATCTTCAATTATTTACCACTTATTATATTTATATTTTAAATATTATTATTAAGCCTTTCATAGCACTATGAATAGGACCTCAATAATTTACTTCCGCAAGTAACAGCTGATCGGGAATTATTCACATTCTCCACCTTCAAAAAGATATAAGTGAATTTAATTCGTTAAACATTTTTTTTTTGAAGATAGAAATTGAAAACTATTTTAAGCACTAATGTTTAGGCTTCATAAATATAAAATTCTCAAAATTGTGTTCTCTATTTTTAATAATGTGAAATATAAAATTACATCCATCTCATTAGCCTCAGTTCTAAAATACTCCACACTCAAACCTAAATCTCATTGTAGGGTGTCTCATTATGTTGTGTCGTAAAATGTATGTGAAACACAAAGCAAATAAAAATTGAAGAATGTGACCCAAACTTAACTGTTTCTTCTACGCGTTGATTACGTAATTTCCAGTTCCCAGCTTCTCAAATAACTACTCGTTTCTAAAACGTCTTTCTATGGAGGCTTCTTTCGATGTACGTGTGGCAACATATTAATGAGTACTAGCTTTGCGTTGCATCTTGGGCGTGTATTTTTACGCTTTTTTGTATTTCATTTGTATTGTGCAAGATCATAATAAAAAATGAACATAATACAGTTGCCCGGCTCATCGATCATCGAAGATAGTAAGTTACACGAAATGTATCTGTAGAAATTGTTTCAATTTTTTAATTACAGAATTAGTAAATTGTCGTCAATTTGATTAACCAAGTCGTATTGATTCATGTTATGTCGGAAAGGCAGAACAGTACTAGTAATTCGCAGCGTTTCATTACTATATAAACTGGCAAACATCCAAAACATACGTGCTTACACCTCCCGTAAAACACATTATTTCAATATTAAGTTGGCTGTCCGGGTGACGCCGCGTCCATGGCAAAGGTGCCGACGTTTCGGTCGCCATTCTGCGACCTTCCTCAGGGCGTAATGCGAAGGTCGCAGAATGGCGACCGAAACGTCGGCACCTTTGCCATGGACGCGGCGTCACCCGGACAGCCAACTTAATATTGACTCCGGCCGCGGAAGCCTACGCTCTCACATTATTTCAAGACTTCACTACAAATATTTTGAAATGAACTTAATAAAATTGTCAGTAGTCCGAGACGGTTGACACCACACTTGCTCCAAATGGCGGACAAGAGGAGGTTACTCCATTTGTGCATCACTTCATACTTTGCAGATCATTAAATAATGACATGCACATTTTAAAAATCTGAGTAACTGTTGAGTGAGAGGAGGAAACAATGAGAGGACAAAAAGTTTAGGTATTCCGCACACTCCTACTTGTTTCCTTTTCGTCATTTGATATATTATATACTTTTATTTGATTTGCATAATACAATATTTATTAAGTGCATCATTAATTTACAATGAGGCAATAAAAAAATAATAGCGAATTGCTAGCACTTCACAACACTTCTAAATTTTGCCGACCTTCTTGGAAAACAAAGAACTTTGTTTGCGAAAGTTCAGATAGTCAGGTTGTGCTCTGCGAACAACCTTTGTGGAAAACGTTGCCAGAGACATGCGGGCGTCAGCAGTAAACAAAGTAGGAATCGAGCATTCTTTGTATCTTTGAATTTTCTTCTCAAATATTACAGTTCATTATAATCTCGCGTGCTACGTGAGAGAGGTAAACCAATTTACATGCTGATTTATTTGCTAAGATTAAAGAAAGAGACTGGATTTTCAAATTAGTTGCTGGTCAGACACATCGCATGAGAATATGCATTATTTCTTTATGATCCTGTATATTCATCGTATTGTCTCCAAACACAAAATTTGAAATATTGCTCTTATCCTACGTCTGTGCGATATTTATTGCTTCATGCTCTACAGAGCCAAACCATTTGGCCAAAGTCTCCCTCCCCTCTCTCTCCCACACACGTACACGTTGTTTCTCTTATTCTCTCTCTCTCTCTAACTTACAGAGACACAGGTACACGATCTCTCTTACACCCACTTACATATACTCACACAGATGTATTATTTTAATCTCTTGAACAGATACTCTAGACAACGCAAAGCTGCAATTTACTTTGTGGTCGTGTTTCAACTCATCGCCGAACTTTGATGGCGATTCCATCCCTATTCGACGTCTCCACTTTCCTCTTTCGCCAACCTTTCTCCACCCTCGCCGTCCCGCGCCCTCGCCCGCGCGCTTTTATAAATACGCGCGCGCGCGCATCAGCGACTGGCGGGCGGCCAGAGGGTGAAACTGCACGCGAAATATCTGCGAATTTCGCCCGCTGGCCGCGACCCCACTCCTCTGCGCGCCCCTCCCAGCGACGCCGGCGGCGGGCGGCGCGGCGCGGCACAATCGCCAGCGGCGGCGTATAAATAGGCGTCGCGGCGCCGTCGCCGGCAGCGCATCCGGCGCCGGCGCCGACGCACCTCCGCTCCCTTCTCCTGTCTCTTTCCACCTGTGGTGTTCCTCAGGGTTCGATTGCCGGCCGAATCATTTGGAATTCGCGATTATCTTTCCACCTGTGGTGTTCCTCAGGGTTCGATTGCCAGCCGAATCATTGGAATTCGCGATTATCTTTCCACCTGTGGTGTTCCTGAGGGTTCAAATGCCGGCCAAATCATTTGGAATTCGTGATTATCACAGTGAGTGTGCTCCCAGTTCTCTCGTTTTCTCCTTCTCCATCATTAACAGTATCACCCAGTCACCGAGTGCATTCTTTCAAGGTACGATGAAATAGTTTAGGTTGTGAGAAGAAATGAATAAATTACCTTTCTCCACTGTTACAGATGGTAGGAGCTCTGCGTTTTATATCCAGGTAGCCCGAAGCAGGGATTGACAATACGTTGTTTGTGGAACTGAGACCAGTAACAATGAAACGGGACTTCAGAGTATAGTCAAATATTAGCGATAGGGTTCGTTGCTACTGTCACTAGTTGCAGCGAGGCATATTATGAGTTCATCTTACCGGCGCTGGGGTCAATCCAGTTTAAATGGTCCAGAATTTAATAAATTAGTCTTTCAATCATCTCGAAAAAAATTCATATTTTGTACATAAATTTCCTTATGTTTTGGCTGTTCAAAAAATCTTTATTTTTTTATTGAACTTGGTTTACAAAGGGCGGTCATTTTTGTTTTACGCAGTGCGCCAGTTTTTACGTTTGTAGACATTTACTCCTAAGTTTCTCAGCTCTGGGTTGTTCTAGGCATTCTAGAATAAAAAGCATTGGATTCATTGTACTCGGGCCTACAAATTGAAATATCATTTCTCTATCGCCTGTGTTTTTATTTGGGAAATATTTGCAACCAAATCTATGAAGCAAGAATGAACGAAATTCGATTTTCAGAGAGTAATTTCTCAGAGGAAGAATAGAATTACAGACTTCATTTTTTTCTGTGCTTTTACACATAACAGTATAGTCATATTTTGTAAGAAATCATTTGTAAATACCATACCACTTGAAAATAACATCCTCTCAAATATTGGAATTTTGGACTTTTACCAAATTTTCAACTGTAATATCTCTGTTGGGGAACCATATAAAAATCGAAAAATGCACCCGCGCTAGATCGGTGTAATACCAAACTTTAGTAAACCCAATCCTTTGAACAAATTTAATTATTAAAATGCTTTGTCACTTGAGTAACATGGTCACAATTTGAATTTCTTTACCACTGCGGAACATATTCTCCGGGCGTAATCGCGTCCAAGGTGACGGGAAAGGTGACAATAATATGTACTAAGTGAAATTATTCAGGTGAATGTTTAATTTTGGTCATAATATTCACAGTTAGAATTTTCTTAATCGCTGCACAACACTGTAGAACTCAAAAAGGTGTTCGATCGGGACTTTTTCATTTTTTAATACATAATTAACTTATATAGAGACTGGGATCTGTAGAAGAGTATTACAGTAACTAAAACATTAACTTAACATTAGCCCGCTTTGTAAGAGGACACTCCTTCCTTATAACTTTCTGAATTTCGTGAATGGAGAGACGACTGGATGGTGAGAATTGGAAAATACTAAAGTTATGTGAGATGAAATGAGTTTTATGAGAGTTTAAATTGTTCGTTGAGAAATCTGGATAGTCGTGTTTTGTTTTTGGAGTAGAATGTTCCAAGAAGGAAATTACTCGCTGCTGGAGAAAATTGTAGGATATGTAGAATGTATTTGAGAGAGGAAATATTAATTGGGCTATAGTGCGTAATCAAATTCTTTGTGTAATTGATTATTGGAAATGTTCTAGGTTACTTTTGCTGCACTACGAAGAATCGCATTCTAGATTGTTTGCAGCGAATTTATCACGATAGGGGCAACCCCCCCCATGAGACTTGCGTAAATTAAAAGTGGACGAATAGCACTTTTATATAAAAGAAGCATATGGTTAAGACTGAAAATTAATTTCTTGGTTGTTACATACTTTTTAAACGATCACTTAAAATATATCTTAAGTGTTAAAGCAAATGTTATGACGCATAGTAATGCCATGAATATTGACAGGAATGGTGAATTGGGAATGCTGTAATAACATTGAGGTTTTGTATGTAGAGTGAGCCATTGTTATCTCAAGAGAATCACTTCAGTTCAACCACCTCATTGTATTCTTTTCATAATTCATTTACGACAATGGGTAATATGGCCGTCCTCGGTCCCACGCCCGGTATCAACTGTAATGTCTGGCGAGATGACGTTCACAAATGTCGTCCGTAAACTGGAGGCGTTACTCTGTCAACAAATGAATCAAAAGACATAATAAGAAACTGGGTTATAAAAATGCCCTTGTAAGTTTTGTGGCTAGGGTCATCGGAGTTCACAAGACTTGAGTTAGAATGAACTAACTTGTGATGCTCCGGACGTCTTGATGCAGCTCTCTTTCAAAACATTGTCGAGGTGCGTGGGCACAACTTTCTAGAAGGGCGTTGCCAAACAATCATATCCATAACATTTGACATTGAAAAGGGCAATGCAATTTCAAGTATAGTTGAAATATGTATACCCTAACCTTCAGTTAACACTAAAAGAAACTGTCAGCGCTTTGCATTGTATTGCGTATAAACTGCACTCAACAATCCTGGCAATAACGAAACAACTTCATAACGGTATATTGTGAAACGACGATATAATGATGGATTTTAATACACAAGTATGAAGTTTTATTACGACACGCGCGAACAGTGCTTGATATATAAAATTTTAGTTCCCAGAACGCACGAGAAAGGTAAGGATTTGAGGTGTAACGCCTGTTAATGGTATAAAACCTCCATGACGTACAGACCAATGATAACCTCAATCAAAGAAGTAAGTTTGAAAACAATCCATGCATATTCATGCATGACTGCGCTCCATGCTACAACAGGAAAGGTAATTGAAAAAATGTAAGAAATTGATCAGTCTGTGCTTCAAAGGACTGCAAGTAACCCTATCATGAATCCCATAAAATGTTCGATGTAATATAGTTCAAAGAAACTGAGGAAGAAAGGCCGCACAAAATAGTTCATCAAACAACTCGTTCATATCTTATAAAAGTACCCTGAAAATGAAAGAAAGAATTAAAAATTGATGTTCAACATGTCTCACAACAAATGTGTTAATTGGGAATATGACTTATGTTTATAAAACATTAGAAACCTGTACACGCAGTTTATTATCAAGATCTGAGGTTACAAATACATTTTCGTCTCATTCAATAACTCTACCATAATAATTTGGCCACCTCTGTGTGTACCAAGGCCGTTAACTGGTTCTCATGATCTCTGGCTTCAAAAAGACCTAGGATCAAAGGCCCTCGGGGTTTTTGTCGCCGTTCGATCATTAGCACCCTTAGTGCATAAATTACTATTAAGATCCGCACTGTACGCCTCGCTGAAAAAGATGTCGTTAAATTTATAAATGCATAGCCTTGATCAGGATTTGAGAATGAAGTGATCGATTACATAATCATACCTATAGAATTCTGAAGTCAGCATTGCCTGAACTAAATCTTTGATTTTTACTGATTGTTCAAGGGATGGGAAAGTAAAACATTCCATCCTGAAGACGGGCCTTCAGGGGCAACGTTAGAAAAATCGCAGTATAGACACGTTAGCTGCAAACACGGATGGTTTTTCGAAAGCCGATTCCATTACTGTCAAAAAATCTTGGAAAGGAATTGAGATGCTTATTCCTTTATTTTTTTACTGATACGTAATTGCTTGTTATTGCCTTCAATACGGAAATCGATATTCACGGCATAACTTACCAGGATCGAGAGGATCGTGTTGTTGAGGATATATTAAAACAGTTGAATAGTGCTACATATTCTCTTATGGAGGGAATTGTTTTTTTTTTTTTAATTTTATTTTACATTTAAAGACAGTACAACGTTCAGCCGTGAGGCTCTTCAGTTGATTGGCCGAGCAACTTTGCATCAGAAAATTGTGAAGGGGGTAACTCTTTGTTACCTCCCTGATAGTGATTTCATTTGTTGTACCTTCAACCAAGGTTATTGCGAGGGAATTATGTTAGAGCAATGACAGGATTAAAAAGAAAATACGATGGGAGGGACAGGTAATTGCTAGAAATGTTCCTACCTTATCTAATATCAGAGAGGTATTGAAGGAAATATGGAATGGGAGTCTGTTTCTTAGGCGGGAAAGTGGGGGCTGATCGGTTCCTATTTCGTACGTGACTGCTCCTTGTACATGATTTAAATTATTGAAAAAATTATGTGCCAGCTTTGTAATAAATGAAGTAATTGGTTCTATTGCAAGATCGTTGTGGAGGGTCTTATTGCTGACAAACCATGGGGCATTTACTGTAATTCTTAAAATTTTGTTTTGGAAGATTTGTAACTTGTTTAATGTGGTTGGGGCAGCTGAAATCCAAACAGGACATGCGTAGGTTAATATTGGCCGAAGAATAGATTTGTAAATGGTTAAAGTGGAATGAATTTTTAGCGAAGAGTTACGGTTAAGAATTGGACGTAAAATAGCTAACCTTCTATTGGCTTCAATTACTTTGGACGAGATGTGACTGTGCCAATTTAGTCTTGTGTCCATCAGAACGCCGAGATAACGAATAGATGAGTTCAGAGGAGACCAAGGAATGATAGAAGAATCCAAAGTCAAAGGACGAGGAAAGACAGGATACCTTAGAGTAAATACTTTGGCAATTGATTTGTTTGGGTTGATTTTAATTTTCCACAGTTTAGACCAATTTTCTATGTTTTTTAGGTGACATTGAATTATACGACATGCTGTGTTTAGATTTCGGTTTGCATAAAAGAGTAAAGTATCATCTGCAAAAAGAGCTATATTAACTGTATTACTAGTAGGAATATCTGCGACGTACAAGTTAAATAAGAAAGGAGATAACGGGGATCCTTGTGGAAGACCAGCAAGAACAGCCCGAGGTGAAGAAATGAAAGAGTTAAGACGTACAGAGAAAGTGCGATTCAGTAGGAAACTTGATAAGATGTTGTAAAGATATAATGGTATTCAATTTTCCTTAATTTGAATTTTAATCCATCATGCCACACTCGATCAAACGCCTGGGCAACGTCTAAGAAAACTGCAAGTAAGTGAAAACCCGATTGAATGAAAAATGAATTTGTTCTGTTAATCTTAATAACTGATGAGTTGTTGAGTGGCTTTCTCTGAAGCCAAATTGGAAAGAAGGAAGCACGTTAGTATCAAGAATGAATTTTTTTAATCTTTTAATACAAGTTTTTCGAATATTTTTGACAAAATTGGAATTAAACTAATTGGTCGATAATTTGAAGGAAGATTTAAGTTTTTTTGAGGCTTTGGAATAGGAATTATTAGAGAGTGTTTCCAAGAATTAGGATAATATCCTAGTCGCAATGCCGAGTTAAATATATTGTTTAGATACGCAAGACCATGTCTGGGCAGATTCTTTAAGATATTTGCAGTGATTCTGTCATGGCCTGGTGACTTTTTATTTGGTAGCTTTTTTATTAGTTCAAATATTTCGTTAGGTGATATAAAAGAAATTCGATTTGGTACATCTAAATTTGGTGACTGCACAAAATGTGTTATTGTGCAGTGTCCTCTATCGTTTACAGCATGCTGGGTGAAAGTAGTTTCGAAATAATCTGCTAATAGCTCAGCTTTTTCAGAAATCGACTGTGCAATTTTGTTGTTACCTTTTAATGGCGGAATATTGGTTGACTGACCTAACAATCGACGTGTTGCTTTCCAAAGAGATGAATCTTGCGGATTAAGATTTGAAACATATTTTTTGTAGCTTTCCATTTGGTACATCGTAAGAGCGTTTCGAACCAATTTCGTTAGATGGTTTAATGCAGATTTCAAATGAGGTAGGCGATGTTTTGCCCATAAACGTCTGATTTTGTTCTTTTGTGATATTAAATTACGTAATTGCTCAGGTAGCGGATATTTGGTGAGCCCTCTGCGAGTAGCAGTTAGTGAATGAGATGAATAGTCAATTGAATTTGTGATGGCATTAGTAAACAAAAGTGTGCCTTGGTCAATTTCTGCAGGGGTTTTCAGATTCGAGAACGGAGGAAGGAGCGATGATAACCGATTTTGAAATGTGTGCCAATTTATTTTGTGAGTAGATAAATGCGGTGGAGAATTAGGCAAAGAAGTGATTAATTTGGAAGTTGTAATCACTGGGTTATGATCTGAATCTAGTTCGCAGATAGAATATGAGTGGAGAGCAAAGTTTAAATTTGTTAATACAATATCTAGAATATCTGGAAGGTAATTCGCATTAAAAGGAAAGTATGTCGGATCAACGGGCGCAATGATTTTGAAATTTGAGTGCTTTGCGAGATTTAAAAGAAAAGTTCCGGCTGGTTGATTTATTCTACATCCCCAAGAAGTGTGTTTTGTGTTTAAATCACCAAATAAGATAATGGGAGCCTTTAGTTTGAAAATGTCTTGAAGACGTGTTGCAGTCAATTGTTTATTAGGCGGCTTATAAGCTGAAATTATCATTACATTATTACCGTTCTGAAGGTTGATAGTTACTGCTATTGTTTCTAACCCTGGTGTTATTGGGAGAGATGATGTCCAGTGCGGAATACCGGATTTCACTAAAATTAATACTCCACCTGCTGGTACGTCCCCCTGGTCTATCACGTCTATAACATTTGTATCCTTGAACTGTGAAAGATTTGGAAGAAATAAGGTGAGTTTCGGTTAAACATGCTATGTCAATATCATGTGAAACCAGAAAATGTTTCAATTCAGATCGTTTATTTAGAACACCTCGACAGTTCCAGTTTAAAAATGTTAGATTATTGAAGCACGGTGTTTTAAAACGTGATTTTGGAAAATTGAGCTAAGAATTGAGGTTTTTATATTATCAATTAAAGTAGGGAGGAACGATTGAATTAAACGACCAAAGAAATTGACAATATGGCTAGTCAGGAACTCACTTAAGTTAAAATTTCCGTTTGCATTGTTAGTTGAACTATTTGAAGAAGCATCATTAACATTGGTTGAGGCGGGAGGGGGGTTTTGTGAGCGAGTTGAGAAATTAAAATTAGGAATGTTATTAGTGAAAGGCAGGCCAGGAAACTCTCTAGCTTGATAAGTAAAATTATTGTTATTATTGTTATTGTTATTGATATTATTATTGATTGAAGGTGGATTTTTAGTTCCCTTACCGTTTTTGTTTGATTTAGATTTTGCAATTTTGTCATAATATGAACAAACATTCGATCTCACATTTGCCCTGTGACCTTTCACTTTGCAATTACTACATACTGGTACAAAGTTGCTCGGTTCCTTACAATCTTTGGTGAAATGATTGCCCGTACAAATAGCACAATGAATTTTTCTATTGCAATAGTTTTTGGTATGATTATAGTCTTGGCATCTTGAGCATTGAACTGGCCCTGGGAGACGTTTTCGCTGTTCAACACGAACAACAGCATGACACAGTCTATTTAATTTAAAAATATCTTGCCACCTATTTTCTTTCACAATTATCACTGAAACGACAGGAATTGGCTGACCTTCTTTGTTATGTAGTCTATTGACTTTCACAACTTGAAAGTTTTTCGATACAGTTCTGCGAGAATTTGATCTTCAGTAAAGGATTGGTGAACATCTTTTATTACAATAGATAACTTTTTTGATAACGGGTCAGCGTAAGTGTGAAATGATTTGTTATTAGTATTTAGCATGTTCACTAACAGTCTGTAGTCTTCGCTGTTTTCCGTTTGAATTTTAACCTTGCCAAATTTTAACTCGGTAGAAAATTCACTTTTTAGGGTGTTTTTTAAGAGATCGTGAATTTCTGTGAGGTTATCAATGTTATACACAAACACTGGGGGGATCGGATTGATTTCCTCAGAGTCTTGGAGATTTTGTAAGGCGCTGAAACTATTACTAGTGGGGATTGAATATTCTACACTTTGATCTTGACTAATTTTCTTCGACGGCTCATTTGGGTCACTGTTACTACGCGGTCTCTTGGACGACTGAACTATGGGTGAAAGAACATTCGTGAATGTACTTGCCTGAGCAGTTGATGTACCGTCACTTACAGTTGGATCTGAGGGAAAATTTCCGTTGGAGGACGTTCCACTTTGTAGATAGAATCTGCACCTGCTGAGACGTGGTGTTGGCCATTTGCATGGGGATCCATGTTTTGTGACTCCATGTTTTGCTGATATATTTGCTGATGACCAAGTGATGATTGCAGAAGGTTGGTCGACATCAACTCATTTTGTGAATCAGAATTCAATATGTTGAGAGATTCCGATATGCACCGGCCTACGGCAGCGCATGAAGTAGAGTCTGTAGTTATTTTAACTTCAAAACTTATGACCCTTTCTACACATTGAAACTAGTCACAAGTAAAAAAAAAACACAAAATAGTATGAGAATACTAGTTTACACAGTCAACACAGGACAGAACAACACTTTGCACATGAAAGACCGGGCCTAGACTGGTTCGGCCTCTCCGGTGCGAACGAAGGCGACTACTTAACGATGTGCTCGGCTCAGCGGTCGGAACGAGAATGAGGGAATTGTTAGAGAGAATTATGAAAGGGAATTGTGGAAGGGAATTATGAAAAGACACAGCGAATCACGTTCACATCTAGTTAATTAGTAATATGAATAAAACAAAGGTAAAAATGAAAGTATGTACCAAGGCCGTTAACTGGTTCTAATGATCTCGGGCGACAAAAAGATCTGGGGCGGAAGGCCCTCGGGATTTTGTCGCCGCTCGATCATTAGAACCTTTATAACGCCTTTGGTGCATAAATACCTACATCGCACCCGCCACTATACTTCGGATTTCTTTCTTGGCGCCTGGGGGTGTGTCATCAAAATGGAATATCTCACGGTGTTTCGCGTCGTCCTCGGTTGTGCCGCTAGGAGTCGCATGATCGCCAATACTGCTCGCTACAGTTGCGATCATGCGACTCCTAGCGGCACAACCGAGAACGACGCGAAATACCGTGATCGTATTCCATTTTGACGACATGCCCCCACGGGCCAAGAAAGAAAAGCCGAAGTATAGCTGGCGAATTGCGGGCGCTGGTGCATTCTGCCCTCGCGAGCGGCGCGAGGGTCGTGGGCCGGGGACGTTGGTCAGCGCCCGCCCGCCGCCGCGCAGCGCCGCGCAGGACGTGACGTCACGCTCGCAGGCGGAAGCTGCAGGGTGGGGCACAAACAAGGCTGCAGCAGCTCTCTGGGATAGAACCGTGTCAGTGGGAACGTTAAATGGATGCGGGAGCGGGCAATTGGTGGAGGAATGCGCAATGAAAAGTATGAATTGGAGAAAACCATTTCGATTCGTGTAAAAAAGATTCTAAAAAATAATTCTGGAAATGAAGTAAAGGTTTATATTCATTTTTTTTTCATTCTTCTTCTGAGTTGTATTGTCATCTATATTTCTTACTTGATACTTACGATGCCTTTGAAAATTACGATCGAATTACGAAATGAAGTCAATCGAAGAGAGTAGCATTCGTTAAAATGCGAAGCTAGTATGTCTGTCACATTTCAATACCCTTTTGCCTTCTGTGCGACTAGCCCCAGGCCAGGAATATTGAATATTTGTACATTTGTTGGTACGGTCGATATAATAATTAATTTTTAATAAATCAACAAAAAATTTAATGGATACAAAACTGCCCGTAAATTGTAATTATTTTTGCTTAATACAGATTTCTCTTGCACATTACTTCATTAATCTAGCAACATAATTAGACTCGTATTATTAGTGTACGTAATGTTAGTCGCGAAGTGGAACAACAATACTTTAATGACAGTACTTGAGATTAGATGTTCATGCACGTATCTTTAAGTTATTGTCAGACCTGTATTCAACTATGATAATATGCATGTCGGCACCATTTAGTAGTAAATTCTCCAGTGGAGTTTATGACAGTGTCATAAAGGAGACACATAATTTCATAATGTCATTTCAAAACTTTTGATATATCGCCAACATTGCGACATCCTTCATCAGAAAATCTGCTATCTATGAAGACTTAATTTGTAGAAGATAACACTGCACCCACTCTTTTTCGAATAAGTACAGACAATGAGATCTAGAATCGTAAATTTACATTAAATTGTTTGATTCATCATCTTTGAATACTCCACGCATGCCGATTGTGATGTCAATGAATTGTAGTGATAAATGATGGAATAAAATTTGATAAGAGGTAATAAAAAGGCGATTCCTTGCTGAAAAGTAGTAATATGCCAAACATCATCGATTATATGTTACATTGTTCGACAAACACCTTTGCCATTAGATTAAGGATGAAAATGCTTTGGGAAATAATGTTTCAAACTTCAATTATAATGTATATTTAACAGTAGTAATATCAACCCATTTATGTCTTATACATCAACAATACAATTCACACAACTATGTGCATATATACATACGTATGATTAACATAATTTAGAGTACTTATATTAATCACTCTCTTGGTAAGTTCATGTTTGGACGAACATAATTTCAACATCTTTCAAAAATGTTCATGCTGTACTTTTAATACAAATAAAATGGGGAAATCAGAGAATTACCTTGCGAAATTTGTAAATTAAAGTTGTTTATTTTCGACCTTGCGTGAATGTTGGACTAAATGGTAGGCAAACTTCTACGCGAAAAATTTTCTTTATTGTACAAAACTTGCTATAATGGAACAATAAGAACTTACATGCTTTAATAAATTAGTTTTAAGAACACCTTTTCATTATTATCAGGCAAAATAACATATGTTTAATAAAATTGTGAAACTTTTTATAGACGCCTCGTACAGGTCTTTCCTTTTACAAATCTTCAAATAAAAAATGTTTCAAAAATGTTCAGTAAAATGTAATTTCCGCTAGAGTTATAAATAAACATTTGAATTATTCTTGTTTGATTCTCATAATGAAAAAGATTTAGGTTCGATATTCCTTGCAAATGATAATTGCGGATGGATTCTGAATTTCTTGAAAATAACACGTGGATTTTTCTTCTTGTGGAACAAGCATATTGTCGTTTCACTGAATGAAAGCCGCTGTCTAGTCTGCCCATATCCATAAACAGGATTCGGACTTGCGTTTAGCTGACTCGTTCTGAACGTTGTGCGGTAGTCTCAGGCATCAGCCAACATTATAGCGCACAGGAACTTCACGTGACCATTCTATTATAAACACATAGAAATAATAAAACATAAATATACCGTTTCTTAAAATGTTTTTATTACATACAAAGAAATATAAATGAACGTACTTTAACTCGCGAAATAATGCAGCATGCAGCAGCAAAAATACTGCTGAACAAAACGGTACAATAGTAGTTTATGCAATTAGTTTATAATGTTCAGCTTTATTGCATGAGTACACGTTGTGAAAACGATCGACGCTAGGAGCAAATTTGTACGAATGGCATAAAGTAACATACACGACTTGCATGTAGTTTTTTTTTTTTGTACGACAGCATTATAAATTTATAAGAGAATCAACTTAATTTAGCGAAACAACTTTCCGAATGTCTTGGGTACTTGACATCCATGGGAAAACTGTGGTCGGCTGTTCTGTTTACCTCTACCTCCCCTCGATTCTCTCTCTGCGATTGACTGGATGTGTGATGACACAATCATTCGTGCTGTAAAATCAAATACGTCATAATTTGTGCCGTAAAATGCCCGATTATGAACAAATTCTTACAACGGAACAGGACGTTTATAATGCTGGTATACAAAAAACCATGTTTTCCTTAAAATAGCACGCACACTGATCAAGAATAACAAATAAAATACTCTCCTATGACACTGCAAAATAATATTTTTTAAACAAAAACAGGCTTTACAAATGCTGCAATTCCATTCTATAGTTTACCTACAATGCAACTTTTCCTTACACACTAAGAATATAAAAAAAGGTGTTACTCCAAAACGCAACACATGAATAGAAAATATTATAGCGGGCGACCTCATCTTTGGAGTCATGCTGTCATACGACGTCAGCAGTCCAAGCTGTGACGCTCTGGCTAAGAGAATTCAGTCGGCACGCGCAATATGAGAAACAGGGGAATAACGCAATCAAATATTCGCATTTTCTATCTTAATCCAAACAGTTTCATTGCTTTTTGATTTTTCTCTAGTTACAGGGTATCTAACAAAAACTGACATATCTCACAAGGCCGGGTAGCTCGTTGGTTAGCGTGCTCGCTTTCCACAGTGCAACCCCAAGTTCGATTCCTGGTCGAGACAAATTATACCTGTGCGCTTTATGTCCCAAATGTACATCTATTGCTGTTTGACGATGATAAACACCACCTTAAGGTTGTGAAGACCGGTAGAGGGATGAATTCGTCCTAACCACACGAAGCCCTTATCCCAAGGCCGAGAGGCCGGGTCACCGCTGGTCGGCCAAGGCCCGTAGCTGGCTGTGGAGCCGAAGGAAAGGACAGGACAAGACAGGTACTTGTAGTAGTTACTGACGATAAGTACAGGTACTATAGGTCAACCACTTAGAAAAAGAAACCCTTTACTGCGTCTTCGCGAAAAGTGGCGGAGGGGAAGGTTACCTTTTCTTAGAGCCTCAACTTCCCGCCTTGAGGAGCCGCCGCCGCCTCGGCCTGGGCGGGCGGGGAGAAGACAGCCTGGTCTTGTCGAATGTCCCCAAACCTAGAGCAGCGGTGTCAAGGTCTTCTACTGGTGGCTACGTCGTGGCACCGTGGCATGACACGAGCTTCTCTGCGCAACTAGCGTCGAGGAAGGAAACTATTAATAACGCCGCCGTTTTACAATAGGGATGACGTTGTTTCTGGTAGCAGGGTAATAAAGTGCGTGGAGGGACGATTTTGTCGTTGTACTCGTGCCACGGACTCACGCTCGTGGCATCGACCTTGACAACACTGACCTAGAGTGGATGATCTTGGCTGTCCGGGTGACGCCGCGTCGAAGGCTGTGTTGCCGACGTTTCGACCATCTTATCGTGGTCTTCCTCAGGGCTGCAATGCGGAAGAGGAAGACCTGAGGAAGACCACGATAAGATAGTCGAAACGTCGGGAACACAGCCTTCGACGCGGCGTCACCCGGACAGCCAAGATCATCCACATGACTCCGGCCGCGGAAGCCTACGACTTCACTGACCTAGAGTGTTGAAGCATGAGAACTAAGTTTGAAGAGCGAATCAGTTATCGTAGCAGGCGCTCCTTGAGTTCAACTAAGCTCCCCCTCGGGAGCAGTTGGCTTCGCGACGCCTCTCTAGGTAAGCGACGTCATGATGTTTTTGTCTAAGTGGTCGAGCAATAATATATACTTTTTTTGTATTCAAATATTATAAAAGACCTTTTCTGTTGCAATAAATCATTCACAATCGGGCGTTTTACGGCAGAAATGATGACGTATTACATTTTACGGCACGAATGATTGCGTTATTACACATTCAGCCAATCGTAGCGGGAGAATCGAGGGAGGTAGAGGTAAACGGAACAGCCGAACACCGTTTTCTTGCACAGATGTCAAGTACTCGAGACATCACAGGAAAGTTTCACAAAATTAAGTTTGATTCTCTTATAAATGTATAATGCCTACATACAAAAAAAAATAACTGGTTTATAATGCTGCTTTATTGCATTCGTACACATCTGAAAACTCGCTCCTAGTGTCGCTCGTTTTCAAAGCACATAGTCATGCAGTAATATTACATTATGAAACGATGTTGTAATGATGGGTATTAATACACGAGTGTGATATTACGATACGAGCGAGTATTGTAAACTTCACACGAGTGTGTTAATACACATTACATCGAGTTTCATACGGTACTTTTACTACGAGTTTCAAACCTTTACATTGAATAGTTTCGTGGCAGTTGATTCAGCCAAGTCCACCTAGCGAACAGCTACCTAAATCGACCCTCGCATGCTGCCGCAGGTGGCTGTGTTTACCTGTCCGCCTGCGAGGGGGTACTGCGCAAGTCAAATAGGATGAAAGTGACATTACGATCTAATTTATTTTAAATAATATTCAACGAAAAAATACTAATAATAAAATAAATTAAAATTACCGAGCATAATATAATATCAAATACAATTTTAATGTACACAGTCGAACGAAACATTTGCTAAAACGATTCCCAATGATTAATTAAGTGTCAATACTTGGTTTGTAAACTTCTCTGTGATTAGTCATATCATAATGAAAACTATATCGAAATGAGTATCATTATGCAACTGGTTGCAGCCATCAAATGACAGCATTATACAATTGGGAGTAGAAAAAGCGTAGCATTATAAACTAATTGCATAAACGACAATTATAGTAATATTGGTGCTTACTTGAGCGTGGGAGCGTCAGGCGTAGAGGGCGGTGGGGGCCGGGTCGTTGGGCTGCGGCTGCGCGAGGAGCGCGAGCGCCATGTCGAAGGCGGCGGGGCCCGGCGGGGGCGCGGGCGCGGGCGCGGGCGGGGGCTCCGGCCAGGGGCCCAACTCCAGCGTGGCCGCCGGCGCGGGCCTCCCGCGCGGACGCGGATGCAGCAGCGGCGCCTGGATCAGGTGCCTGCGACCAAGGATTGATTGACTGATTGATGATTCCTGACTTCTCAATTGAATGGAGTAATACAAGATGCCATCTCCGTATTTATTGTCGGAGATGACATCTTGTATTACTCCATTTAATTAGGTCAACAACACCGCATCACAATTTCCACACTTGTCAATTGATATGATGATTAGATTATTGATGGCAAATTTTAGCAAAACATCAATACTGCGTACTTCACTAAATTCACTCCACTTGCATCTAGCGAAACGATATCCCAATAAAACGTGTACGGTATATACTATACTCGGTCCAGTCACATAATCAATTATTTTGAGATTCGATCATGCCAAAGAAAAGTGGGGGCGTGATAAATGAGTAACATGGAAAATGATTCACATTCATTTATTGAACAATAACAAACTTTGTGCTGAGGTGTGTGGTACTCGCTAATGTTTTGTCGTCCTGCCAACTGGAAAACGTCGCATTGAAATAATAAAAAATTACATTTCAAAACTTCTTTTTAAGGAAATTTGTTTTAGGTGATTTATTCTGTGATTAAAAGTAGAATGGAGTTGCAGTTTAATTGAATCTGCGGAAAAGGAGAACAGCTTGGATTCTTTTGTATTCGATTATTGTGGGCTGATCCTTCGTACCTTCACTTTTAATTTATCTGTAGATAATTTATTCTTATATTTTGTCATGCTTTTATACACGATTTGTGTTAATTCTTAGAATTTTCTTTCTAGATGGCTTTGCAACAAAGAACTACGCTAAAACTCTACGTAATTTCTCGCCCGTATTTTCACACAAAGTTGCGCGGAAAACTCAAATTTTTGAAAAATTGTACATGACTTTATTTCAAAATCGACCTTTAAGGAACAGATTTAATGCAGGGGAAAATTCTCTATCTTTAATATTTTAGTTGTAGGTGACGTCGAAAAAAAATTCGTAATTTTCAAAAGAATCTTTGCAATCTTTGAAAATCAAATTTTCGAAAGACGTTTTGCAATTTAAAAAAAATGGGTTTTCAACGAACATGAGACTTGCACCAATTCTTTAAACATATTTTACACTATCTAAAAACAAAATGTAATAAAAAACGGTGGAGTCATTTTTTTAATTTCAAAAATGTCCCAGGGGCTTCATGTAAAATCCCCCCAAAATTAATCGGTTTCAAATTCAAGGGCCTGCAATATCAACCAGATCGATTGGGGAATATCAAATTTGGAGAAAATCGGCTGAACTGTTTATGCGCTAGCGTTGTTAACAGACGGACTGACGGACAGACGTTTTGCCGTCATTCGATTTTTCGGTATCAAGGATACACAAAACGTGGATTCCGGCTACACCACGTGTTAGATGATTCCCTTCCCCTAAATTTAGCAACTGGATGCATCCACTTTCTTTACCAGGGTCGTGTAATAAGAGTTTTTCTGCCGAAAATTCGCCGTTTTTTTTCGCGCAGCGTTACATAACTTTCTCTCTACCCCGTAGCGAGAAAGTAAAATGTCTAGCAAAAGAGTATCTAACTGTACTCACTGAACTGACGCTTCAGAGGCGTCAGAGGCTGACGCTGGGCTCATTGAGCTGGCGGAAGAACACATTTCGCGAAGCGATGCTGCCATTGGCAACGCTCTTGAGATTTAGAAAACGTCAAAAAAATCTGTTGCTGGCCTGGATCGACCACCGTGCATCTCGCTGCAATGCAACTGATCAGCTTTCACGGACCACACATTCGTGTGGGACGAGAGAAGGAGTAGAGTATGAAAGTGGTAAAAGGGAACATTCTATTTGTATTCTCAAATTGTAATACAGATTTTGGAGTATTATTCTAAGTTTGGATTTCTAAGGAAATTTTAAGGTCATGAAATTAGGGCAACATGTACTACTCCTGGTACTCCAGCTCCATGTACTAATCTGTGTCACCTTACTGAATTCCCAGATAGGAAGTAGCCGCGTGCATTGGCGCCTAGTTAAGAGCGTGAAATGATGGATTAGGGATATGTGGGGATTAGGGATGATGGTGGCCTGAAATTCCATTGATTCACTTTTTCAGGATTATAAAACACAGTTGCCGTGAATTTTGAGGAAACCCTCTTATAATAGTGGGGGCAAATCGACCAATATATAACGTTTGCTTGGAGAAAGTGTAAAAGTTGAGCAAATTGCAGATTCATTGACAGTCGCGTTCATAGAAGACAGGACGAATAACAATGTGGAATCTGAATCTCAAGATTGACTCACTATGAAAACTGGCGACTTTATATCGATTCAATCCCTGACAGTAATTTGGGAACCATTCGAATCTATTTTTAGCGAAATTTGGCATTGGAAACAAGAAGGCATGGTGTACACTCCTACAAATACACAGACACACACACACACACAAACACACACACACAAACACACACACACACACACAAAAACACACACACACACACACCACACACACACACACACATACACACACTCAACAATCTACCTTTTCCCTCTGGCCTATTTTATTAGTCGCATTATGTATGTTATGTTGATCTTTGCGAACTTTCCCCCCTTGAGTTTAAAAAATGAAAGACGATTAATGGGAGAGAAATGAAGTAATGTAATATATTAAGTGTGGATTACAAAATTGTCTGAATTGCGTCAATGTATAAATATAATATATTAAATATAATAAGCCATAAAAGTTTTGTCCACGTGTCATAAAACCACAAAGGTAAATTTCCCAAGCAATATCCGGTATAACGAGTAATTTTCCAAGTCTCGAGCTTTGTGCTCACAACAGTGACTTCATTGACCCTTTTAATTACAAAATGTCAATACTTCTAATCGCAGCTGACCAAGAAATTGCATGTTTTTGGTACTCACGTATTGCTTCGGTCTAACGGACAACTCCTCTCGGTCTATTACAGAAATCGTAGCCTTACCTCTTTGTCCGTGTAGAACTATTTGGCGCAGCTGCTATGATGGCGAAGTGAAACAGCAAAGTTATCACGAAAAGAGGTGTGACGTACGGCTGCAACAAAATAAATGGGACATAGGTTACTTATGTTTAATTAACTGTTCATTGCTAATTTTGTTTTCGCCACTTTCATTTTGAAACACTACCAAAAGTACAAATATTTTCATGCGCATTTCACAACTTCTATGCAATTTTCTCCTTGTCCGGATTGAATTTTCTAAGAAACGCAGATAAATTCGAAAAATTCGAAATCGGCGACAATGCCGGATATGTTCTAAAGTGATGAAGAATGTAGAAAAAACGTTTTATTGATTTTTTTAAAAAAATATTTTCAGTTGCATCAACAGTTAGGTTATTAGCGACTAAATAAGTTCAATATAATATATTTTACATTAATAATATTAAGTTTTTACAATATTGAGGTGACATTACAATGATGGTTATGGGTACAAAAACATAAAATATAAACAATAAAATTGCATCCCTGATAATTAATACAGAAAGGAGTCGGAGATTACATATTCTATTACAGTTAAATATTGCCCAAAATATTGATACAAAATTGTATTACATTACTTTTGTATGTATTATCTCTCAGAATATAATTAAAAATTTCGTATCAAAAAATGTACGTCTGATGGAATTGTAATGGGGACATTCCTAGAGGATGTGGGAATGTAGTTAATGTTCAGCTGGAAATTGGCAGTGGTACGTATCGGGTTAGTTTTTTATCCAGTATATGGCTGTGGGAAAATTTGATATGGCTTGATCTAATGCGTGAAAGGGTTATTTGTTCACGACGTGATTGATTTATTTTCGGACGTTTCCCCTACATTATTTCAATTAATATTTAGTATCAAATTAATTGAAAATAAAATGTTTCACTACATTTCAGTTAAACAATTAATGCATTTAGCTCCTTTTTGCATGTTTATTATTTAATTCATTTTAGATTGCTGTAAAATTCCTTGATCATAAGCGATCAAATATATTTTACAAATATTTGTATGTTTATTGGCGCCTTTTGTGGGGATTATGTAATGAATTGTTTATTCTTCCTACCATTGCAGAAAGAAAAAAGACGGAATCAGTTTTATGTCGGGACATTTACTGCTGTGCATGGTACTAAAATTTTCTTCTGCAATTCATTTTATCTGATCTGATTCTTATCAAGGATAATCAAAATATTTTTAAGAGTTGATATTTTGAATCTGAAATAGTGTAATATTTACACTTCAATGTCCTTTGTTTGAATTTATCCATTCGAGAGTATTATGTTTATAAAGTTTACTACTCTATGTTATTGGTTTAAGTCAGGAACCGTGACATTATGTATCCTACAAGTGCTTTAGGTCTGTGTCATCTAACAAATGTCTTGAAAATTATCTGCCTGTATCCTACTAGTATTATAACTTGCTATGTACATATCATTAATAAGTTTAATAATGATTAAGTTGATCATTAAACGAGTAGGTAATCAGCGTTTTTACCACAAATATTACTAAAAAGAACAATCTTTGATTTAAACTTAGATATAAGGGAATAATAAATAAAACAAGTTGGTAGGCTGCAAAACAAAAGAATTAAAGGCTCTGTCGTATTATTAAGTCATGGTTTTTGGAAACAAAGGTTTCCGTGAAACGTGAAAATGGTGGTTTTACCTTAAAGTTGCCGTGAAACATTAAAATCCCAATAGTATTATAGAGTCATCAGTATTATTGTTCTTTGGTGACTTGCCAGCTATCACAAAAACAAACAACAGAGAGACACATTTGCTCGAACATAAAGAAAATTACATTTATGGTTACACGATTCACGGATGGTTTAAATTCACTGTAAAACAGCCATCAACTACTTATTGAAAGAGAAAATGAGATTCAAGAATACGAATAAGTTCTCTTGTGATTGTGTCGTTAAAAGATTTGAATGTTCTATTTTGTGCCTGAAAAAGATGTACTTTATTCAAAATAATATTCAGAAGTTGTAGCTAGAAAATCTTAGATAAAATTTGAAAGTGTTTAGTTAAATCTGGAGTAAAGAACTCTTTCGAAAAATAACGTGATTGTAAAATATACACACTATTTAATTTACAATCTCATTGGGTTTGATTTGTTTAAGTGTATTGAGAATGGGAGCGATTGGAAGATCAGGAGTAGCAGCGGAGTACAAGCGATGGAATAATGAGTGTTGGTACGAAAAGCTACGATCGATAAAGTAGGGTTTCAGCGGTGATACGTGTGACGAATATGAGATCGTGGCAGGTACCTCCCAGTCGTTCATGTTATGTTGGAGGAAAGTCTAAGTCGAAGGTGTTCTTGATGAAACTCTTGAATTTCGAATTTATTCAGATATCGATGTGTGTAAGCCTCTCTGTAGAACACAAGGTAATGTCAGAGACCACGCCGATATAAAGCAGTATCCACTGCTAGTTTTATGGGTAGAAGAGACCCTGATCCAGGAGCTTGGGAATACCAGGTGTAGTTGTTAGGCGATGCATTAGAGGACCAGCACGAAAGTAAAATTGACCTCGTCGGTATCTGTTGAAACTTCTGCGAGACTAATATCTCAGATTGATGTCATTGAGATCCAATCGTCTGCAAGTGGATTTGGCGGGCCTTTAAATGGTCACTCCATCTGCTATATTCATCATTCATGAAGTGCAGCTGTTTGTGTGCGTATCGCATTGACAATTGCGAATAGGAAAGGGCTTCTCGTTGTCACGGATCCGAGTACCGTTTGGTTCCATGTATTCACATCGCTGTGTAACTGGGTCTGTCACGATATCGATCATGCAAGTTTTCAGACTCGATACATTAAGATTGAGTATCAGTGTCGGCTTAGATTTATCGGTTTGGTTGCTGACTTTTGCACCATTCAGGTCACTGTAGAAAGTAGGTAGTTTCGAGTATTTTAAATACGTCATGAATCTCTCCTATTACCAGCGTGTCGCTGCTTCTTTCGTCCAAAAAGTGGAATGGAGCATGATTGTCGTCAGCTATTTGCGAGTAATACAAAAATAAAGTTTAAAGATGGGCTTGTGGTAAATCTCGTTCTCAAAATGCCCAATATTTCGGAACTAAAGAGATACGTGAGACGCGAAGAACTTCCGTAAATGGGTGCATTTGATGTGTACGCACATGATTAATCAGATGGGTAGTAAATCTGTGCATCAGAAGTGTGTAAATCTGTACGTATGTGTATGTAATTTTCTTAAAATTATTATTAATGTTAAAGATTGGGTTTGCTTAGGTCTCTTTTGGGAGCTCCTTTATAGTACTATCGTTTCTTGTTGAAGTAGTAGTTGTAGTTCTTTTATTGTGTTGGGTTTTAAATTGTTTTTGTATTGAATCGTATGTAGGCTCATGATTACCACCTAGCAAGGCTAGTAACTCTGTTGAATGTCACGTAGATGAGCTGTTGGATGTTGTCTTTTTTTTATAAACATTCTCAGTAATAGTGCCTCCCTGAGACTTGTGATTAGTAAAGATGCAAGCAGGCATCAACAGAAACTATTTCCATTTATACCTAACGTACTTTGTGACAAATGCATTCCTTTCCATTTGTAAGGAATCAATACTTCTGAAGTGATACCATATCGGCAACTGAATGTAGAAATCGTGGCCTTCTAATAATGAAACTGAGTGCCTTTCTGGAGAGACGGGAAAAGGGCTTAGGAAAATTTGACAGCGGGGAGCAGTCGGGCTGTGCGTTTCTGAAGAGACAGGTAAACGACTTCTACTGCGATTTTTCTAACATTGCCCCTCAAGGCCCGTCTTTACAATGAAATATGTCACGGTATTTCGCGACGTTCTCAGTCGTGCCGCCAGACATCGCATGATCGCAACCGTATCAAGCAGTGCTTGCGATCATGCGACTTCTAGCGGTACTAGGGAGAAAGACGCAAAATGCCGTGTGATATTCCTTCGTGGCCGTAGGGACTTAAGGGGCAGAGGTAGAAGAATCGATAGGAAAAGGTGACAGCGGGATGCAGACGGTATACGGCCGGCGCGGGCGGAGCGGTGCGACCTTGGTGCAGGTCGCGGGCGGAGCGGGCGCGTGCTACTGGCCGATAACGCGACCCGCGCCCGCGCCCGCGCCCGCTCCTGCGCCCGTGCTGCCTGCAGCGACACTCCGACCGATACCAGCGCCTCAACCAACGCTCCAGCCTCCGCTCCGCCAGAAGTGCAGAGCCAGGGGCAAGCGTTTTATTGCATTTTCGGATCACATACGCGGGTCACCACGTCACGTCGTATGATTTAACGTGGAGGTTAGGAAAGATTAAGATACAACTGCGCGGCAAGTTCGTTCTGTCAGGAGCTCTGACGCATTCATGATGTTTGCGAATGGGGAATAAGTACAATTGCGTTCTTTTGGTCGTACGCGAGACGAGTCAGGACCGAGTAACTTCGTGACTGATGACGGTGATGTGTATGCGCGTGTGTGTGGAAAATTACATGACTGACGTGAAAGTCGAGGCAATTTTCTCTGAATCAGTGATGGTACAGTCGCGTACTCTTTGATTCTTACCTATTCATAACTACGTACAGGTACAGGTTCACGTATGAGGTTTAATGGCATATTCCTTTGAGAAACACGCAATGAAATGGGACGGCTTCACGACTAAATTTACTTCCGTCATACAGACGGAGGACGTATCATCTAACTGGAAAAAGTATGAGTTTTAAAACGTGGAAATAAAATACAAAAAAAACATGAAGCATTAGGTAAAGACTCTTTCATTTGTCGGGCCCCCCCGTGAAAGAATACCACCGGGAGAGCATAGTGAATGACAACGCCAACATACGATTGAAATTACATCTTTTAACCTAAAATGTTTAATGCCCAGTTGACGCTTCGCGATGTTATCCGCTGTTGATAACGAAACTCTAGCCTTACGTCTGTGCAATTAACTTAAAACAAACTTCAGTCTACAAAACATCTCATTTCCTACGCATTTTATGCAAAATAACTTTATGAAATAAATCTAACAAAATAAAAAGGAAGGCAAATGTTCTCGAGCTAATTATCAATTGCAGTGCCTTATCACTTGTAAATTGAACATTTCAATTAATTATTCCTATCAAAAGTAATATTATCATCTATTATTATTATCACACTGTTTTTATTTCTATCCTTCTAACTTTTCTTTCCTTCGTTCTTTATGTAAAACATTGAGTTTTTGAAAATCTTTCAAATTTATGTCATCACTAAAACAAACTTCACACAAGGTACGAAATTAAACAAGTCATCATTGTGAAATTTAACCTAGAAATTCGAACTACAGAATACCTACGTTTGTGAGTTACCATCTGTCGCTCTCCGCCTTGATTCTCCGACCTCACAGCTTTGAGAGTCGATTTGTGAACGGGAGCTCATTAAGGGATAAAATCCAAAAATAGAAATGGAAGGTGTAAGTGGTATCTAATCCCTTACACCTCGATTTCATTTTGTGTGCTATTTTCACGGGAAACAATGAAATTTTAAATTTGGCATTTTCCAACAGTAAACAAATGTAAACGTCGTTGCCTCGCAGCACACAGCAGGTCGCTCTCATGAGCGAACAGTTATGTTAACGGGTGATGAGAATAGTTTAGTTTAGTTTAGTTAATGCCTTATTTTACGTGGCGAGACTCGGGCCATCAGGCCCGCTCTTCCGTCTGACCACGCAAATTTCGCTACGCTCCTTTCACCTAGCGGAGAAAGAAGGTATTATCGATATATAGCGACCAGCGGCGGGTTCCATCGGGGTTTGTGGCTCGGGAAATCAATTGTTCAGTCATCACTTCAAGTCATTGCAGTGTCTTATCAAGAGATACCAGGGTTCGAGTCCCGACGGTGGCAGGAGTTTCGACACTAGCTAGGTAGCTTTGTCGACTTTAGACGCTGACTGGAGGAGAATTCTAGCTGCTCTGATTTGCAGATTTCTGTTCTCCGATCAATACCAGGTGAATGCCGATACAGTATCTAACAAACAGGCCACTAATCGCGGGCGATCTTTCCTTCCTCTTCCTTGTATCATCTTCACTTACACAAACAAACATGCACTACAACACCACACGTGTCGGGAGTTTAGAGCTTGTCCCGGCGGAGGCGGTGCCCCGCCTGTGGGAGATACCTGTTGGGGAAACCCCGCAAGTCGCTGTGCAGATGAGCGTTGGATTTCACCATCCAACGGGAAAAGATCACCGTCACCTCGCGTGATAATACATGCAGTCCACGTACGGGACTAATGACTTCCGAAGTTGACGCGCCCGGAACCACAAATCAATCAAGCGGCGGGTCCCACTATACACTTCGATTTAAACATTGGGTCTGTTGACGTAAATCAGCTGTTACGGTGTCACCCAATCGGGAGCTTGGATGACACCTACAGTAGTGATGTTTAAGTTTCCAATCGGATGACTCGTAACAGATGATAATCTGCCGATGGGCACTATGAATAAATCGAAGTATATACTTCGATTTCTCTATAGTGATCGATGACAGGTCATTGTTACACCTCCTGCCTTATAAAATGAATCTTTATGACAGTGGGAAGCACATTTCTGAGGACACATTGAGAAGGACGTTCGCGAATTAATTAAAAATATTCATTTTATAAGGCAGGAGGCGTAACAATGACGTAATGTCATCGGCCACTCTAGAAAGATCGAAGTATAGGTGATGTGGTCCTGTCAGCTGGCGAGCGCGGCGCCGCGCAGGCTGTCCTCCCGGGCACGTGTACTTACGGCGGCCGCCGCTGCGCACGCGTGCGGGCGCTGACGTCGCCCGCTGCGGGCATGCCTCCGCCTCCAGCGACAGCGCTGCACTGCACGCGCTCTGCCACAGCCGCCCCGCCCCCGCCACATCGTCTTGCTCATGACTGCCTCCCACCGCTGCCGTCCCCGCCGCCGCCGCCGCCGCCGCTTTGCTCAAGTCTGACTCCCGTCGCTTGACTGTCATTGCCACGCATTGCCCCATCAAGGTCTGAGCTTCTCTGGCCGTGGACGCCTGAAATTCGCTCCGGGGTATTTCGAACACTTTCATGCAGCGTAAGACGTGCTCTATGCCGCCTTGCTCGCGCCTACCTCCCGCCACGTACGCCCCTCACCGCTGCCTCATGTTTGATTCCCCCTGCCGCCGCTGTCCCCACCGCCGCCCCAAGTTTGATTCCCCCTGCCGCCGCCGCTGCCGTCCCCATCGCCGCCTCAGATTTGATTCCCGCCGCCGACGCCTCTTCCGCCTTCCTCGCCCCCTAATGTCACTGTCACTGCCACGCATTGCCCCATCAAGGATTCAGCATCTCTGGACGCCTGAGATTCGATCAGGGACTATCGAACACTCTCGTACGACGTGCGACTATAATGCTATTATGACAGGATCGGATTCATATATTAAGAAGCCCTAACCATGATTTAACTGCAAGGCTCCTGAATAATATGGAAATTTAAGAACACGCTCAATGAAAACGAATAGAAAATAAACGAATTTTTTACAATGAAAACATTTATTATACAAATTGTTTTACACCTTTCATTGGTGCACAAGGAATATGACGTATCTAGAAATCTTATTTTCGGTAAAGTGATGATCTACTTGTATATTTAAAAATATATGTTAAGCAATACAAATTTTATAAAGGTTGTTCACAAGACAGCTTGTTTGTAAATTAAAGCCACTTTGTCTTTAGCCGCGAAATAATCTGCACCGTTCATATCAAATCCGCCCTTCTGCTAATTGATATTTTTTTTAGGTTGTCACTTTTTTGTGCCTTTGTGATAGAATTTTCTATAGATGTATTTAAAAAAAAAAGAATCCCCTATTCAACAGACACTGGAAGTCGGCTAATACATTAATCTAATCCTTAATACTTATACTTTATCCAGCTTGTTTCTGGGCTCAATCTACATCAGAACCAGTACTGGTAAGTACCAGTACTCAGTACTGGCAGCGACATTCTATGCAAAGAGAGATAATATAGAAAGATGTAAACTAAAATGACGTTTATATGCAAGTTCGATTGTATTCAAACGAATGTCTGAAATCTTCATCTGACCTCCTGCCGCCATTGCCCCTCTGGGCATTGTTTGCCGAATGGGTCAGCATCAAGATACGTAAAGATTGAGACGCGGCATATGCGACGATATTACGATACGTAAATATTACGGCACATGCGACGATTTGTAGTGTCTTGGCAATTCAAATGGCAACATGTTTCAGCACGTCTCAAGGCCTTTTTTCTCTCAGATAATCTTCCTCATCCATATCACATAAATCTCTAGAACTTGCTTTCGTACATTCCCATTTCTTCTTTGCGAGACGGTTCTGCCTGCAACTGAACCCAGAGAATAAAATGCAGTAACGCAGTCACGAATAACCTTTTAAAAGTATATTTAAGTGTAAGTGATACTAATTGTGACGTGATTTTCCTTTCCATCACCTCCTACGTACCAATGCTAAACTTCTTGGTAAGAATAGATGCTTACTGAAACTAATTGTTCAAAATCCTCTAGTACTCTTTACATTTACTTCGTTTTCTTAATGTATGAATTCACTGCTGTGTGATTTCATCATTGCGTCTGGTGCAATGATACTTATGCAGATAGATTACACTGTCAAGATAACGCCTAAATTAAGATTCGATTGTTCGTGGGCTACGTTGTACTGCTGACGATGTTAATTTTCTGCGCAAGGTTACAATATTTTTGTCACTAAAAACTTGAGAATTACGAAAAGTGAAATGAAAGGAATGTGACGTTAGATGCTATTGTTAATTGTGGATGTGACGCAAATGCGAACGATACTCGCGTCACAACGTGTTTACAACCGAGAAGTATCTTTTCTCCTTGTCTTCAGTTTTGTTTCAATGACTTTTGGTTTGTTCCTTGTATTTCTCCTGTAGAAGACGGTGTGGATTATAGAAATCGTTATGTACGTATCAGCAAGCACTCTAATAATTATAAGGAAGTGATTGAGTTGTGATATTGCGGCCAATATCATTAATAATATCTCAAACTTTAACTCTTCTTTGCGTTATATTACGTTTGGAACGGCGATATTAGCGACGAATGGTGTATTTACAACAGTTTTATTATCCATGTGTATTAAGGGAACCTGTGAAATGTTTTTTATCCATTTGTGTTTGGTGAACCTGTGGCGAGTACCTTGGAAATGGTCATGGTAAAGCGAATGTAGATTATTTCACTTTAAGTACAGATTTCTTGGGAAAAAATATTGGATCTCAAGAATAAAACCTCTGGGAAACTCTTAAGTGACTGTTACGTACAAAATCACCCGCAACAATATCTCAAACTTGGTCTCTGCGTTACATTACGATTTCAACCGCAACGTATAAAATATTCACAATTTTATTATTATCCATTTTTGTTCAAAAGACCCTGAGCAGTTGGTCCATGCAAACCTGCGTAGATCGTACGCGGAGACTCAACTGCCCAATGCACCCTCGAGAATAATGCGAAAACGCGCTTTTACAAAACCCACGCAAAGCGTAAAACGACCGTAATCCTAATTGAATGACCCTTTCGCAGCGGTTGCCAAAGACGTTCCAAAGATGCCATTCGAGTGAGAAACATTGCTCGAGTTATTTAACGATCGGTGCATAATTCTATTGCGACATTTTTAATGACGGTAACTTGGAATGCTGCATCTCTCCAGATACGGCAGGTAAAAAGAGCACTGAAGTCAACATATAACGGTCAGCTAATCAATAAAACTACAAAAATGTAGGCAAGTCAATACTATAAACGCGTTTGTTTTATAAGGTGGCGGCCATCATATACTATTTTAAATTTCGCTTACTTTTCATTTACCTACCTTTAGAATATTATTTTTTAAACAACTATTTCATTTATTTTTCAATTAATATATATTAATTATATTTTCCCCGAGTTATTTATTTAGTTGCCTCCTCTTGCAGCTGTACACTTGTTTACGTTGTAGCACTTAGTCCAAGATCGCAAGTAGTGTAACTCCTTGAAATTAGTCATGGATACAATTGCGAGTGTATGGAGGAATACTGATCCAACCACAATACATCTACATCCTAGAAGAGAACATGTGGATTCAGACTGTCAACAAATATGGGTCACTTCCCTGTGTAAAATCCGGTAGATGACATCAGACTGAAATTGTTGTAAGGAAAGCTGATGGCTACCTAAACTGAATTGAGACAATGGCTCAGCACCAGAGGTGAGCTAAGAGGTACTGCTTGGGGCGGCCATTTAGACATGATGGCGACGCCACGCCCCAACCACAGGAACCACCTCTACCGCCGCCGCCACTATCTTCGTCGCCCATACCAAGGTCCATATACAAGGGTCTGTCAAGTTGCGATCCTAAATGTGTCCGTTCTGCGCATCTGACGTCACACGCCCCGCACTCCCAGTCTTGACTGCGACTTGTAATGGTGGATAAAGTGAAGTGTGTAAGAAGAAATAATGGTTTACTGTTAGGTTTTTGGCTGTAACAGCCATTCTGAGCGTTCCAACATAAAGAAGGAATCTAAAATTCATCTCTTCAGGTTTCCTTCTGATAAAGTAATTCAAAGGAAATGGCAACATCTATGCCGCCGAGGAGACAAGATGAATTTGAAAACAGGTTAGTTTTATCACCAACGAAGTCTATTAACATCATTATTTGTATGTAACATGAAGAACGTCTGTGTAAAAAATGGTTGGCCACCTCTGTTATTTTATTTTGTATTTACAGCGGCAATATGCTCTCTACATTTCGTGAATACCGACTACGAAAATCTGATGCAGCATAAAGTTATGGGCAGCAAACTATTGCTTAGAAAAGATGCACTTCCCTCAGTAAACCTCCCTAAGACGTCAGCAAAAAAGTTAACGGATCGAACTATTAGAACACTCAAACGTCAACAGAAAACAACTAGGTACAAACAAATATTTGTTGTTATTTATTCAACATTAAATGTTCAGTACCATAGAACACTGTAGTAGTTTGTTAAGGTTATGGTTTATTACAACTGTAGTTTGCTAATGATTGTAATGTTTCAATTTTTAGTCAAAATGTAAATGAAGAATTTATGGAGGAAGATAATGAGATTGAGGATGAAATTGTTTCTACTTTTGAAGGTGCTACTGCTGGAGAATGTGTTCAGTGTTGTAGACAATCACATGAGATTGTGATATTAAAAGAAGAAATGAAAAGTTTGAAAGAAGAAATATTGCATCTAAAACAAAAAGTTGATATGTATGATAGTATATTAAACTCTCAATTTACACCTGGTCAAGTTATGAGGCTCTTAAATCCAAACAAAGTGATGCATTGGAGCATTGAAGATATTTCTTCAGCAATAACATTAAAAAGTATTAGTTCAAAGTGTTACACATTTTTAAGACAAGTCAAAAAAGTGCCATTGCCCTGTTGTATGACTCATTGAAATTTATGTAGAGGTGAATGTGTTAACTATAGACAGGATTTTCCAGCATTATCAAGAGCTTTATGCACACATGCACTATTATGTACCCAAACATGCATGATGCAGGGTAAAATTGACAAAACATGCACAATGAAATTTCAGTTAGTAGTTTTATTGCTTTTTGTAACAAGAACAATTAATAATTTTTCAAAATTTTACTCTGTCAAATCCATCCTTTAGTTGGAAACAAAAGATTTTAAATGCAGAAAATGCTTTCTAAGTTAAAAGTGGTAATGGAGCACATTTCAAAGACGAAATCTGAGCCAGTGTAAAGTCAAATAGTGCATTTTCTAATTTTTCTCTTTTATTTACATCTTGGAAACATTTGGTTAAACATCAGGATTTGAATTAGACTATTTAATTTCTCCTTAGCAGGTACACTAGCCACATTAGCACATCTCCAAACACTGATTTCAATGAAATTTAATGTCTCCAACAATTTTTAGTGACTCCTCAAGAGGTAACCTCTTTTTTTAAATATCTGAATTGCTGAGGGTTACAAATTTTAATATAACAATAAGCAAAGACTGCATACTGTCAGGATCTAAGAATAATACTCTATTTATTCATAACATGCGTGAATTTTGTGCCGTGCAGTATGTTTGAATTTTAGTTTTTATTTCACGGTCGTGCGCACAGCGCGCTACTTCGTCGAGGGGCGCGTGACGTCACGCGCGAATTCGTGCATGCGCGTTGACAGACCCTTGTATATGGACCTTGGCCCATACAGTCTACGCCGTCGACGTCATCATCCTGGCACTGTCTTTGCCCCTCCCCCGTCCAAATTCACCTCATCGCTGAAGTAGCCTTACGAACACCTACCCTGACAAATACATCATTGATCGGATTTTCACATGCCCAATCGCAACATCCATCGCCATCTCCATGGCCCCCTCCCACTACCGCCCAGATCGCCCCGCCCCACCACCTTCACCATCCCCGCCCAGTCACAGCCTCGTCGCGCATCCCCGCCCTCGCCACCTCGCCCGCCACATCGCCCGCCACTTCCCCCGCTCCCGCTCCCGCTTTCGCCACCGCCACCGCTACTGCCACCGCCACCATCACAGCCTCTCACTGCCACCGTTGTCACCACCAACGACTTGTCTGTCGGCTTCTTCTATGCCCCCCCAATCCTAGTGCCTCCCAGCTGACGCAACTCCACCGCCGTTACCACCATCTCTACCGTCCACATCGACCTCCACTGAACTGCCACCCTCACCGACCGCGTTCTCCTGTCGCTGTCGTTATCTCCGCTTCCACAATCGCCTCCGGCAACCAGAAACCGTCACAATCAAGCCCATCGCCACTACCCCTTCTTTTCCACCGACACCACTGCCACATCCGCCACCGTCGCTCCTGCCCTCACCATTGGCAACGCATTTATTGCCTCCTCCGCCAACCCCACTGTCACAACGCTATCCCAATTTGCGTTGCCAGAGCTCTCTCCATCACTCCTACCCCCCTCAACCATCATCTCTTCCACCTAGTCAGCATCCACCGTTGCCAACGTCATCTCTGCCTTCGCCATCCACGTCGTTTCTCTGCCATCTCCACCAACCCACTATCCCGCCACTAAATAATCTCCTGGATCACCGCGGGCGCCCCCCTAACGGCACCACCTCAACCACCGCTTTTTTCCTCCACCACCGCAGTTACCACCACCACCGCCGCCGCCACCGCCGCCGCTTCTGCTGCCGTCAGACGGCGGGGTATTAATAGTCGCGGTGGCTGCGGCGGCGGCGCGGGCGGCGAGGGCGGAAGGCGCGGGCGAAGGCCCGGGAAGCGTCGGAATCTGCCGCTCGCCGCCCACGGCGCCCTCTTTCTCGCTTCAAAGCCCGCGCCGCCCCCCGCGAACACCAGACGCCGCGTCGCGCCCCCGCGGGGAAGTTGGGGGGCGTAGCGGGAGGGGCGGGAGGCCCGGGCCTGGCGTTGGGGTGGCCGACGCGACGCGCTCAGCTAGAGGCGACTCCAGGGAGGGAATTTCCTTCCAGCGATGCCGTCACATCCACTAAAATGGCTCGGCGACAATAACCATTGCGGCAGCAGCGGTAGGCATAGATTAAGGACTATTGCTCTGTGCCCTAGGGTTTGAATCCCTACGATGGTAGGTTTTCGATACTAGCTATAGAGATAGGTCGAATTTAGTCGCTGTTTGGAGAATTCTATAGGTCGATTGCTCTGGTCGCGAGTTTTCTGTGGTTTCGCCCATCTGTATCATGCGAATGCTAGAGCAGTACCTTAATAAACGGGCCTCGAACTGCGTGCAATGCTCCTTTCTCTTCTTTGTCCATGCTCTCGCTTTAAGGCGGCTCCACACATTCGCTATTCGGCGAACAGCGAGCAACCGCTCGCCGAATCCCGAAGAGTGTAGATGGGTCACTTGCTATTTGCCGAGTGACGAACATTCGGCGCTCGCCCTACCCGCCGCGTGTGGTTCTTTTGGATGCATCAAGGGGAGCGAACATTCGCCGAACACATCAGCTGGTCGGGATCGGGCGAGCAGTAGCTTGCTGCTCGGCGAATGCCGAATGTGTGAAGCCACCTTGACACACACATACGAGTCCTAATCATCGTTGCGTCGCGCCGGCCGCCTTGGCAATGGAGCTGCAGGCGCGACGCGCTCATACAGGGGACATGGCGAGAATTTTCTTCCAGCGCTACCGTCACACCGGAGGACATGGTTCAGTGTCAACCGCTGCCGCTGCCACGCATCCAACTGAGAAACCCTAGGGTTCGGGCACCCAGGTGGCGTATTGTTTACACTAGCTATAAAGCTAGTTCGATTTTGCCGCTGTCCGGAAGAGAATTCTAGCGGCCGGCTGCTATGGTCGGGAGTTTTCTGTGGTTTCACCGTTCAGGGGAATACTGGAGCAGTATCCTCACAAACGCGCCTTGGACTGCGTGCAATCCTCCTTCCTCTTCCTTGTCTATCCTCTCGTTTTACACACACATACATGCCCTACTCATCGACGGGTGGCCTGTCGTTAGCTTGTCCCGTCTGGGGCAGTTCTCCTCTGAGGGAAACCCGAGTTCTGCGCAGGACGATACATTCCACCAGGGGCAGGGAACACCCCCACCTCACGGCCATTCATTCTCTACTCATGGGACTAATGACTAAAGTACATGAGGTGTCCGGAAATACTTCACATTCATTCATTCGAGCAGCACAGCTCGCAGTTTGAATGGGGTGTAGGAAAATATATCTTCTGCTCTTTCATGCATTGGCACCATGTTCTTGGGATACTTTATTAACTCCTAGAACCACGGGTTTGAATTTTCTAGGATATTTTACGACTTATGCAAAATTCGCTTGAGGTAATTGTGCTGATAAGGGAGTTCTGGCTACGGAGTAGCTATAAAATTGACAAAATTATCGGAGAAACGTAAAGAAAAGTGACCACAGAAGGCACTCATCACACAAAAGCATAAAGGAGCAACATATTTGTGCATGGAAATGTGTATTTCAAGAGGGCGAACTACAGTAGATGGATGGCCATCGAAGACAACTCAGACGTGACCACGTCTGTAGCAGGACTAGCTGAAAAAGTTACTAATTCCGAGAAAAACCTATGTAAGGAATCGAACAAGGATAAAAGCACGATACACGAGTAGCGGAAGGAACCATCAGGTAGAAGATGGGAGGGATATGTGAGTTGGAACAGTAGATGGATATGTTTAGTGCGATGGGCATAGCAAGGGACGCATGACGACAGATGCAGATTATGTTGGGGAAACCTTGATGACAGAGAGGGACAGTCTGAGAGGGAGAGGAACACGTGTGAGACCGAAGGGGGGGTGAAGACAGATAAGGTGACGAAACATTTCGTTCTAGAAGGAGGGGAGATCCCTCACTGATGAAGTAGTAGAGAGGTAGTAGGGTGAAGGGGAAAGATGACAGGTACTGAAAATACGTTACTCGGAATAGGGTGACAGGAAATGGCGACGAAGGGGTCAATGCCCGGTAAAACGCTGCTGTGATGTAACCGAGAGACGAAACGGAGACGGGGTGCGGCATAAATAGAAACTAGTAACCACATATTGCGAGGATTCAACGTTATGATCACTATTAGTCTGGTTAAATGATAAAAGTAGAAGCTTCATGAAGAGCAGAAAGACAAAAATAACTACAGCATAATAGTAATTTTCATAATAATTTTCATTAAAAATTATTCATCAAATTGGGCAGCAAAGTACGGAATTGTGGTTGGTTTTCGACATTTCGATTTGATTTTTTAATAGATAGATTTTCAATAAAAGGTACTACTTCATAGAAAATTGTTTAAAACTTTAACTGGAGAATTATTTGTCTTGTAAGTGTACTTATTTAATTTTAACGCATTCTTCAACTCAAACACAATTAGCTTTTTCACTCCCTAAAATAATGTGTATAAGTGACCATATTCGATATAATAACGTTCTTTCACTTATTAGAGGGCGGGGCAATATAGTTAATGTTCACGGCAAGATTCCAATTCTCTACTACTCTCACGATAGAGGAAAGGTCCTAATTTCGCCGATCAAAAGGGACCGCATAGTGTTCCTTTTCCGTTTGTAAAATATGTGGTACAATGTTATTTAATGATGAAACATGTTTATCACAATCACTATCATAAGGAGCTTTAAGCTAATGGTCCATTACCCTCTCATGACCGGTGATTACGAGTACATTTACCCAGCAACGGATTTACGTCTGTGGAAGCTCCTTATATTCTTTTCAACTGAAATGTTTATAGTTTATGTTTGCATTTATTCTCATTACACATTTTAAATATATCAGTGTGAACTGAATGCCCGATAACTTTCTCGTTCTTAGAGCTCCTTGAGATATTAATCTGCCCCTTCTTACTGTACATAGATCACATCGATCTGCGTTAATAGTATAGCTCATAAGAAAACTTCGATTTTTTTTTCAATTTCCTCCCATCAGTATCCCTGGCGACGTTATAACTTCATGGGTAGTACAAATGTAAGCGCGAGAGGCAGTCCCATTTCCGTTTTACGACAAACCAGTGGTGCTGAAACAGCACGTACTTTCTTGCCCATATTTTCACGCAAAATTACGCGAAAAGAATTCAAATTTTCGAAAAAATTTACATGACCTTATTTCAAAATCTATTTTAAAGGAACAGATTTCATTAAGGGGAAAAAAACTCTATATTTAATATTTTAGTTGTAGGAGGATTCTGAAAAAAAATTTTAACTATTGCAATTTTCGAAACATCAGTATTTTCAATGAAAGTGAGACCTGCACCATTCTCTTAAACGTCCTTCACACTATCCAACAACAAAATGTAATAAAAAACAATGGCGCAATTTTTTTGAAAATTTTGAAAATGACCCAGGGGCTTCATGTAAAGTATATCCCAAAATAAAGATATCGATTTCAAATTCAAGGAGCCCCGACCTTAGGATCGATTGAGGAATATCAATTTTGGATAAAATCGGCTGAACGGTTTAGTCGCTAATATTGTTCACAGACGGACGGACAGACAGACGGGCGGATAGAGACGGACGGACAGACAGACGGACGGACGGATAGGCAGGCGGATGGACGGACGGACAGACAGACAGACAAACAGGCAGACGGACGGATAGACAGACGGACGTTTCGCCGTCATTTGATTCTTCAGTATCAAGGACTCACAAAACATTGATTCTGGCTACACCACGTGTTAGAGGATTTTTTCTACATTTAGCAATTGTATTTATCCTCTTTTTGGTACCCAGGACCCTGAATAAGAGTTTTTTCCGCGCAAATTCGCCGTTTTTTTTTCACACAGCGTTATAATTTTTTCTTAATCCGTAATGAGAAAGTGAAAAGAGGGTTCTTATTAAATAGTGTTACAACTAACTTGTAGCTAACATGACTTGAACTAACCCACTCCAAGCGTGGCGCTTTGGGCATTTTCTTAGGTCTAAAAACGTTGCTTCAGCAGCAAAAATTGCAGCAGCAGCAAAAAAAACTTCTCAAAAAACACACAAAATTATTTTCCAAAACGTAGCGCGCACTCTGCTGAAAATTCAAAAACTACAATAATTTATTATAAATGTTCTATATATAAAATATTTTAATAGAAGTTGGTGTTCCATACCCACACGCATCACGTGGATAGCAACCACTTAATGGCCGGCTGGCTCTTTCTTGGAGCTTTGCTGTCGCAAGACGTCATCTCAGTCGTAAGTAGTGGCGTATTGACTATGAAAATTCAGTAGAATAAGCGGAACAACACAAAATACTTTTATTTTTTTTCCCAAATTGAAACTGTTTCATTGTTTTGTATTTTTCCTGACTTCTTGGGCACCTAACGAAACCGTAGTCTCCACACACCTGGTCGGAGTCAGTAGAGTTTCCTTTTAATTTCTACGCGCGTTGTAAATTTGAATACAGATGTAATTGTGTTTTGCCCCGAGTTTCTGGATATCTAACGAAATAATACATGCCTCGCAAAAGGTCGGAGTCTGAATAGTCCTGTTTCAATCTGCGCCCATTTGGTATTAGTAAAATTTAATGTTAAAAATTGAAAAGAGTAAAATTAAAACCGAAATCGGGTTGAAAATTTGAATTCGTGGATCCTCAGTGATATTCTTCTGCCTTTGAAGAGCGACTCGCAGTTTCCCTGGCTGCCTGTGAACCTACGGGTTCATTCCGAAGGCGCGAGGGGAGCGGCGCGGCGCTGCGCGGCGCGGGGCGGGCTGTCCGGGGCGTGGGTGGGCGCGAGGAAGACGTAAGGCCGACGCGGCGGCTGCGACGGCACGCCCCCCGCGGGGCGCTTTGAGGGCAGGAACAGGAGCCCTGCTCCCGCCGCGCCGCGCCTCGCCGCGCCGGGATGACGAACGGCGCCTCTCGCCACTCGACCCGGAGAGTGGCCTGCGCCGTCACCGCCCCCGCCGCCGCCCACGCCGCCGCCCACGCCGCCGCCCCCGCCGCCGCCCCCGCCGCCGCCCCCGACTCCGCCCCCGACTCCGCCCCCGACGCCGCCCCCGACGCCGCCCCCGACGCCGCCCCCGACGCCGCCCCCGACGCCGCCCCCGAAGCCGCCCCGCCGCCACCCCCGCCACCCTCCCAGCTCTCACCATCGCTCTCGCCGCCGCCCCCGCCTCTGCCACCGCCCCTTGTCGCCGCCTCCCTGCCACCGCCCCCCTGCCACCGCCCCTGCCACCGCCGCCGTGCCCCCGTGCCCGCCGCCGCCCCCGCCGCCGCTCCCTCCGCCGTCGCTCCTCCACCGCCCCCCGCCGTGGCCGCCGCCCTCCGCCCCCACCGCTGCCCCCTGCCGCCGTGGCCGCCGGAAGCACCTCCTTCCTCCTGGACAGGCCTCTCGCAGATAGGCGCCCCCCGCCGACCTGCTCGCCTGCGCTCGTGCCAAAGGCAAGCGGTGAGGAATATAAAGGAATTACTCTAAGAAGGGATCACCATGACAAGTCGGGAAACAAATAAACGTCGTGCAAGGCGAAGAGAGATAGTAATGAAGCCGTTTTCAAAAGACCTAAATGTAAACGAACTGGCAAAATAAGTGCATGGACGTAACTTGCAGTTACATTGCCAGCCAAGGCAAGCAGTAGTTATCAAAGCGGTCCTTACTTATAGAAATCTGTTTATACATGGGGTTTTCGTGCGATGAGGTAATACTGTAGTTCAAAGCAAAGTTCTATATTGAAATTCATACAGAATTATGTGAATCTATCCCTCCTTTATTAAAAATACTGACTTCTTACAATTATGCCTTAGAAATGTTTATAGTTGTTTACGAAAAAAATATTGTAAGGCATCTTATTACAGTATGAATTTGGAGGATGATCATATGTGACTGTTTTGGCCGTCTTTGACGAGCATTTGGTTATTGTAATTTTCGTTTAAATTCGTCTATTAGTTCTGCGAAATGTGATGTTAACATTGGTCACGCAATTTATTTTACACATAATATTTCCATTAGTTTGCTAATAGTCTAATTACGATATTACGAAACCGAGTTCAATTGCGCAAAGCTTGATATTTTGGTGACCCTTACGTCTTGAAACACACCATCAACAACTCATGAAAGCAGGTTTATGACTATCTTAAGCAATCAGCAATATACGTACGTATGTGTGTATGTATGAATATGTGTGTGTGTGTACACAGACACACTTCCACATGAAAATGAAAATCATTTTTTCTATAGCATGTAACTTACTGTCTTTCATTCACTTGCTTTCGCTTCGAATACATTTCTAATTTGAAACTACGAGCTCCACACAACCATCCCAAGCAAATAAATGGCAATTTCAGCTTTTGAGAATTAGATAAGGCAAACGGCAGTTGTGACGATTGTAGTCTTCGTGCCGCGTTCTACTAATCTCTCTTACGCCAAATAGAGTTATTTCAAAAGCTATGTTTGCAACGTTAATGTTTATGGTAAATAGAATTCAAACAAATATAAAATGAATACATTGTTGTGGATCTATTTATTTTTTATTTTTTTTTACAAACAGTGAAGAATCATTGGAAAGAAAGCTGTCATTACGCAGAATTCCTTTTCTCTGAATTTTTTTACTGATAAATATATTGTAGATAATTAAAGAATATTAAAGCTATTTCACATTTGCAATTCTTTTTGTTAAATAAAAATTGTCAACTATGCATTCCATGTAGATGGGAGTATGTGATCACGAAAAGTGTCTTCTTTCAAAGTAAGAGGTGAGTCGTTAGAAAGGAATTTGATAGCTCGTCAAATGTTTGCGTTCCATTCCGTTGTTTTAATTCGAATCTGTAGATAGTAAAGTTATGGTGACATTGCATCACGCTTCAAGAAATGCCCAATGGGAGAGTCATGGCTCGTGTGTGATATGACTTCTCGTGTATAATATGCGATGATTCTGAACTACGAAAGACTCTTTTCAAGGGGAAATATTAACTTTGTTTTTCATCATGAATAACGTTTCTCATCACACACACTAATAATAGTCTCGCGCATTCGAACGGAAAAGATATGAGTCAGCAAGAGCAAAAAGTCAATTTTCTATGCAAGAACTGCATTATTGCTCTGCATGAATATTTGAGGAGTTCATATGCGGAGAATCGTGAGGGTACGTCAATAAAAGTATATTTTTGAGGAGTTTGCTATCTAATATGCAGGAAGATCATCTAAACTTAATAAAAATGCAAAAAAGGGAATTTTTATATGCAATGGAATGAATTGATTTTGATAGCAAACGCCTGAATTGTAGTTCTTCGACAGGGTACAATCGAGGGTCTATAATCTAACCATCATCTCACAATTATTCCCATAAAAGTCGGAGTGCTTCGGTCGAATAGCTTGTAAAAAAAATACCAAAATTCTGTTTATTGTTATTATCTTTCACACATCTTTCATTGGCCAGTGTTTAAAGCGGCATGCCTTAAGCATAATGAATACTTACTACTCTCCTCTGTGCTTAATAATCGTGTATACAACACCGTTTACTAACAAGACATGGATTCTCCTGGTTAAAAAGTACAAAGAGGAACTGATTGTATCGTATGTGTCTTAAAAGTACTAGAACAGCAAGCAGAAATACAGTTTTATGTATATTTATTCGGCAATAAAGATAAAGCGAAACATCAAATTCAGCAATCAGCATAGCGTTATTTTCTTTCACCGTTAGATAATTGCTGTGGTATCAGCATACAAAATCAATTGTCAAATACTTTTAGTATATTGTTTGAAAGGCTACACCTCCAAAAGCAGTCCGATTCATTTCGTACTATGAAGTTCATTTTCCTTCAGACTCCACCCTCTTCTCTATGGAATACGGACAATCCTCCTTGTAGGATTCGGGAAAGCCAACGCCCAAACTGGCAGGGATCGAGTACCCTACCCATGCCTCTTAGGCGACTGTCTGCAGTTCTGTTTCCGGAGGCTTCCGTGTAGTATCGTCACAGTGAGACGGCATCCCATTGGTGGGTCGCTGATTCCCTGCCTGTCGAAACCCGCGCCGCGCCGCCGGGGACTTTCCTCCGCCCCCGCAGACCTGCCACCCCCGTACCCTCGCCGGCCTCGCCTTCCCCGCCGCCCATGCTGTTCCCCGCCACCCCCGCTGCCCCCGCCGCCTCCGCCCCCCGACGCCCCGACGCCTTCGCCGCCCCCGCCGCCCCCGCCGCCCCCCGCCGCCCCCGCCACCCCCGCCGCCCCCGCCGCCCCGCCGCCCCGCCCCGCCGCCTCCCGCCCCGCCGCCCCGCCGCCCCGCCGCCCACGCCACCCCCGCCACCCACGTCCCCCGCCTCCACCGCTCCCGCCGCCCCCGCCGCCGCCACCGCCCTCGCAGCCGCCCCCGCCGCCACCACCGCCCTCGCAGCCACACGCCTCGCCCTCGCCCCGTCGCCGTCACTTCTGTTGCTCCCCGCCGCACCCACCTCGTCTCCACGCCCAATTGCCCCCACCGCCCCGTCCCTCCCCTCTAACCCATCGCCGCAGTCACCTCTGTAACCTCCATTCGCCCCTGCCGCCACACCTCACGCCCGACATTTACGAGCGCCGCCGTCGCGTCGCTTTGCGTCGCGCGCGCAGAAAGAGAGCACACTTCGGCGGACGCCTCCTGCGGACGCTTTGGAGGCAGACGCTTATCGGAATGCTGCTCTTTCGCGTCTGGAGCTCGCGCGTACAACTCTGGCAGAGATTTACGGTTTGAGCTCTTGGAACCAAATGTGTAGTTCCAAGGGCCCATCGCGTACATTTTGATTGTTCGAGACTCAAGTACGGTAATTTAGGCAGAAAGTTTGCTTGAAACTGTCAGACGAATAGACAAATAAAGTGTATGAAATTTGCTCCATCAAATTAGATCGCAGTGTCGTTACCAATCACTTGGGGCTCCCATCTACTATCGCAGACGATTTACTGGAACGTAGTATCTTACATTGTATCACTGTATAAATTCACATATTCGTGAGTTTAACCACATGCAGTATCAACGAACATTGTTCATCTTAGGAGATTTGCTGTACTGTTTTTAAAATTACATAACATAAAAGTTACATTTTCAACTAATATTAGAATGCAAATGACAGTAGAAATTGATGCGTTCTTGTAACCTCAAACAATCAATATGGTAAATGGAGGTACGATATATATATATATATATATATATATATATATATATATATATATACATACATACATACATACATGTGGTGTGTGTGTGTGTGTGTGTGTGTGTGCGCGCGCGCGCGTGCGTTTGTTTGTGTGTGTGTACACCGAACTTCACAAAAATAAGCCCACCACCAAACTAGAGCAGGCATGACGCTTTGCCTTACATTTTTTTAGACTAACGTTGAAAATTTTGGAAATCTCTTTAAATAGAAGAGGATTAAATTTTGGAATAGGTTGAAGATGAATAAATATATTATAGTTTTTTATATGAAATTTCATTCCAAATCAACTCGACAGGCCAAAGCCCTGCGATGCACGCTTCAAGTATCTCTGTGGTCCCTGCCACCATTTGCGGGCCTCACCTCCGACTGCAAGGGCAGCACCCTGCATGGCCCTCAAGAAGTGGAAGAATTTTTCTGAGAGACAAGTTGCATTAAAAGGTGTGAAGCCGCGCGCCTGCGATGATAGTAGGTGATTCATTTGAGGGTTGGCTTGGATCAGCAATTCGCGGAGAGGTCATCTTCTGGCGGGCATGTGACCGACTATCCGACGTATGCGCCACGATGGTTTTAATGAGACAGCCAGAACACAATATCTATATGAGTAATATTCTCCGAACGTACTTTCTGATTAAGTTTATGAGTCACTATGGATGATTTAATGGTGTATTTAATACTTTCGTGCTCTAAGAAGTTTGTATTTAAAATATTACGAGAGGACTCGTATTTTACCTGTTGTTTCCAATAAGATGCACACACTCGTTTGATTTTTGACCTCTGTTGCTTATTGTTGAGACCTCTGTATGGACTTATTGTTGAGTGTAGGTCAGTGAAACATTAATTCAAATTGCCAACGTTTTCTGCTTTTATTAAGCCTCCATTCAGGGCTACAAACATACAAATTTTTTTGCTTAATGTTTAGGTTATTGTAATTTGTACTTAATGTTTAAAAAAATCCGTTTGTTTTTAGCCCTGATGCAGGCTTAATAAAAGCCGAAACGTTGGCAATTTGAATTAATGTTTCACTGACCTACACCTGAAGAGTAAGACCATTCTATGAAGCACACTGCATTAGATTTTTTTAGTTTTCTTTTCTAATTAGCTCACATTTCCGCATTATTCTTGGATTGAACTTTGTAAACATTGGACGCGGCGCTAAAACAATAAGACATGATTCGCAGTTCTCCCCGACAGATAGGCGTGAGCAGCACCTGGTTGTCGGGGGCGCCCACAGGTAGCGCTGCGGTGCGCTGCGGGCGCGGAGCCCGAGCAGCCCGCGTCGTCCAGCGGTCCAGCCCGCGCCCCGCCTTCCTCTCCTCCGCACTCCCCCCCCCCGCGCCATAGGAACGAGGTCGCTGGCGCCCGGCGGCGGCGGTGGCGGCGGCGGTGCGGGGCGGAAGACCACCACCACATGCGTCGATTCCCGCGCCCCCCGTCCGCGCGGTCGACGCGCGGGGGCGGCTGGCGGCGGCGGCGGGTGGGCGGTGGGCGCAAACATCCCCGTCGGCGCCGCCCCAATGCCCCCCGCCCGCCCCCGGCGCCTCGGGGACGCCGTCCTCCCGGGTCGCGCCGGCGCGGGACGTGGTATTTACAGGCTGCCTCCGCGGCCGTTGCTCTGTTTGCCCGCGCCGCCGGGAAAGATACGATCGCGCGCGCGTATCTCGGGGCGCCGCCCCGCGCCCCGCGCCTGCACGCCGCCGCCGCCGCCGCCGCCGCCGCCGCCGCCGCCGCCGCCGCCGCCGCCGCCGCCGCCGCCGCCGCCGCCGCCGCCGCCGCCGCCGCCGCCGCCGCTGACCCCGACGTCGCCTCCGTCTCCACAACATTGCCCGACGTTGCCATCGTCACTTCCCTCGCCGCTGCCTCCGCGGCGTCGCATGCGCTCTAGCTGAAGCTTCCGAGTTCATGTTCTTAATCCTCCCGATATAACCAATGTCATCATTCATGGGTTTAATATAGAATGGCAAAGACTTCGGTACATCGCAAAAAAAAAAAAAAAAAAAAAAAACACAATGAATAACGCTAAAAAACGGGAATCACTAGTATAATAAAATTATGTATATGTAATAATAATATATATGTCAAGCATTGCAAGTAAAGCGAAGCATTTTTAAAAGGCGCAAGAGCAAATTCAGATGTTGCTACATCGAATAGCAATGGCATGGGCGAGCCCAGACTAGCAATGAAGCTCTGCGCTTCACTGTGAAAACGAGGTTTGGGCGTTGTTTTGATTGATGAAGTGACACACAAACCTGTGATGTGCTTGTATGAGAACTATAGCCTTTTCTGTTTTCATCCTGTAATGCTGATCGTCAAAAATACATTTACTCTTTCTTTTCCTTCGTTCTGTTCCTTTTTCCTCTCACTATCCGGTTTTCTTCCCCTCCTCCCTTTCTACTCTCATTCCCTCTCCTCTTCTTTCTGCCCGTACTCTCTTCAATTTTCCTTCTCCCATCTTAGCCTCTCTCTCAAGCCCTCGTCCTCTTCCCTCTGCCTCTCTGCTTCCTCACGCTCTCTTCTCTCTCCTCTCGCGTTGTTCCTCTCTCTGTCTTTGTCTTTATTGTCTTTTTTTACATCATCTGACTTGTCTTCCATCTTTTCTCCCTCCTCTCATCTAACTCCTATCACTGAGGAAAGATCTTTCCTTACATACAGTACTTCCTCTATCCTCTGCTCCTACTCGTGCTCTTCTCTTTCTCTCCCACTTATCTATCGAGAGCTAGACGTGTATTACCTTATCCTGAGGACGCTAGCACGGAGTCCTCTGACATTTTCACGCCGTCCCCTCGCCTCGCCTCGTCTCCCCCATGCGGCTTCGCGAGTCGTCGGCGCCAGCCAAGTGCCTCCACTCGTGGACCCAGTTCCTCGAGCGAGCGGCCGAGCGGGCGCCCGGGGCCCTTTAAATTTTTCTCCGCGCTCGTAATTCGTTAGCTTCTTGCCCGGCCCGGCTTAATGGCCCCGCCGCCCGGCGTTGTCCTCGATCGTCAGCCCCGCGCCAGTGACGGCGGCGGGAACACAACTCTTGCACACATTCGCTGCGCTAGCATAGGTTTGCCCCAGGTTTCGCAATATGTCAGATTCTATGCTTCGGTTTTTTCTTTCTTGGCGCGTGGGGGGGTGTCATCAAAATGGAATATCTCACGGTATTTCGCGTCGTTCTCGGTCGTGCCACTAAGAGTCGCATGATCGCCAGCACTGCTCGATACAGTCGCGATCATGCGACTCCTAGCGGCATAACCGAGAACGACGCGAAATATCGATATTCCATTTGAGATATTCCATTTTGATGACCCCCCCCCACGCGCCAAGAAACAAAAACCGAAGTAAAGACAAGGTAGTATAGGCGTCTTTGGTGGTATGTAGTGGCTTAAGTGGGATGAAGGTTAGCTGTTGTACCCAAGTTTGCGATCGAAGCCGTGAATTTTTAAGGACGAAAAAGTCCTTCATGTGTCTTCTTTTCGAGGAGAAGTAATGTCGGCTGTCCTATGTTGTAGATTCACTGTATGTTAAAGATCTCAAGCATAGAAGAAGTCTCTGAGCTAAATTTAAATCCCCTGATTAAATCGCCCGAATGATATCATCTTTCTCCACTAGATGCTGAAAGGAACGTAGCGAAATTTGCATGGCCAGACGGAAGAAAACATCTGATAACCTAAGTCTCGCCACGTAAAAAAAGGCATCATTGAATTGAATCGACTTGACTCGTTGTGTAAAATCAATCTCTTCAAAAAGAGCGATAAATATGTGATGATTTTTATCGTGTCTTTTATTGCCTCCGATTTAATGGTATTCACTAACAGCAGTTGGCTCTTCGTAATTCTTTTCATTTTCACTTGATTCTTCTTAACGCATTTGAATTCACGTTATGCTAAAATGTTTTCTGTCTTCCCATTTTTCCATGCATCATTTATTCCATTTCGTAGCCGTACATTTTTGTCTTTCTGTCCGTTTTAGCATTTTCTATCTGTGTGAATCTCGTTTGTGCAAATAATGAGAAGAGATATAGGATACTGCATATCATTTTCAAGTTATGTTCCTGATCTCGAGTAAACGTGAAAAGTGAAGACCTCGAACAGCCATTCAGACTCTTTATGCTTACAGCAAGAAAATCTGACATTGCTAGGGCAGTTCGGCAGGTTTGTGGACACATGTAGACGACAAGCGTCAGAATGTTAAACCATCTTACAACGCTCTACGAAGTTTTGAGTGGTGTTTTCGAATTTAATACCATGATTTGTAGATTTATGACGGATGTTCAGAATTAGGAATTAGGAAAGACGTGTTCCAGGTTTACCAGACTCCATGATTCCAAAACACGAAGAACTGGTTGTTTTCGTGAGTGACCAAATGCCCACAAAGATAAGGGCCAGCCGCTTCTACTTGAGAGTTCTTTCGCAGTATAATTATTTAAGGGAAGTCATAAAGCCGTATCTCTCCCATGTTCATTTGACTGTACATTTGAGCTATTATCTTATAAACTATTTTCTCTATTGAATTCCACTCCAGAGTGTAAAAAAGTTATTAAATTCCTATGTGAATCAAAATTAGATAAATATATTTAATAGTTCCTTTATTGCAACAAAAAAACACATGTCTATAATATCGAATGAAATCAGAGTTTTATATTGTTTGCTAAATATCTGTTGTATAATGTTTACTAAATATCTCATTGTAATGTTTGTTTATGAAACTGTAATATTTTATTATGTAAAACTGTAAACTAGTGATCGCTTATGACCAAGACGTTTCACAGCGATCTGAAATAAATTAAAATAATAATATTTTCTCAGTGCTCTTATAATTTTAAGAGTAGCCTCGCGAAATTGTTTTAATTAATTAGCAGCAGATTTATATCTTTCATTCTAATATCTATATATTCATTAATACTGAATTTACGGTCCTCTAAACAAGAAAATTATTTCTTGAGAAGTTTTAGAGATAATGAGTAAATGTATTAAAATATGTGATTTTTTAGAAATCGGCGGGCAAAGTTAAACTTTCTAGAAAACCGCTCAAATCGTCACGGTAACAAATCACGTCTTGTCACGGTATCAAATCACCTCAAATAAAAAACCTCGTTTACTGAGTAAATCTCATAAGAGATAATGCTTTGCAGTACATACATTGAAGCATAAACATTCATTGAACATTCAGTCAAAATTCTGATCTAGATGGGATCAGTCAAAACATATAGCCTAAATTGAAGATGTGTAACCAAAATAATTGCTATTTTGACATAATGAGATGAGGGAAAAGTGAAGAAAAATACATTAAAAAGAGTATATTTTACTACGATATCAATCATTTTATTCAGAAAACTCTCAATTTTAGGAAATGTCAGAATACCAAATGGCCAAAATTCAGATTTCAGCTTCATTCTCTCATAATTCTCTCATAAATAATAACTCAACTCTCCGTATTAAAACTGCTAAATTAATATACACTTCAATTATTAGACCTACTTTAACTTATGCTTGTCCAATATGGTCAAATGCAGCAAAATCAAATATACAAAACTTCAAATCATTCAAAACAAATTCTTTCAAAAAAATTCTACATGCACCTTGGTTTATTCCCAATACACAAATTCACAATGAACTAAATCTCCCTACAATCCATGATTTGATTAAAACTTGTAGTCTCAAATTTTTTAATACTCTTCCTTTATTACATCATGCACAATTTTTAATCTTGGTAAAACTTATCCCTTTCCTCGTAGAATTAATTCCAAATTTCCTAAAGATAAATTTCATCCTCCGTAATTTTATTTATTTTCTCTTCTTTCTATGTTCCTTAGTCTTATATAATTGTCTAATTATTAAAAATTTACCTTCATAAATCCTCTTACAGAGGTTACTGTTAGTGTCCAAAACGACTGTCCATTATTGTAAATTTCAATGCCCTGAAAGACAAATTGTCAAACAGGAAGTAATAAATTAATTAAAAAAAAAGCTTCATGGGTCCCCTTCAATTTTTTTGATAAAATTGTATTTCACTGAAAGTTTGCGAAAATGATTGTGCCTTTTCATTTTGTATTTTCAAACATCGTGGAACAATCAATAAAAATCTAGCGACTCTCGGATTCTTCCTAAACTACATACTCGTAAACTGAGAATGCGGAAGATGACCTTTCACTAAAATTGAAACAATTTTATTCGAATGTCGATTCATTACGTTCGTTCACGTTGTTTTCTGCCCTTTTATAGGTTTTCTCGGGCAGAGCAGCCAGAATTAACAAGCTTGTTCGTGCAAATGCTAGTTTTCCATACATTTCCACAATATGCGACGAGAATCAGCCTTTATTAAACCCACGATTTAATATAGACTTAAGGTCTTCAATCAATATTTATTTTTCTGTCTATAGATTTTTTTTTCAATTTTATCAGAATGTATTGGTCCTTTATTTAAAGGCAGAAGATTTTTTTCAGATAACTGTTTTATATCAACATGAAATATGATACATAATAGTTATAACAGCAACGTTTCAAAAATTAATTATTTCCATCTTCAGATGTCAAAACAAATAAATATGTTTTATATAAATATTTAAACTTGGCTGTTAAAACTGTTGTGTTTCACATTTAATATTGATAGGATAAAAGTTATCTAAAATAATTTTCTGTCTTTAAATAAAGGACCATATTCTGATAAAACTTAGGGTCTTCCCATTTGTCCAAGAACCGAGTTTCTGTTCTGTAGCGTATCTTCGCTGACTTCACCGGAAGCAGCTCTTTCAACAGGTATGACGCTAGTTCCGAGTTAGTGTTTACGTAACACTTTTGCAAATAACGCCAACTATGGAAAAGTAGTTTCCTCGTAACTCGTTCGCGTGCAATGGCGCAGCATTAAAAATATTTCTGTGCTTGAAATTATTGTTAGCCTATCAGATTTCAAGACAATGAAGAAGCTAATTTCCTCACATGGAAGCAAAAGGTTGTTCTGTGATCTTTTAGAAGTTCATGACGATCACTTGTAAATATGTAGTATATTAAACTGAAACCTACAAGCCAATGCATACGTATTAAACTCGGATAAAGATGAGTGTGTGTCAACCCTATGGAAATCCCTAAATATTTATTTCTAATTTAGTGCATCAACTTCTATAAATTTTGACATATAATACCAAAAATTGTTTTTACTATTACGTAATTCATATTTATTTTTTTGTGAATGGGTTTGTTGACGCAAGCGCCGTCGTAATAATTTTGGGGATTTCAAGCTTCGCGTTGCAAGTGCGTTAGAGGGGGGACGGTGGTGCCCAAAATATTCCAAATTTGCGTTACTTATTTTACGGACGATACCCTTCCTTCCACTCGAGTTTTGGGTTGACTTTTAATCATTCTCCTTTCCTGTGCCCGTGTTTAGGGATGGATTTGAAAAAAATTATCATGATATAAATAGAATTTCCAGTATCCAGTTTATTTGTGGATTGCTCGCAATCAACAGCCACTTACAACTGTCGCTATTGTCGATCCCTAGGCGGGACGAAATCTCGAGAATCTTGCTATTCACCACATTTCTCCAGTGTTGTTACCTTTTTTGATTATTTTGATCGTAATAATATCATTAAACCGTAATTTGAACGTTGACTACACACATAATTGATTATAAAATTAAGATGACAGTCAAATTAAGACAGAATGTACTTTAAACTAACACTGAAGTGCTATATATCACATTAGAACCAGGGCATTTTACTTCGAAATGTTTGATAATTTTTCAAACATCGATGTTTTTGCTGATGTTTTCATGGACATAGAAAACCTTTCGGTACGATGTATGGAAGCATCGATGTTTTGCTAAAATGTATCATCACAAGACAGGGATACCCAAAATATTCCAAATTTGCGTTACTTTATGGACGATATCCTTCCTTCCTCGCGAGCCTTGAGTTGACTTTTATCATTGCCCTTCTCCTGTGCCCGTGAAGCGGGGGCGTGGGGTGGGGACGCCCCGCGGGCTCCGTCTTTCGACGACGTCACCGGCTGAATGGAGACGCCGTGTGCGCATGCGCTCACACGCCGCCCGCTCGGTGGAGTCTGTTCTTCGGCCGCTCATGAGCCGTGTCCTCGCTGCCGACGCATGTCTGGCCGATTGTGGCATTGTCGTCGCTTCTCCGAACCGAATAAAGCGAGTAGCGGGACTCTGAATGAGGTACAGATTCGTTTTGTATTCAGATGGAAATGGAATCAACAATTTCTCGTTATGAATCGTGTTACACTCCTGATGAAGGACGGATTCTGAGCTGGGACCTTGGACTTCTTGAAACATATTTCCAATAGAGCAGCATTTCTTATTTTAATAGCGTTTCTTGGTCGAGAATTGAAACGCTATTTTTGGATAATATGGATGAATGCGAAGACATATTGTCACGCCCAATCAAATTGCAAATATGTGTTGTTCGAGGAAATTGATAATTATGAAGAGGATTTTATGCCCTAAAAATCTTGAAATATGCTTTTAAAAATCTGTCTTTATGACCTAAAAGCTCTAAAAAATGCACCTTAATATGCAATTATAATTAACAATATTTCATTTCCCCTACAAACTTTTCTTGATAAAATTCAGGAGGAGCATGCTTGGAATGAAAATACATATTTGTGTGCAAACATAATACGTATAAAATCTTCCCTACTTCGCGAGAGAGATAATTGAAATAAATATTCACCTTAGTGAAGTACATTGTCGGTCTTGTTGTATTTCTTCTGATTGGTTTAAAACAAATGTTATCGAGATAGCAACGTATGTTATGTTCACAAGTATTTTATCGTCTATAGAAAACAAAAAACAAAATCAAAGTACGCGTACTGTGTCACGCTCTTTAGAATCAATGAACTCCACAAATTAATAGATTCTGTGAAAAGATGAAACGTTTTATGGATAAGTCTCTATTTTAACGAAATCTATATAAGTATACACACAACACACACACACACACACACAAGAGGTAAACTCCGGCACAGTGTGACCAATCTCCATGATAGTTGGCACTTCTGCGTGTTTTTTTCTCCCAGAAGGTTTATGTGTTGTTAATTCTGTTGTAACTCCTCTACATGGTGCTGCAGAACAAAATTGTGCTTCATTTTAATTCAATTTCCATTCAAACTGCCCTTCACCTGGATTTAATTGTTGCTGAGCGTTGCCGTGTGACGCAGGGCGAGGCTCAGGAGAACAGGACAGGCGAGCGCGAGAGACAGAGAAAGAGAGACTGAGTCAGAGAGAGACGGAGTGAGACGAAGAGAGTCGGAGAGAGACAGAGAGCGATGGAAAGATGCAGACAGGGACGGAGACGGAAAGATTGCGCGCGTGAGTAAGAGGAAGACAAAAAGAGACAGAGTGACCGACAGAGAGAGGACAAGAGAGAGAGAGACACACACAGAGAGACAGATAGAAAGAGATAGAGAGAGAGACAGAGAGAGACAAGAGACAGAGACACAGAGAGGTAAACGGAAGGACAAAGAGAAAGAGTTAGAGACAGAGAGGGACAGAGACAGAAAGACAGACAGAGGCAAAGACGTAGAGAGAAAACAGAGAAAGTCAGAAACACACACAGATAGAGAGACAGAGACAGAAACAGACGGAGATAGAGACACGGAGACATTTTCTTATCACAATGATTGAATATGAAAAAGTCGGGCAACGCCGGGTATTTTGCTAGTATGCGTATATATTTACATGAATATGCACCAACAGGAAAATTCGGTCAAATATGCACAAATATGCACTAAGATAATCTATACAGCATCATATTCTAACTAAATGTCAAGAAATTTTATTTAGCTACGCTCTGAAACAATGGACAAAAATAAGCAAAATCATAGAAATCTGCTCCCTATTGATAATGAAAGATTTGAAATACATCTAAAAGAATCCTTTCTTTAAGATAAAAATCTCGTTATGTAATATTGCGTAACTTTTATCGATGTATGTCGATTAACTTTTGCAATACAATATAATTATTTACGTTGTGATTCATACAAGAAGAACGCAGACTCTCGTTTAATGCAGTGTTTCTCATTACATTACACGAGTACTTATATCTCTAGTTCATATGTCGTAAACCATTAATTGAGGCTTCTCTATAAGAAAACCGAAAGCATTCACACCGTTAATTATAATCTGGATGGCTTTATTTTTATGGTCATAATAATCACCAACCGCCTTTCATTCAAGCAGTTTCCCAATTATTTTTATGTTGCGCTGTTCAGTTGTAAAAATTACTTTCAGCAGATTACTGACAAAGCTGTTGAGTGCACAGTCTCTTTCTCTGATGGAAACGGTCGTGATTTCTAATATTCAAGGTATCGAATCAGGTCTGTTAGAATGCTAACTATGGCACAAAAAATAGAGAGCGTTATTTCTTAGGGGGGGGTCTAGCTAATGCAAATAATATTTAAAACTCTTGCAAGAGTGTACTAGATGGTTACAGTAAAGACCTTTAGCAATTCAGCTACAATAGCCTCAACTATTCATGTGTGAATCTAGAGTTTTTGACTCTAGTGTACAATATAATATACACTAAGACAAAATAATGTTTGATAATTCGTAACTTAAGTATTTTCTCGAAGTTAATATGAAAATAACGTGGAGAAACGAGAATAAAAAATAATTTGCTATAGAGGAAGTATACTTCATTTATTATTTGATATGTACATGATGTTATATTTCTAAATAGAAAAGCATGAATATTTCATGAGAAATTTCTGTGACCGTTTAAAATTAAGAGATTTATCCCACTGTACTGCTTCTGAACAGTTTTACAGAAACCAACAGCTGTTTCGAATCTTACAGGTCGAGTGAATAACCCAACGTTAACTCCGACACTCAGATTAAAAATGTAACTTTAACCAACAGACTGCTCTTTCTCTGCTTGTCTTACCGGCATCTGCTTGAAAATTAGGACTAGTTCACCTTTCATTACTGTCGTGAGTTTCGCAAATTGAACTTCCGGGATCCTCTCCGTGCTGTGGACACGTCGCAGACGATTGCTCCTTATTTTGACTGGCAACAGATACACAATCCAAGAGCTGAATAGTTTCGACACGGCCTGACTAAGACAAGGGTCTCAGGAACTGTAGCCCTTGAGACTAGGCAAGAGTCTTGAGAATTCGAAACGACCTAAAAAAAGGAAGAGATATTATTAATAATAATGATAATAATAAAAAATCTCTAGTGGTGAATTAAAGAAATAATAATAATAATAATAATAATATCAATAGAAATAATAATAAAAATAATAACATCGTTCATGATTTCGACACTTTTCGACGTAGCAAACTTTTACCGCTGATGGCTCTAGAGTGAAAATTATCCAACATGTTAGTAATCGAGTTACTCTGGATGAATAATTATCGTAAAAATGTTCCTAAATGTGACCACCTACGAAATATATTAAGTCAAAATATGTCATTGAAGCCGGTCAATACTAGTATCAATATGACTAGGGGGTGGCTGATTCTGAGGTTGGGAGTTGCGGGGTGAACCATTGCAAGATGAAACATTGGGATATGAGACTGAGTGGGATGGGATCTTACGAGTTGGGACATTGCGGAGAGCGATGTTGCGGGGTTGATTATTGCGGGAGAGGGGCATTAGGTAAGGGGCGTTATGGGAAGAGACGTTGCGGGGTGATACTTTACGAGGCGTTGCCGGGTGAGACGTTGCATTGCTGGATGCAGTGTGGGTCGTTGCGCGGTGGGACGCTGCAAGATGGGACGTTGCATGGTGGAACATAGAGGGGTGGGATGTTGCCGGAGGGAACATTGCGGGATGCGACGTGGCGAAATGAGACGTGGCGGGGTTGGGAAGTTGAGGGGTGGACCGTTGCGGGCTGGAACGTAGTGGGGTGGGACTTTGCGGGGTGGAACGGAATGCCGTGGAACGTTGCAAATTGGGTGTTGCGGAGTGAGACCGGCGGGGTGGGGCGCGGCGGGGTGGGACGCGGCGGGGTGGGACGCGGCGTGGTGGGACGCGGCGTGGTGGGACGCGGCGTGGTGGGACGCGGCGTGGTGGGACGCGGCGTGGTGGGACGCGGCGTGGTGGGACGCGGCGTGGTGGGACGCGGCGTGGTGGGACGCGGCGTGGTGGGACGCGGCGTGGTGGGACGCGGCGTGGTGGGACGCGGCGTGGTGGGACGCGGCGTGGTGGGACGCGGCGTGGTGGGACGCGGCGTGGTGGGACGCGGCGAGGTGGGACGTGGCGGAGTGGGACGTGGCGTGGTGGGACGCGGCGGGGTGGGACGCGGCGAGGTGGGACGCGGCGAGGTGGGACGCGGCGAGGTGGGACGCGGCGAGGTGGGGACGCGGCGAGGTGGGACGCGGCGAGGTGGGACGCGCGAGGTGGGACGCGGCGAGGTGGACGCGCGAGTGGCGGAGGGGGACGTGGGACGCGCGGGGTGGACGCGGCGGGGTGGGACGCGGCGAGGTGGGACGCGGCGAGGGTTGGTGGGACGCGGCGAGGTGGGACGCGGCGTGGTGGGACGCGGCGAGTGGGACGCGGCGGGGGGATGGGCGAGGTGGCGGCGAGGTGGGACGGGCGACGGGGACGCGGCGAGGTGGGACGCGCGGCGGGGTGGGACGCGGCGGGTGGGGACGCGGCGGGTGGGACGCGGCGAAGGTGGGACGGGCGAGGTGGAGCGGCGGGGTGGGACGCGGCGGGGTGGGACGCGGCGGGTGGGACGCGGCGATGGGACGCGGCGAGGTGGGACCGGCGGCGGGTGGGACGCGGCGGCGTGGGGCGGCCGGGGCGAGCTTAGCGCCCGGAAAGGAAGTTCCCGTGATCCCAGCCTGCCGCGCCACGCCGCCGCCAGCGCCCTGGGGCGGGGCGGGCAGGCGCCGGAGGGTGGGACGGGGCCGAGCACAGCGCAGGAGGAGGCGGCGGCGGCGGGCGCGAAGGCGCGAAGTAGAGGGGCACGGCGCGGCGCGGCGCACAAAGGTCATCAGCATGGATCTTCTCGATCCAAATATCTCTTCGCGATGTGAACGCCAAGATAGTTGTTCAGCAAGTTGATGTATGAGAATGGTTAATGAGAAATACCCTGGAGATTCCGATTTTCACGTCATAATAGTTTTGATTCATCGAAAGAATTTTCAGGGGAACTGAATCGTGCGGATATACGAAATATTTCCGTGTTTATACTCTTGGTGGATTTAGTTGAAGCTTTAAATTTTCCATGTTGATATGTGAGAACCCCGACGTACGTTTTTATCATTAAAATTTTCAGTTAATTGAAATTGAACTTTCTCTACGTAACTTCATCACGATCCCGTACGTCCATACTATTCATTCGAGTTTTGAACAATATTATCGGGGAATGATTTCCCTGTAAACGACGTACTTCGGAAAAAACCAAAGTATTTTTATGATGAAGCTTCACGGCATGAACAGTGATCCTATAGTAACAAAAAGAAAACCGCGATGTTACAAAGCAATCATCCACCGCTCACAAGTATCAAGGAAATATTTGATTAGAAATTTACCCATTTAGCATCAAATCTAGAGAATTTTGTATTAATGATCGCTCATTTGTCTGTCCTTCATTGTTCGATTAACAAAAGCACACCAGAGGCGTGAACACGTGTATCACGATCCGTAACTCCCTGAAGCGAGGTGTCGGGGCCCGCGACCGTTTACCGAGTGCGGCTGGCAGGCTGGCGCTACCGCGAGGGCGCGCGGGGTTCGGCGCGTGCAGATCGCGAGGGCGCCGCTGCGACGGGGCGCGGGAGCGTTGAACTGGGCTCCCGGCCGCCGGCGGCGGCGCAGCGCACCGCCCGCGGCTCCTTCCCCCTCCTCCCCCTCCCCTCCTACCCCTCCCCCCGCCTAGTGCGGATGCTCTCCGCCGTGAGCGCCCGTCGCGCAGCTGCGCCGCACGGCGCCCGCGCCGCCGCGGGATGCTGCCAGCGATGCGACATCCACAACAAAACATCCATTTTCGTAATCCTCGATTTTCAAAATTAAAACATCGATATTAGTAGTACAATGTCCCAAAAACATTCATGATTGAAACCTCGATTTTCAAAATTAAAACATCGATAATAGTAGTACATTGTCCCAAAAACATCCATGTTTGAAACCTCGATTATCAAAATTAAAACATCGATGCTTAGTACATTGTCCCCAAAACATCCATCTTTCGAAACTTCAATTTTTAAAATTAAAACATCGATGGTAATAGTCCACTGCCCCAATACAACGTTGTTTCTACAAGTGTTTTTAATAACCTGAAACATTTACGTTTGCGCTGTTGGAGAGTTTAATTTAACAGGGATCATGTTTACTAATTTATAATGAAGAAAATACTGAAAATACAAACTAAAAATAATCAGAACAATTAACAAAAACATCTTGAAAGCCTATGCTCTGAGGGGGGTCATTTCAAGGGTCAGAGCTTCCCCAGATCACCGTAGAAGAAAGCGGAAAGAAGGGAGGCCCTATGTACACTGTACATGCGCTGGCTGCTTCTCCGCGAGCGAAATACGAGGAAAGGTGTAGAAAATACCAGGGCATCGGGGTCATCCCTCGGGGGAAAGATAGTCTGTTCGAAGAAGGTAGAATAAAACAGCTTTCGCTTCTTTCAAGCTGATAGTGTTATCATCAGTGATTATTTCGTATTTTAATTTTCACAAAATTGTGACTTTGGACACTTGTCATTCACAAACAAAACGCCGAAAACGTAAAACCATAAAGCAGTGAAATATGAATTTAAAAATTATCGACTTTGTTATATCTACGTTTTGAAACATCGACCTTGATTTAACATCTCTAGATGTAGCCCCGTCGTGTCTGACGAGGCTGCGTCCCGAGTCAACGTTGCTTTGAAGGACGTCGTTAGAACTGTCCAATCTATATGAAGCCGTAGGTTAAGTGAAATCGCAGTATTTCATGGGTTGTCATTAGAATCCGTTTCTGTTACCTGGCGCCGCCTTGTAAGTTGTAGTGTCGGCCGTGATGTTAAAGCCTTCCTCTGGGCTTGGGACATTTTTGCCCTGGGGAAGGCTACATGACGGCCGAAGAATCGGAAAAAACTGACTACTGACACGGCGTCTCCGAACAGCCGAGGGCATTCGAATGGCCAATTTACTAGTTTAAAGCACAAACAAAAAGGGAAATAACGAGTCTCGTTTTCCACGCTAACTTTTCATTTCTTTGTAGTTTGTGCATGTGTAGAAAGTCCTCAGACATGAGCAATATTTAAGTAGCCGGGTGCACAGAAATTCACGTTTGGGATCCACCATTCTGAGTTGTTATAAAATAGCTTTTTCGCCAAGCACTTATTATATTCTAAAAATATTTCTTGCAGAATCATATTCATTATATTTATATAACATTTTGTCATATTTAGTTTTTGTTGAGAATATATTTTTAGTCAAGCCCGATAAGAGTAGCCATCTAGATTACGATAAAGAGGAAGGAAGGATCTCATTGCGGACCCATGTATAAGATGTTGTACCGGCATCGCCCAACAATAGACCGGAGGAAATTTGGGAAATGACAAATCAGAGCTGACAGTCTCTGTAATTCTCATCTAGGCAGTAGCCGACGCAAGCTCAACTGGTGAAAATCCGACACGTGCGGACTTGAAACTAAAACGTCTGGGTTCGAGAACGTGATCATCTAATATTACTAATTTCCAATGCGCGCAGAAATTCAAAGAAAACTATCCATCTTCAGCCTTTTTGAAATGTGTCTATGGTTTTGTTACATTCCCCGGAATCCCAGAAAAATAATAAAAGAATATTACTAATTTCCAATGCGCAAAGAAATTGTACAAACTATGCAGCATTCCGGCATGTGAGAGTTGTAAAGGGTCTCGTTAGTTGCCGGGAGCTCGGGAGAAGTAAAAAGCAATGAAACAGTTTTCGATTTTGAGTGAAAAATGTAAATATTTACTATTTATTACACAAGTTTTCAGTACTGCACGTTACCGACCAAATTTTCGTATTTAGTGCGTCACTGCTGACGACACAGCTGGTGTCATGCGACAGCAAGACTTCAAGGAACGCCATTGGTATGTGCAGTTCACGTGTTGTGTCATGAAACAGCATTATGTCATTGTAAAATTCGTGAAGACTGTTTTTGTTAAAATATTTAATTGGCTGCAGGTTTTACTTGTTCTTAAGCAGTGTGCGTGCTACTTTTTGGAAAACCTCTGAACGTGGTTTTGTTCAAAAGCATCTTTGCTGCTGTAGACCACCAGTTTACAGTACACTGTCGGAAATGACATTAAATTTAATGTAGATTAATCTATTAATGTGCATGAAAACTAATTTAACATTCTACATTAAAAAGACTCAATATACTTGTACATTAAATTAATACACAAGTTTAAAACCATTAAATCTACACAGATTTTATGAGATTCTCCAGTTCCCAATGCCACTCATCATTCATATCGAATATTCATAGTCTCCAGCGCATCAAGATTATTTATTCCTTCCTTCCAGATATGACTATGAAAGCTTTGACTCATGCATCCTAATGTTCATGTGTACATTAAATATAATGTGCGTCCATGATATTTACTTTCATGTACATTTCCTTAAAGTAATGCGGAAGTTCCTGACAGTGTATGTTTGTCCGCCTGCCTTGCCGCTGCGGAGCAGTGGTCTGCTGCGCCTTCTGCGCCTTGCTGCGCGCGAACAGGCCTGGATTTAGCCGTTAGGTCGAGAAAGGACGCGGCTGTTTCTAGGCGCAGAGAGATACACTTTCCAGTCTGGGGAGCATCGCAGAGTGTCACTTCCCAACGTGAAAGAGCGGGTATTGATGGTGGGTATATTTAGACCCGCCGACTCGACGTGGGGGTCGCCTAAGCATTGCCTACGGTTGCCACCGGAATAAATAACTGGAGATCCGCCGGAAGTGCCTTTTTTGGAAAGAAGGTGGCGCTGAAAGATTTGTTTCGAAGATGCAATAGAATGTTCTGCAAATAATTATTGTTAAGGTTCCAAAGTCAGATCCCTTAATTAGTTTTTTTGTAACGTTGAACACTTGAGACATACAGCATGTAAATTGGAGCAGGGTTTATTATTCCGTGTGTAACAATAATAAACAAACTTAACAAGTTGTTCTGCGGAATCAGTAAAGAGCAGTCACAGTGGATATGAAATGAAAATATAAATTTGTTCGAGTTGTGTGAACTCGTGAAAGGAGATAATTGAAGGATGTAGCTTCGGTAACAATAGATACGAGTTTGTAGGAGGGTCTGGAGAGCGTTCATTGATGGATGGACCCCTGAATGTAGGCCGGGAATATTGATGTGACATTCTGGTTTTAAAATCTAATTAGTAGCAACGTCAAGATATGGCAAGTTTGGCGAAACTTTGGATAAGGTATATTTCAGAAAATTAATCGGTGGTTCTTTAGTAAGGAACAAGATATCCGCTGAAACAGAGAAAGCAACATTTGCCGATTGATTATGATTACATGAATTACGAATAATACATTTGATTTGTTTGACTTCAAGTGTTCTTATTTAAATTACCTCAAGATAGAGGCCAACGGACAGCAACGTTTGGGGAGTGGTGATGCAGCTGCAGCATGTATTTATTGGCGTTCAAACGATCGCGATTCACGTGTACATACGCTATTGCGCGAACATTGAACATTCTAACACAAAGTCCAAGCAAGATAGCTACATTATCGTTTGGTGAAGCTGACTGAAAAATAATTGAAAAACGTTTCAATGTGAAATTCGGAAAACAAACTCATAAGGCCGACCCTGTTTGTTGTATAAAGTGTATTCTTCATTAAATCGTTCTGATAATAAACATATATGAAGATTTCGAGGACTCGTGGCACCTCACAGCATGTAATCTTCAAAATAAAAACACGGAACCTTCATTTAAATTTCTAGACAGTTATCTAAAGTGCATTACTCAGAGACTTAAGGACGGCTTTTGTTTTTGCTGCACTTTCACTTGTTCGTGCCACTTAGAATATTGTATGTCGAAGTACTATTTGCCATTAATCAGTGATGGATTGACTTGCCAATTAATGAAGGAGAAGAAAGGTCGACCTAGAGAAGCGCTGGCTGAAATGAGATATTGCGTCTTGCGAGAGGTAAAGGGACGTCTCTCCTTTTCGCTCATAACTTCAGGCCAAGGACAGGGGCTCTTGGAAAAGTCATTATCGCTTAGAAGTCACTTGGAAAAGTGACTTTGCTTAAAACTCTCCGTCAGGAGATGGTATGTTAGTAATGAAGATGATAATAATGACGATGATGATAATAGTGATATTGATAATATAGCTGTGACTGTTTTTTAGGACAAAGATAGTCACAAAACCTATTTTTACTTCCAAATTACGCTCACAAATAACATTTTACAAATAATTTCATTAAGACAAACGACGTCTTTTTCAAGGGGGTCCAATTAGTCGCAGGCAGAAAGTATGCAGTGATCTTAGGAACGGATTATTACATGGATGTATAGCCTTTTCTACTGTGTCAGAATGCTTTGATGCGCCGAAATTCGCGTACAAACAGAAATGGTAGAGTTGTTTTTTACTTTTTCAATAGTAACTAACTAACAAAATGAGCGGTTTGTAAGCATTATCTCTATAAGAAACAATGTTCTTTCTTGAATGAAAAATAAAGTAGCCGTGAGTCATTCTTCAGATTTGACGAACAGGAGCGGATGAACGAGTACTTGCGCATTGCAGTAGCAAAGAGCAAAGGAAATGAGATGCAGCGAAAGGTAATCGTTTGGAAAACGAGCACGACATTTGCGCGGAGAAAGTGTCAGAAAATACGAAAAAAGCCGCTTGACGCGGAAGTTGACAGCTACGTGTTACCTGGATGTTTAGACAGTGCAAACGTGTAATTAGTAATTATGTCACTTGCAATCTTCGCACGGGGCGTTAGTAAAACGTGGTTCAGCACACGCTACAAGCTTGTTCACCTCGAATCGCCTCATCGCGCAGGTATTATTCCATTGTACCTAATAACCAGTTGAATGCGGTCACACTAATTTACAAAACCTGAGCAATTAATCAAATAATTAAATGCTATTGAGCACAGGTTACAAGCTGTCATACCTACACTGTGCAGGAAGTTACTAAATCATTGCAGGGAAAATTGCTCAGTGTCCTGACATTAGTCTACTTTTTATTTTGTGTGGACGAAATATTTTACATAAATTCTTGTTTCTTTCCCTTTTTTGTTGTGTATAAGGCAAGTTTTCATTTAATGAGTTGTTCGTGTACCAATGTTAAAACATCATTATGGAAACATTCTGTGTGTAATATTGGATATAGAGTTTTACCCAATTTTTGCATTCTTTATGCAGAAGGTGATACAATACTAAATTTTCTTTGTATTTTGAAATATATTTTTTTATTTAAAATTTGTATTATGCGGTACAGTCGCAAACAGATGTTATAAAACATTTTCTGAATGGGTTTTCAGGGTTTTTGTCGTATATATTTGCACATCAAGCTAACGACTTTGTGTAAGTATTCATATGGCAGGTTTTGCCGCCCTGATAGCCCTCTAGTATTATCCAAGAATTTTAAAAACTTAAACAGCGCTTGCAACAGTAATTTTGACTATTAAATCATTCCCGAGAATTGCAAATTTGGTGTCATTCTTCTTGCCCAGATTCCAAATTTGTCTTTGTAGCAGGAAATATGACAAAATTGTCAACAAGTGAAGGCCATCTCGAGATTTGTGCCGTAAGCGGCAGGTAGCGTTGAGATAGCGTGAAAAATCAGTCGGGATTAAAATATGCGAGAAGAGTGTCAGATATTTTTTTAGTAATACACATTTTGGAGAAATAAATAAATTTAATATGTTGAGTTTCATCTTTCCCAAGGTTTAAAAACGATCCTCTGATTATAATATTTTTGCAATGAGCATCAAAAACGTCATTCAGTGTATCTCAATTTCTTCTTCTCCAAAAAAAATACCTTCTCTCCCCCTTCACCCTCAACTTCAGTAATAACGACTTCAAACTGCGCGCCCAAATATCGCAATTTCAGTTTATAGTTTCCTTTCTCTACTAGCATAACAGAGTTAAGGCTTCTTCAGGTCGCTCAGTTTCTAGTATGTTTTTCATTGCGAGATAATCGTGTCCAGCCTTTTGAAAGGCAGAAATTCTGATGAGGTATAAATGTGATATTTGTTAATAAACCATGCTTACTTCTTTTAAGACTGCATTGACAAGAGAATTCGCATTACAACAACTTCACATTATATCGTATCTCTCCCCACCTTTAATCTCTATTACTACTTTCCAAATTGCGCAGAAACTGAAATAAAACTGTGCAGCCTCCGGCCATGTTAGAGGTTTTGTTAGATGTCCAAGAGACCCAGGGAAACAAAGCTGAAAAACAGTATGTAAAAAAAACTTGTATCCACGTTAATGCAGTATTCGTGAAGACTATTTTTGTTAAAATATTTAATTTGTTGCAGTGTTATACGAGGGTATTTCATTTGCTGTTCTTGAGCGTTATGCGGTTTAGTTTTAGAGAAACCATTTTCCGTGGTATGTTCGGCAGCATTTTTGTTACTGCTGCCCATAACCTTTACTACTTTTTGTCGGAGATGTATTCAATTTCCTTTTTTTAGAAGTATGTGGCTGCGGGTCTTCCAATTTATTTTAGGAACAGCTTTCGCTATCTGCATTCCCTGTCTGTAATTCAGTTTACGAGTTATTTCAAGATAACTCATAATTCTCCGTCTAGAACAGTGGTTTTCCCCTTCACGTTTTCTCACAAAATAGAGAGAACTGAACAGTTGTTTCCAACTAATGCACTTTCAAGTCAAATATTTCAGCGAACAAACCGTGAGTCCGCCTTCCAGATTGACTGCGTATGACAAATCTTCGATGACGAATCTCCGCATCAGTAAAAAGCAATTACTTTCCGCCCGCTCAGCAGAATAGCGATTCCCAGCGCGAGCCAAAGCGCGCGTCGTGCCCCATACATCGTCGGGCGCCGTCTGCCCTCAAAGAGCTGTCGCCCGTGAAGCCTGCGCGCGGGGGATAATGTAAACATAGAGCCGCTCAAATATGGAGGGCGCCATGAAACACGGCCACTTGCAAATGCCGCCCGCCCGTTCCCCCGCCCCACGCGCAGTGGGCCGACATGCACTACCACCGCACCTGACTTATACTGCGATTTTTCTAACTTTGTCCCTCAAGGCCATTCAAATCCCATCTTCGCAATGGAATATGTCACGGTATTTCGCATTTTTCTCAGTCGTTCCGCTAGATTTCGCATGATCGCGATCGTATCAAGCAGTACTTGCGATCATGCGACTTCTACCGGCAAGACCGAGAAAGACGCGAAATGCCGTGTGATATTTCATTGCGAAGATGGGCCTCGAGTGGTCTTGAGGGGCAAAGTTAGAGAAAATGCAGTATATTTCCGTGTGAAAGCTTAGCTCTCTGGGAGATGCTTCCTGGACGTGATTCTCAACGTTTCGGTTGTCATACTGGAACCATCTTCAGGGCAAAATACAGTTAAATAAATCTTCAGGCTAAAGGATTTAGTAAGAATGGAGTGTCGTAGGACGCAATATTTGATTCCACCGAAAAACGCACCACGTTCGTGTCCAGTCATTACATTTGGAGCATATGTACGAACGTAAACATTTTATTGGCAGCCATAGAAGTTACGGACAATTCCAACTGACTTTATTGTTACTTAAAATAGAAGGTCATCTCTCCCCTTTCTCTCTCCTCCTTCTCCTCTTTCTCTCCACGCCCTTTTCTCTTTCTCTCTGTCTCTCTTCTCCTCTCCACTCCCTCTTCTCTTTCTCCCTATCCCCTCTTCTCTGTTTCTCTGTACCCTCTTCTCTTTCTATTCTATTTTCTTGCTCTCTACTCCCTTTTCTCTTTCTCCCTAGTCTCTCTTCCTATTCTCTCTTTCCCCCATCGCATCTTTCTCCTTTTTTTCTTTCTCTTATCTCTCTTTTCTTGTCGATTCTCTTCCTCCTTCTGTCTTTCCTCTCTCACACTTCTTTTGTGCCACCAGTGCCCGCCGTTGCCGCCGCCGCCGCCGCCCCTGGCAGCGCTTCCAAATGCCTCCGCCGTGACTGGCCGTGCTCCGGCGCCCGACGCGGCGACGCGAGCATCGCGACTCGACGCGACGCGACGCGACGCGACGCGACGCGACGCGGCGCGCCAATGGCGGTGGCAGTGAACTCTAATCGAGAGCAACCTGCTCCACGTGCGGCGGCATTTTAGTACTCGTACTCGTACCGCCGGTTTTCCGCGGCTCCTTTTCTCTTTCTAGGTGCCATCTCTTCCGCTCTTGCTAATGCGCCTCTTATCGCATACTTTCTATCGCTTCCTGGCTACCTCCAGTGGTGTCCTCGTATCGCAATGTACGACATCCGAAGACAGTCACGTGCATCAGCGAAGATGAACTGGAAAACCGGTCTGGTATCCTATTTGAGAACTGTTACGTTGGAAAGAAATGGGAGACACGATTTGTTCATTTGTTGGTGTGCTTTCATTCTCCGAGAGACTAACATATGAATCCACTTTACGTGGTTGGTGGATAGAGTGAAGTTGGAATGAAAACTTGAGCCTACTACTTAGGACAGATGATGGTGCCTCAAACTTCAGAACTCAAAAAAGGAAAAAAAATATGTTTGACGTTTGGAAATGAGAGAGGAGCTATAATTAATATCTAGAAGCGAACGCAAGTGGGTACATCTTAAGTCTTTAGGAAATTAAATGAAGAAACAGGAAAAAAAGTTACCCCCTGCAGGCCTCACAAGACACATAATAATCAATTATTGACTAAAATGCATTCATGTTTTTATTTTCAGATGAATATTATTTTATTTTTTCGAGCTATTTTTTACAATATTATTTTCTTTTTGATAGCTACTAAACTTTTACCATATAATCGTACTTTTGCTTTGGGTGTACCTCGCCCTCAATATTTATTTTCGCTAATCTCAACATTTTCTTGTTATATTCCAGATCGTGCCGTTATCTCGGTCATAGATTATTTTGGAGGATTGATTGATTAATTAGTTATTCCAGGCGCGTCAACTGATAAGATCATTAGTCCCGTTAGTGTAGTGCACTTTTTTATCACGGAGGTGACAGTGTTCTCCCCCTCTGGATGGCGAGATCCGGCGCCGACCTACGTTGGCTTGCGGAGATTTTTCACCAACCAGTACCTCCCACCAGCTTGGAACGATTCCAGCCGGGACAAGCTCTAAGTTCCCGACTGGTCTTCCGCCATGTGTGATAGTGTAGCGTATGTGAGTGTGTGTGAAAGTAAGCGGAGAGGAAGACACAAGGTCAAGGAATAAGAATGAAAGATCGGCCTGCAGTCTGTGGCCCGTTTGTTAGGATACTGCTTCGGCATTCAGTCTGGATTAGATAGGAGAAACCACGGAAAACCACCGATCAGAACAGCCGGTCTCTAGAATACTCCTCCAGGCAGTGGCTGAATTCGACCCAGCTGAGAAGCTGGTTTCGAAAATCTTGCCATCGTCTGGGCTCGAATCCTATGATCTCCCGGTCAGAGACACTGCTGTGACATCAGTTTACGCCGTTAACCAGTATATTTTGACGGAGATTTGACTATTTTATAATGATACCTGCATATTTATAAAGATACCTGCATATAAGCTATACTATTGTCAGTCTTTCATTATGCAAAGGGGAATATTCACTTTCACGTTGCGCGAATTTCAATCCTCTGTTAACTTGACAACATATTAAAACCACGTCAGGAGCGCAGACTCGAGAACATATCATGAAGTTTAGTTCATCAACCTCTGTCCAGCACACTTCCTTTGATATATTAGATTTCCATATTGCAGAGGGCAATTAATTACAAAGGCGACCATTACACGAGAGAAAGTTTCGAGTAAAACTGAAAAAATCGAAAATAAGTAAACATTTGTTAACACGAACAGTATGGTAGCCCAAGAAGATAAAAAGACGGAAACCAATGTTGAATTAAGAGATAATAACTATTCAAATGAAAGCAATAGACACCACTTTCTCTGCTCTGGACGGCTCGGACAAGATAAAATCCCGAGCGTACACGAGCGCTTCAACACGTAATGATAGCGTTGCCGCTCCAGTAGCGGCAGAAGCGATCTCCGTCGCCCAGAGGACCTGTCATCCAGTTTACCTCCTCTTGTCTGCCCCGCCCCGCCCCACATCACTCGTCCCGCCAAGCCCCGTAGCCCCTCCCTAGCTCCGCCAGGCTCCGCCAACCCCCATTCCACCCCACTTAACCCCGCCATGTTCCGCCCGAGTTGCCCAGCGCAACCACGTCTCTCACCGCCCCGCCACGCTCCACCCGCCCTTCCCATCTCCGCCCCGCCCCGCTCTGCTTCGAACTTAACCCCGTCGCCTTCTCCCCCCACCGCTTCGCGCCGCCTCTGAATATGCATGAAGCAGTTGAACGGAACCGTGCGCGCGGCGCAGCCACTTAAGATGGCGGCCGGAAGCCCTGATTGACGACGGTCAGGTAGCCGCGCTTGTCTGCTGCTGTTCGCCAATGGGCCAGGGTGAAGTGGCTGGCGGAGGGGGGGGAGGGCGCTGTCCCCCCGGGAGACATTCTTACAGCGGCCACGCCGGACGCGGAGAAAAGAAACCAACAAGAAACTCACGGGCCGATCTTTTTATAATGCAAGTGACGTTGGTTTGTCATCCCCTGCTCCACAACATTTACTCAAAGGCACACGCTTGAAAATTTCAAAAGGGGTCTGGAAGCCTCACGTAATAAAATATATTATTGCCGGAAATGTGTTCAATTCCTGAGTTTCTTCTTTTTGAACCTGGTAATTGAGAGAATTTATATCCGATATTTATAGAAGAAGCTCTTCAAACTCTCTGGCAACCCTATAAATGATTCGTGACAAAATCAATTGTAGTTATCAATTGTTTGATTAAGTAAATATTTCATTCGCCTTGAATGTGTTTTATTTATATGTTGCTAATATGTGTCATAAATAAATTTTAAAAAATATTCGTAAAGGTAACTCAGAAATGTAATATTTCTGTTCCCTCTTGCTTTAAGTTGCGCAAATACTCAAAGGAAGATAACTTCTACCGAAATAAATCGGATAAAAAGTTTATTCACTGACATGTGAATATACGAATCAATTGACGTTTCAAATTATTTAAATCTACTATGTTGATCTTTACTTACAGTTATAGTCTTTACTTCAGTCATTTTTCTAATCTAATTTTCAGGGCATCAACTGATGTCACTGCAGTGCCTCTGACCAGGAGGTCCTAGGATTCGAGCCCCGACGGTGGCTAAGAAAAACATGCACTACATTTACGAGACTAGTGGCCTTGGCAGTTGAATCACTGAATATTTATATTATTGGCTTTAACCTTAATTATACGCCATTATACAATTACGTACATCATTAATCAATGAAACAGTCAGATCAATACAGTTACTCAAAAACATAAAAAATTACAAAAACAGAAATTACAAAAACACATTAATTACAAAAAAAACAACATAAAACTAACAAAACTTTTAGTGTATTTACATTACATGTTCACAGGTCATGTGTTACAATGAGTTTTCAAAAATCATGGCTTTTAATAGCATTGTATTATGGAAACTTAATTACACGCCAGTATACAGTTATGAAATCATTAATCAATGAAATGGTCAAATCAATACAATTACTCACAAATAGAAAAATTATAAAAACACAAAAACACATTAATTACAAAAAACCTAGTTAAAAAAGTTAAATATTAATTTATTATTTTCTTTGATAAATATTTTAAATGCTCAGATATTCACCTTATTCAATTTAGTTTCAGATACAGCAAATTCATTCAAAAAGAGCAAATGACCGTATCATTAATCACTAATCACCGAATCACTAATTAATCAATCAATTAATTATTCATTCAATCTAACCGGAAGTAGTGGGTAGTACCAGTCCACCGACGTGGAGCAAACGAAAGATTATGCGTCTTCTGTGCTTATTGTAGTATTCCACAATATATATTTGGAACTACAGACTCTTTATATCTTCTTTTCTCGAATGTTTTGAGGTCGGTAAATATCCTCTGCCCTTTGTATGTCAAAGCCATAGTAAGTATCACGAGAAATAATTGAATTTTCTGTAAAATTATTTTAATGTTAATATTATTACTCTTTATATCAAGTGAGCATGACACTTTTGGTGACTAGACTTTACCGTTTCCAATATCTCACATTTCTGATGTAAACTTTTTTATAGCTTCTCGTTTGGCACTTTTTCCCTTAAGGTACATGATAATATGAACTGCTTATTGTTTTTGGGCGCAGGATGACATAATCCGATTATTCCATTTCTCGCTGTACCGACGTTGCCATCTCTTGCTGCCCGAATTCCTAAACATTCCTGCCTCTGTCCGATCAACCCAACTCTCAACTCGCGAATCTCGCCGTCCTGTCTTTAAGAGCGAACGCCAGACTCCCCAAGAGATCGCAAGCGAGGCCGTTGGCCAACTGGAGAGAGGATGGCGGTGGCTGGCGTCGACTCCCGCCCATTCATGCAGAGAACCTGCATTACTTTCACTGGTGGTTTTGCCGTTGCACCTCGCCGATACTGTCGCAATTTCTTGCGAGCTACTGAAGGGGACTTGCGCAGAACAGCGATTGTTCATTTGAGGTTCGATTGAGTTCGTCTTATTTGAGAAGTCAAAACATTTATAATTCAATATAAGAAAGTATCGCTGACTAGTTTAGTTTTTGTAACATAATATCACGGAAAACAGTACGTTGTAACTTCGCATATTGAAAAAAAATGAACAATGTTCAATTTCATGCAAATATTGTGGGTATGCAAATAGAGTGGGATGGTTTCACGATGCGAGTATTAACAGTACGCAGTTACTTCGAGAGCCAATCTTGTGTTTAGAAGAAATCCACGATATGGATTTGGAAAAAGAAAGGAGTTTAGATTATAAGGAAAAATAGGAAAGTTCGAAGTAAATACAAATCGAAGTCAAGAAAACGAAAGAGATGAAAAGCAGAAATGAAGAGGATATAACATTGAATTTACTCGAGCATTAAATTGAAAATGGGTTAAATGACAAACGATTGGAATAATGGCAAACGTACGAGTATATGTATGTACTGTGGCGCAATAGCCTTTGACGAAAGCCATGAGCCACTGGTTCCGGCCTGGTGGCCATGGGTACGTGTGGTTAGCACATAGTCATCACCAAGCTGTATCTCTGGTCTTCTCAACCTGAGAAGTGAGCTTTCTCATCGTCACACAACATATACTAGGACATTGCAAGGAAAGCACATACTATAAACCTTGCCTGTCCAGGAATCAAACTCGGGGTCGCGTTACGGAAAGCGAGCACGCTGACCAATGAGCTACTCGTGAGGCCAATGGGAAACGTGCATTTATGAAAAACAAAAAAAAGAATCCTTGAAAGAGAATCATAAACCGAAGAGGACAGAAAGAAATGAGACGAACCTAATGAAAAGAATAAATGACGTCGTGGCGGGTGAGCAGCGTGGCCAATTGAGTCATCTCCTAGAAATAAAAGCGGCTCTCCTCTCGCCTTCTCCTGGCGAAGGGAATTATACGTTTGAGTCGCGAGCGCCCGACCGCACACCGCAGTCTCATTAGCTGCGCGCGCCGCCGCCGCCGCCGCCGCTCGCCCACGGCGCGACCAATGATCCGGCCGCAGGGCGAGGTCACTGTCGCCTCCGCCTCACCAACTCCCGCCCGCCACCCAGTGTCGCCAGGTCCTGGTATTTTTACCTGGATTTTAATAAAGATACCATGTACCAGGATGAAGACATTCTGGTACGTATTATTATTATTATTATTATTATTATTATTATTATTACGAACGTACTATGTACGTATTATTATTATTATTTAATAATAATATTTATTAATAAAATAAATATTCAAAGACATAATTAAAGACAAAGACATCCTTCCTGGTACGTTTAAATATCAGGATTTTATGGGTGTGGTAATTGAAGATGTATGATGTAAAATTCGTATAATATGTTTTATTCAATTATTTAAAACTATCACCAGTAATGTATTACGAATAACTATGATATTGATGAAAACACTGCCGTATAAACAGTAAAGGTGACATAGGATGGACTTTTTCTAGCATGCGTTATAGTGGAAAAGAATAGGACCATTCCACATTGAACCATCTTCCATTTACTTTATCGATATAAAATGAATTGATTGATATCGAATTAAGTTTAACGAACTTCCTGTGCGCATTTAAAACATAAGAGTTGTAATATGAACTATGAATTTAAATAGTCATTGGTACCAGGTATTTTAGTGAAAGTACCAGGAATTTTGAGGGTTGGTACTGGGATATGATTGTCTTGATTGTCTGGCAACCCTGTCTCCACCATCGCCTCAGTAGGGAGCACCACCGCCTGGTAGGGAGTTTTAACGCCACGCGTAAGATAGCGATGTTATGCATTAAGTCACGTGACGGACCTTGAAGTCATAACGTCTTTCGTTTAGGTCACTTATAGTGCAATTTTTGTAACTTTGCCCCTCAAGGCCCGTCTTCGATGGAATATGTCACGGTAATTCGCGTCTCTCTCAGTCGTACTGCTAGATATCGCTTGATCGCGACCGTGTCAAGAAGTGTTTGCGACATCGAGCGGCACGAGCGAGAAAGACACGAAATGGCGTATGATATTCCATCATGTGATATTATATCGGGGCTTGAGAGGCAAAGTTATATTAATCGCACTATAGACCGAGGGCACGACCTTATACCTTCGTAAATAGTACACGCCCGTAGGAGTCTCTACGGTCACCTTAAGAAAAAAGCAAAATGGCCGCCTAAAAAATCAGGAAAGGTTGCATTTTTCCAACTCTGATAAACCGGTTCTCGTATGTGAGGCAGTTACAATTATTCCTTACAAACTCCAAAACGCTGGCAAGAATTAACGAAAAATGTTGGAAACGTGACAGGTAAGAAATTTGCGAAAAAAAGTTGAAATCATACCTTCAGTTTAGGTTATGTCTTATGCTCAAAACGAACGCTGTTTCAAAATATTCCCTACATCCTCAAGAAAAGCTGATTCAAAATTCCACACTGCATTCTCATTGCGGAGGCCCACAAAATCTAAAACTCCGTGCACAATGTAGGTTTGTTATACTCTTGACTGGTTTTAATGTCTCCCCACTAACCTACACTCTTTGATATATTATGCAACGTCTTTGTTGAACGCTTGAAATGCTTCTTTTATCCTATAATGCATAACGCAATATCGGCTGCGACTCTTCTGAACGTTGTTCATTACGACTCTATAAAGTCGTTAATCACGCGATCAATAGACTTTAAGGATGTCTCCTTACGCCTGGCACTAAAACTCCGTAGTACATTGCCACCTCTAGCAATTTGTATTCACCCACATCGTGCTCTCCATCATCGCTACTCTATTTGCGACCTTACCTCATTCCTCGGCAATCAAAACCAATCGTTACTCGCATCATTAATTTTAGTTCACTCAGAGACATCATTGCCGCTGACTTTCCAGCGTCTCCGACCGGGACTCGTTGGGTTCGAGTTCCTACGATGGCGGGTTTTCGTACTAGCTAAATAACTAGATAGAATTTAGCTGCTGGCTGGAAAATAATTATAGCGGCCAGCTGCTCTGACCCGTTTCTGTGGTTTCTTAGATCAATACCAGGAGAATGTCGGAGGAGTATCCTGACACATGGGTCACGAAACGCGCACGATCTTTCCTTCCTCTTCCTTGTACTGTCCTCTGCTCTTACACTTTTATGCACTACATTACCACACTTGCTGGAAGAGCAGTCGGGGCTTAGAACGTGTCCCCGCTGGGGCGGTCTGGGGGAGTCCTGTGCAAATAGGCGTGGAGGTCAGCACCGGATTTCAGTATCTAACGGAGAAGGAACACCGCCCTTCCTGAGAAAAAGCAACAACACAAGCTAATGACCGTAGCAGTTGACAAGCCCTGGAGACAATCAATCATCATTAATCTCATTATAAACTTAGTAAATTAATCTCCTCCTCTGATGCCATGAATGGTATGTTTACCATCCTCTGTTTGTCTCTTATCCCGTCACCCTTCCATATTTACTCTCAACTTTGTCATGGTCAAGCCGTTTAATGTCCCCTTTATGGCAACTGTCACTGCTCCGAGCGCTGTTCCTCCCCTCATCGTCATTGTCATCCCGTCATCGTCACCCCGTCATCATCATCGTTTCCGTCATTTCTGCCTTCTACTGGTACAATCTCATCTCCTCGTGTGCCACATCCTCGCCCCCAAACCCATCCCAGCCTCCGTTCTTGTGTCCGTGCGTGCGCCTGCCTCTGTCGCTCCGTCGCCGCCGCCTCCGCTCCGCGCCCGTGCTTTGTTGCCGCTCACCGCTCGTCTCCGCGCCGCGCGTTCCCCCAACACCGCGCACCTTTGTTTTGCCCTGGGCGAGGCGCGGCGCGGCGCGGCGCGGCGCGGCGCGGCGCGGCGCGGCGCGGCGCGGGGCTCGCTTTCCTTGTAACAGTTCTCAAGCCCGAATTCCGGGGCGGGCAGGCGACGGGCAGTGGGCGCCGGACGCCTCGGGCGTTGCTTACGTCACGGGTCGCCCGCACTCCCCGCCCTGCCCCGGGCGACGCCGTACCGCGCGCGCCGCCCCCGCCCCGCCCCGCTCCGCACGCACGCGACCCCGCCTGGCCCCTCTCCGCCATTCCCCTTCCCGCCCCATTCCCTAACCAACCCCACCTGATAAACCCGCTCGATAACCCCGCCCGACAACCCCGCCCGACAACCCCGCCCGACAACCCCGCCCGACAACCCCGCCCGACAACCTTGTCCGACAACCCCGTCCGACAACCCCGTCCGACATCCCCGACCGACAACCCCGCCCTACCCTTCTCCGTACTGCCCCGCCCTGCCCCACCCGGCTGCGCTGTCACCGCCCGAAACCGCCCTGCCCTTCCACGCCTCGCCCCGCTCTGCCCACCCCGCTTCACCCTATCCCGGTCCCGCCCTGACCCCTCCCCGCCCGGGGCGCCGCCGCCGCGTTCGCTCCGAACCCCAGCACCGCCCCGCCCCTCACCTCCGCCCCCTTCTCGTTCGCTCCGCCACGACCCCGCCCCGCCCGCCCGGGGCGACGCCGAGAGCGCGCCGCCGCGACGAGGGCGAGGCTGCGGCGCGGCAGCAGCGGGGCCCCCTCAATGGAGTTCGCCAACGCACGTACTACGCGCGCTGGACTCTCGCCCGCGCGCAACCGTTAGTGCCAGAAATGGATTACGTTAGAACAAGCTGCGCCCGAGACTTTCCACTGTTTACATCAGATATGTTGGAACATAAGTGCTTCGTTCAGTACTAAACTAGGAGAAATGTAGGAGTACAAATGGTCACTTCATAAGTTAGTGCAGTGTTCTCAAGGTCGAAGACACGAGTGGGAGTCCGTGGTACGAGTGTCACGACGAACTTGCCCTTCCACGCAGTTCATTGCCCCGCCACCAGAGACAACGCAATCCCTATTGTAAAACGGTGGGGTTACTAGTAGTTCCCTTCCCCGATGCTAGTTGCACAGAGAAGCTCGTGGTATGCTACGGTGCCACGACGCCTGCCACTGCCACCAGTAGTAGACCTTGACACCACTGAGTTAGTGTTTCACAAAATTACGCCAGAGTGGTTCATCAAAATATTAGGCGAAGTGCCTTACTTGATTCCGAAACTTATACTCCAGAGCAGTCAAGAACTCCCACGATTTAACAGAACAGGTCATTTTATTAAGGATTACATAAAACGTTCGTTTTCCATAATATTTGTATGGTATGATGAACTATGCTTGTATAATTACTGAAATATGTACGTTTTCTGTTTAAATAATAATTGATGTAAAATGTTTGGATAATTGAATGACACTTTATGAAATGCACAAACTTATTGCTGTGCCCATTTCGCAGCTTTCTCGTGAAGTCTGCTCAGCCCTTGCATATTTGCTCACCCATGTCCCTGCCAGGGGCAGATGCAGCCGATCATTTGGGGGGGGGAGGGGCATTATATATTTTTCTCAATTAATAAACATATTTGTTATTATATTGTTTGTCATTTTATAGTGTATAGATACTATTATACTATATTTTTCATATAATTGCATAATTCCAACATGAATATTTAAATCAATTTTGCCAAATAAAAGAAGACAACAAATGAAAACTCTTGGCCTTGGGGCGGGGGCGTGGCCCCTGGTTCCTGGCTCCGCCGCTGGTCCCTGCCCTCTATGCGATCTCATCATCCGTGGAGCAAGCCGCGTGCGTGAAGACCATTCACGTTCTTCTTCGTCCGACTGGGGACAGCAAAAAAAATCAGTGATTTTAAAATATCGATATTTTCGACCAGAAACATCAATATATCAACATCGATCGTTTTTTTCGATGTCTTCTTTACATCGATATAATTTTTCAGAAACATCGTTGTCTTTTTTAAACAAAATTCTTATGATATAAATAAAATTTCAAGAATTTAATTTTTTGAGAATTGCTCAAAACCAACAGCCGCTGACTGTTGACACTCTTTCACAGTTGTCGATGCCCAAACGGAGATATTTCTTTATGGTTATTTTTGGGTGTTTCTCAAGGATGTCTCACATTATTATAATTTTAACAAAATATCTGTGATGTGTCATGGGAAATATAAAGGCAGAAATATAGATTCCTTATTTACATTTGATTAAAGTTATTTTTAACATTTTATTTATACGCGACCAAACAATAAAATTAACTTATTTAAATACAATAATTAAAATAACAATAGGGTGGGGAAAGACCACCTGTTTTATCGTATTTAAAACATCAATGTTTTTGTCGATGTTTTTATCGATATCGAAAACCTTTTGATGATGTATCGAAATATCGATGTGTCGATGTTTGGGTAAAATTTGCCATCACTTCTGCCTTTCGCTCGACCCTAGAGTTTTTCATCGCCCGTGTTTTACCATTGTGGCGCTTAGGTTAGCTTCTCAGAGTTAACCATCGAGCTTGCAGTTCAGGTGCGATTATTCTCTCGAATCTCCTTTGAGGATAATTAAATAAAATTGTGGAGTAATTTTGACTTACTAAAGTAATTCAACAAATGTAAATTGTGAATATCTCATTAAATAATGTATTCAAGCAACGAAAAATTTTTATTGTAGCGCAAACAAGCCACAACTTTCACAGGTCGCTTCTGAATGTAATCGAGGTAGATACATTTTAGTGAGTATTTCTGAGGGTGTTTTCCTATAATTCAAGGGAGTACCGTTATTCTGGCTGGGACGTTGGATTCAAAATGAGGAGGACAATTGCAGAACATTTGAAGACATCGGAAATTACAAGATAGACAAATTCACAATACCAAATATTGATGGACGAATAATATTGTTAGTGTGCGTGACGTAAAACAGTGCTCAGTTCTATGAGATGCTCATGGTGCCATCCAAAGGAAGATCCAGTAATGTAGCACTATTCTGTTCGAAAAATTATAGAATTCAATATTTTATTTAAATGAATTTATTTAAATTGTAAATTTTAATCATTTTCACGTTTTATTTTCAATAATTCCCATTATTAATTTAGTTCATTACATTGATTGATTTATATTATCTTTGTATTCATTTTTTTAGTTGTGCCAACCATTGGATGTTACTGTAGGTGGTCGCCTTTCTAGCTCCCACATAGATAAACATCAGCTTCAACGATTTTTCAGCTTCAATTTTAAGCTCCATTTTCGTCCTTCCATACGTAAACGATATATCTTCCACTATTCGAATTGAAAGAACAGTTCTCTTTTTTGATACGAATATTCTTTGTCACAAAATAAATTGTAAATAGTACAATAAAATATGTTTCCAATTGGTTTCGCTATAACAAATTATTAGTAAAACGAACAGAAAACGGTTTCAATGTAATTTTTACATTTTACATAAACAATTGTATACTCTTTTGCAAGTAAACGATGCGCAATACACTGATATTAAGGAAACATTTTTGGGTCTCTCAATTGCTCTCAAATGGTACATTGTAAATGAATCGAACAAAAAACTAAGTTCATTTTTCTACACATTCAGAATTCTTTCAAATTCAGCCAGATTTTTTTTTTCAAATTCAGTATATATTGCTAAAGTTCATTACCGCCTGAGATATTACATAATATTTTGGGAAAGCTCATACAATAGCTCCCAGAGTTCTCGATCAAAGAAAAAATGTGCAAATAATAAGCGAATCCTACCCATGCGATTCTTGTAAACCTCTCTTTATTAAGGTAGGAATTCTACCATTGCCTTGTCTCTTAATTTGCGAATCAGACGTTAAAAATAATGTACTGAAAGCTGGAAATATATTTTCAGCGTACACAGAAAGGATTTTGAGAAACATGGAATGGAAACATGAGAAAGGTGCTGTTTTATTTACTATCTATTTGAAACTAATTATATTCTTAAAATCTGCTTGCATAAAGAAACCAGTGAATTGATCCTTATCTCGGAGATCATATGGTAAAGCATATCCATAATCTTCGTGAAGTATTGTAGGGAGGCGACGTTGAGAGTACAGCTTCGCGAAAACTAAGGAATTCTTCGCCTCTTCGAGTGGGGCATAAGGCATGCATGCATTCATGATCACTGACATGGAACACTGCGGCAAGCCAACAACGCCATCAGCCAACTGTGCATCGCACATTTCAACTGGCAATCATTCAATGTTCCTCTGGCCATTAGACTGAATACTATTAATGAATAAATATGTACTTGGCACAACGTCCCGTGAACGGGCTCAGGCCTACCGGCGACGTCCCTGCCTTGTGACCATGGGTTAAGAGGGTACGTGTGGTTAGCACGTGGACACCCCACGCTGTATTCCGGTCTTCTCAACCTAAGAAGTGAATTTTCTCATCGTCACACAGCAACATTTACTGGGACATTGCAAGGAAAACGCACACTATAGCCTTGCCTCGACCGGGAATCGAACCTGGGGCTGCGTATTGGAAAGCGAGCACGCTGACCAAGAGCTCACGAGGCTAATGCATAAATAAGTACATAAAACCAAAGAAGGGCTATCTGGGTAGCTAGGTCGCAACGACTATAGCCTCCTATTGTCTGTATTCAAAAGATTGTGGGTTAGAAACTTACATTGGGTACTGATGTTTAGGTACATTGTGATGAAACTTCCACATAGTCACTCTGAATCATATTACAGTCCCATAAACGGAACACCAAACAAACAGAACTGTAATGAACGGAAGTCGTTAACCCCACACCTTGCTAGAATTCCATCCGCTAAGTACATGATAAATGACTCCGGGACGTGAATTAGCCTTTCCGTTGTGAACAGTTAGCCAAGTCAAAACAAGAAATAAACTTGATGGAAGTAGGGACAGGCCTTAATCGTACCCTTCCGATTTTTCTCCCCTTGAAAGCTCTTCTCTCAACCCGCGCTGTAAATGCAGGCTTCCCTGATCTGAAGACGCAAGGGAAGCGCTGTAGCTACTCTTGCAGTTGTGGGTGGACAGTGTGGTCGTCGGACGGAAGCGGTGGTAGGGGAACAGCGGGTGCGGGAATAGTGACAGTAGCAAGGGACAGGTGCGAAGATGTGGGGTTTCGGAAGTGGTAGGGATATCAGGACCGTGGAGACGATGCAGAAGGTGCATTGATTGACTCATTCAAGATTTCGCGCGCGTCAACTACGGAGGTCTTTAGTCCCGTAAGTGCAGTGCATGTTTTTTTCGCCTAGAGGTATCGGTAATCTTTTCCCCGCTGGATGGCGAGATTCGGCGCCGACCTACCGTCGTCTAGCGGGGTTTCCCGGCAACCAGGTATCTCCCACCAGCGGGGCACCGCCCCAGCCGCGACAAGCTCCAAGTTCCCGACTGGTCTCCCAGCATAAGTGGTAGTGTAAGTGCATTTTAGTGTAAGTGTGTGTGTAAGGGGTGAAGATAGAATAAGGAAGGGGATGGAAAGATTATAATGATATTTATTGAACTCTGCCCCTGGCAGGTATCAGCTGTTGACGGTTTTATCCAATCGGGATCTTATATGGCACTACAGTGACGTCACTATGGTGACGTACAAACTGCCGATTGGGTTAAACCGTAAACAGCTGATACCTGTCAAGGGCAGAGTTGAATAAATCGCATTATAATCAATCATTTTTAATTTATTGGAATGTCCATTAATTAAATGTTGTTATATTGTGTCTCTGTCTGAAAAATTAATGGACCTTTCGAAAAATTAAAAATCATATTGAAAAAAGGCAGTCTTTAAATAGTATCAATTGAAATTATCCTGCGCAAAGATAATCAATCATTCAACCAACCCAGTCAGCAGAAAATAATTCGCCCTAGCTATGTAGCCTTTGAGCGAGGGTGGCGAGGGATGGTGGCGCGGGCGGGGGCGCGGGCGGGGGCGCGGGCGGGGGCGCGGGCGGGAGTGAGGGCGGGAGTGAGGGCGTGAGTGAGGGCGTGAGTGAGGGCGTGAGTGAGGGCGTGAGTGAGAGCGTGAGTGAGGGCGTGAGTGAGAGCGTGAGTGAGGGCGTGAGTGAGGGCGTGAGTGAGGGCGTGAGTGAGGGCGTGAGTGAGGGCGTGAGTGAGGGCGTGAGTGAGGGCGTGAGTGAGGGCGTGAGTGAGGGCGTGAGTGAGGGCGTGAGTGAGGGCGTGAGTGAGGGCGTGAGTGAGGGCGTGAGTGAGGGCGTGAGTGAGGGCGTGAGTGAGGGCGTGAGTGAGGGCGTGAGTGAGGGCGGGAGTGAGGGCGGGAGTGAGGGCGGGAGTGAGGGCGGGAGTGAGGGCGGGAGTGAGGGCGGGAGTGAGGGCGGGAGACGCTGGCGGAGGTTGGGGCGAGCGCCCCGACGCTGCTGCGCGCCGCTCGCGCTTTCTCCGCGCTGCGCTGCCGCCGCCGCCGACCCAGATCGGCTGACTTGTGAGTCAGAGAGGGCGCTTGCGACAGCGTGCGAGCGCCGCACCGCACAGTGCCCACCGGGCTGCGCGGCGCCGGACGAACCACTGCTCCACCGGAACCGACCAATCCCCTTTCGCACTTCCCGTTTGGCTGAAGCCACGAGTTTCTATTAAGGCAGTGGTATAGCGGGGATATCAACCGCCAGGGGCGGAAGAAATTTCGCCGCCCCTTATTTAGGCGTTTCAAATTAAAACTCTAAAAATTCAGTAGTTCCAGAGAACTTTGCGGCAAAAACAATCATCATTTGTTGTGCATTGTACAGGTTACAAATAAAAAGTCATAGTGTGGATATGTTTACAATATCATAATCACTTTACATACATTTAAGAAGTCGTCGCAGAATAAGTAATGAAGATTCTGTGCCCATTTCAATCGGTCCGAATCGTAGGTGCGATGAAAATATTAAATTAATTGGTTCAAATTTTTGTAAGATTATTAATTGTGACATTTTGCCGCCCCTTAAAAGTTCCGTCCGGGGCGGGCTACGCCATTGTATTAGCGTTTGGTATTAGACGATTTCAACTAGGGGAGTCATATTCCAGGTTTCATTGTCGCCTGAGATGAAGGTTACTGGGTGATTTTTGCGTGGGAGGAGTATTCATGCGTCTTACCGAATTAACATCCATCACTCTACAATGTAAAATTGTCCATGGAAATCAAAATCTCAGAAGATTCTAATTTTTATTTTGCCTTTCCGTGAAAGTCCAGTAGACTTTTTCTTATACTGCTTATAAATTTGAGAACTTTTACTGAATTTGTTTAAACTAGCTCTTTAAAATGTAATTTAGGAATGCATAATATGCTTTTGATGTTATATTGTCCCGCTTGTGTTCTCAGAACAGTATTGTCAGAAGAGAGTACAGAGAAGATTGATTCCTAGTTATCTCTAATATCTTGATCTTATGTTTGTACACCTAAGACATTGAAAATGGGTGAACGATTCTGTGCTAACTGAAAGAACTATCAGCAACCATAATGGATATAAAATCCATTATGAATATGTAAAATCTGAATATGATGCGCAAACAGTTGAAGAACGTTCACATTGACAGTATGCATTTCTCTAAGACGAAACTAAACAAAACCTTGAAGGTCTTAACATTGTGTTAAGGCGTGATTGAAAAAAAAAAATTATTAAATGTTACTAAATTAAGTAACTTGCAACTATCATCCACAATTCTCTAGGAACATTTACATCTAGTATTAGAAGCCAAGCAGCTACACTTGTTGAATGTCCACAACCAAACACCTAGTGATATTTGATAAGTTGTCGATGTGTAATATTGACATTGCGTGAAGTCTTAGGTATCCATTACTTTGCCGAATATTGACATATAGTTTCGAATCATATTGACATATCGTTTTCCCGGATGTCATGGTACTTGGAAATCCAATTGATAACTACAGCATTAACAGCAAACTTCTACATTTGTCCACGTGCTTGCGAATTATTTCGCACTGTGCAGCGAGGCTGGGCTGCTGCGCGGCGGCGGGCGGCGGCGCGGAGTGCGGTGATGGCCAGTGCACGTGTGCAGCGAAGGCCGAGGGCGGGGCGGCGCGGGGCGGGCCGGGGGCGGAGACGGAGGCGGGGATGCGGTGGGGCAGGTGGGAGAAAGGAGAGACTCTGCAGGTTCGCTAGTGTCCTTTGGACCAGTGCTTCATAACATTTCGCAAGGCCTTGACCTCGCAGGTACCTTCTCACACCCTTTGGGAGAAATATTATGCTGGTGACCAGGAGAGAGTTGCTGCCCTGAAGCTTGGGTGAGAAGGGATTTCGTAGTCAAGCGTTACTTGCATATTATTATTTTCTACTTTATTATATTCACATGTCAGAAGGAATTGTATTGTAAATGATCGGGCTGTAATAACTACACATTATTATGGAGGACATTTTTATCATTTGTCTTAAGTTTAATTAATGTAATAGGAATAGCGTAGCATAGCAATAGCGTAAATTGTCTTCTACATTTAAGACCTATCATAATTTATAAAGTAGTGTGATCGCGAGTTGTAGCACATTGTTTGGCATAAATATCAGATATTATATTTAAATACTTTAAACAAATTTTGTAGTCGATGTGCGGGTTTCGTTTCGTAGAGCACAGATAACTTTTTGCCTCAATATTCTTACCTCTAAATACAAGAACTCTGAAAAAGTCCCCTTTGAAAAAAAACAACTATCTATTGGCAGTTTACTAAGCGATGTAACGATTTGAGGTGAAATGCACTTTTAAGCACGAGAGAAGTTTATTGCTCGTATCATATTTTACTTTGAAAGCTTACATGATCCTAAGTGTTCCTTATTAGGAGAGAAAATCGTGCTGGCGTCATGTTCCCTTACAAAATAAAACTGCTTATTCGATGTCGTAAAATTATAGCAGGTAAAATAATTTCTCTACAACTATTGTGAATATGACTAGGCAACGGAAAGCATTATCTCCGTCATCTTCATCTCCATTTCTCGAAATGTTTTGTGAATATCATCTGAGTGGATGTCATTACTTGTAATTCACACAATAGCAGCATTGAAACTGTGTAAATATTTGTATTCGCTTCTTCTTTGAGGAAAAAAAAACGTCAGGGAACTAGAAATATCGTGTATCAAATGGAGATGAGCAGATCATTTTGATGTGCTTGAGAATGAATGATTTGGACGCATAAAGCATTTTATCTCGTTTATACCCGACAATGAAGCGTGTGTTAATGGAGAAAACAAAGAAAATATTGGAAATTGCATATAATCAATGAACTAAAATTAATGAAGAAACTGAAAAACAGGTCACGATTTGCGGAAACGGGAAGAGCTATCCGGAAGTGCCATCATGTGAACCTTTCTAGACAAAAAGCCGTCAGTCGTCTGGGATTCCAAGAGATAATTCCAGTTCCAATTTCAATTCTAATATCAAACTCGATGGAAGGTAGATATAATCATCAACAACAACATACACACACACACACGCGCGCACACACACACACACAAACATACACACACACATACTGTGATGACGTACGATCGCTTGCAGCTTTTTCTTCGTGCGCATTCCACGGCGGCTGTTTGCGAGCAGCCGGCTCGAGGCGAGTGCAGGCAGCCCCCGGCCGCACACCTGAGCCAAGAGGCGTCTCGCGCTGCAACAGGAGGAGCACGACCGCCTGGACCCGTTTCCAGCGCAGACCTTTGTGCTGCGCCAGGAACAGCAGCTCAGCGCCGCACAGCCTTATAACCGCGGGCCAACGCTCTCCCCACGAGTCCTCAACGCCCGCCCGTCCCCTCCCGCCCCGCCCCGTCTCGCCCACCCCCGCCTCCCCCGCCTGCCCCGCCACCCCCCGCCTCCCCCTCCGCCTTCTCCGCCTGCCACGCCTCCCCCGCCCCAGCCATTCCCCGCCCCACCTACCCCGCCCTCGTCCGCCCTCGTCCGCCCTCGTCCGCCCTCGTCCGCCAATTTATATCCGTCATATTTTACACAAGTTTATCTTCTTCAGATTACAATTATTAAACCTGTGAAATAAACATTTGGAGTTGTGAAGTATGTTTTATCTGCTTACCACAACTTTGTTTTATTTAATTTTGACATATTCCTTACAATATTCTAGAAAATATCTTTACTTACGTTTGGTCCAGTTATTGATTCTGATTGGAACCAAAAAATCTCATCGTCTATCGACTTTTGATTTTTTTTATTCATTTATCTTCACTTAAAAAAATCCAAAGTACTTAAGGAAAATTGAAAAATGTTTCGTCTTTTCGGGACGCTGCCTCTCTCATACAGCACTCGCATGGACCGCTCATGAATCACGTGCATGAGCGAGGTTCTGTCTTCCTCACAAACACCGACTTAGCGAGTAGGGAGGTGTGTAATGAGAAAGAAAATTCATTTGGAAAGGACGGTCGAGAACGAAATGCACATGCACACGGTGCGAGTAGCTGTGACAGTGTTAGGTAAACAGGATAATGGATGATAATGGTAATGGTAGGAGATGACGTCACTTAGGGTGAGGGGGGGGGAGTGCTACTCGTAATAGCAGTGTCAGCACGAGAAACACATGTGAGAGGTGAAAGTGTGCTGCCTGTAATAAGGAATAACTCTGGTTAAGAAATTATGTGTTAATACTTGCGGAGCCTCTCTCTGAACTGTAGGTTTAATGAATTGTTTCTCGGTGCGAAGACCTTTATATGGACTCAGGACATTCACCCACAATGAGAGATTAGTTCAACACAACTATTATGTATATACAATTGCTAAAAGTCATGAAAGTATTTCTTAAGGATTCTGCAACAACTCTCTGCGTACCTTCTTTGCGAAACCATCTTTTGAGTACATTTTCTCCGCCCCCGCCAGTAACTTAACAGAAACTCTATAACAATTTGTAATCTCGAACGTGAACAATTAAAGCATACAATTAATACCAATGGAGTACACGTAATAAGAAAGACTGGTCTTTTTTATGACAATATCGGCTCTTGAAAGGCAGAAATTAACGTACAACGCTAATGCAATAGAGAAAAATGCATTGAATGCAGTACAGTGAATTGCTGTTTCTTTTGAAAGGGTTGCCGATGCTAATGAGCAGTGAGTCTGACCTCGTTGCGAATCCTCCACGTGAATGAAGGCGGCGGGGGTGGAAGGGCGGGTGGCAGGGGAGGGGAGGGGGTAGATGGCGGCGTGCCGCAGACACCGCCGCGCCGCCGGGGCTATAACCGGCCGCTGGGTGTGGGGGGGCGGGGAGGGGGCGGGCGGCGGCGGCGGGGCGCGCCCGGAATAGAGCCGACGACCGCGGCGCGCCGCTGCCACATCCCTCGCATCACCCAACGCCCCCTGCCCGCCCCGCCCCGCCCCGCCACCCACGCCGCCCGGGCATCTCCATTGTCCGCCACGCGGGCTGCAATAGCTATCGGAAGTATAGTGCGATTTTTATAACTTTGCCCCTCAAGTCCCTACGGCCGCGATGAAATATCACACGGCATTTCGCGTCTTTGTCGGTCCTGCCGCTAGATGTCGCATGATCGGAAGCACTACTTGATACGGTCGTGATCATGCGAAATCTAGCGACACGACTGAGAAAGTCTCGAAATACCGCCACATATTCCATTGTGAAGACGGGCCTTGAGGGGCAAAGTTAGAAAAATCGTTAAGTATGTTGAATAAAAGTCGTATCTAATGTATATTTCAGTGTAATCTCAGTAGTTATGGTCCGATTAAAAGTAGTTGGTGATTGACAGTTGCGAATGGAAGGGAGCGACGTTGCCAGTTTGCTTACCACTGAACACGTGATTCCCGGGACACGAAAATAAACACTTGAAATAAATACTTATTAAAGTAACCTAAATCATACACTCATATTGCTTGGAGCTACAGCATCAGAAGCACAACTGTCAATCACCAACTTAGTTTCTATCCTATGGTCCGATTAAAAATATCTTAAATTACGGATGCGGCCCGCGGCTTAACTAGTATGTATGTATTAACTAGTATGTAGCCCTTAAACCCTTCTAAGTTGTCTTAGGAATTTGAGTACAGACCGTAGCGCATTTTCGACACTAGCTATACATAGCATGAACCACTGTCTGGAGGTGAACTCAAGCGGCCTGTTGATGTGATCAGTATTTTCCCTACGTTTCTCTCGTCAATACCATATCAATGCCGAATCAGTGCGCTAAGAAATGGGCCGCGGTCCACGTGCCACCTTGCCTTCCTCACTCTTGTCGTCTTCTCTCCGCTAATCTACACTTTCACTTACATGAAGCACAATACCATACAAATCGAGAGCTTAGAAATTGTCAATGCTGAGGCTGTGCCCCTAAGAGAAGGTTCCTGGAGGATGAAAAACTACGGAAGCCATCGTGTAGGTCGGTACCGGACCTCGCGTTCTAGCGGGGGAGGAACTCCGCCACTTCCCATGATCTAACATACACTTCACATACAGGAGTAATCACCTAACTGACGGGCCCGGAAACAACAAATACTCGTACCTTATGACTTAACATCGCCGTCGATTTGCTGTTTGGCCCCCTTCGTCGCCCCGCCTTCCGCTCACATCCCCCTCTACAAGCTCCGCCATTGGAAAACATGTAGAAGATACCTCCTTCCTCTATGCCTCCGCCACCCGCCGTGCTCTGCCCTCATACCGCTTCACTGCCAACCTTACTACTTCCGCCACGCCACCCAGTCGGCAGCGCTGCCGTCTCCGTTCCAGACGCCCCGACCGCACTACCCCACCTCATCCCCTCGGCACCCCCTCTTCACCTCCGACCCACCCACCCCCTGCGCGGGGGCTTTCGCACTGTCAGCTTCCGCCGCGGTTTGCTGGCTCACCCTCAGCTGCACCATCTCGTTGGGCCACAGTCCCTACCGGCGCTGAAGAAATAACACGTCGTATGTCAATTTGCATCGAAAATGAGCTCGTCTTCAGTCTTCAACAAGTAAAATTAAGTTTTTTAAAATAGTCATCACATTGAAAGACGTAAATAAAAATAAAAGAAGAGTGCATTTAAACTTTATGGAAGAATATGTGGATTAATTTTAGAAACCTGTAAAACTACTGTTTTACAGATACAGGGTTCGTTTCTTAAGCAAAGCAACATCTTTTGAGCTCAATTGAAACCTGATGCTCTGTTGCGTGCGTCCGTAATCTTTGTCTCTCTCTGCCTCTCTGTCTCTATCTCTCTCTGTCTCCCTTTCTGTCTCTCTCTGTCCCTCTGTCTCCCTTTCTGTCTCTGTCTCTCTCTGTTTCTCTCTGAATCTCTGTCTCTTTCTCTGTATCTCTGTGCCTCTCTGTCTCTGCCACCATTGTTCAGTAGTCAGCGCTGGCCGTGCCGTCCCTCCTGCCTCCAGGTCTCTTGGCCCCCGTTCCCCCGCCTTCTTCGCCCGCGTGGGACTGGAGCGTGACGAGGTAAATTGGGTCGATCGACGCCGCTCCGCCTTCCAGACGAAAGAGGGCGTCACTTGTCCCATTTTAGACCCTGGAAGATGCCAGGGAAGTCGAATAATCTCCACCGCATCAAATTAAAGTAGAGTTATTATAGTTTTTTAAAAACGTTGGAGTCTATAATGATGACACCCGGACATAAAACTGGAGGTTATTCAGTCTGGAAAATATTACTCTTTGATGTTAACTGCTTATCGACACACACGAACTATGAAAGACCATTTTAATGTTTAAAAATTTGTATACATACGTTCACCTGTACTTTAACTCACATTGCGTGTTTTGTACTACTTTTAAATGCAAATTTGAAAATGTTACAAATTCTTTTATTGCTAATTAATAACACTTATATCTTAGAACTAATAATTATGACATTTAATAATTCTAAAAATATCACTTAAAAAGTATTAAATAGCCATCATGATGATCATCAGAAAATTATATTCTTCATTGACATTTGTTATATATGACATGAGATTTTTTTCTGCTTCAGAAAAAAATGTGAAAAATCAATGCTCTGAAATAAATATCATTGATCACCAAATCTCTTCGCGGACACTCTGCAACACTCATTTAAAAAGTTATTGATATCATTAGATGCACACGCTCTTCCTTTGGGGGTGTATTAGGAGTAATAGAAATAAACAACTTTAAGAGAGATGAGTTGAACCGAAATGTTCAGGTTAACCTGCAATGTGACTGAAATTTCCGAGCAAAAATTTCAGCCGGTGGCGAGTTAATATTTAGTCGTTATACAATAATAGAATCGCCTCCAAAACAGTTGATTGTAATCCAGATTTTGAGGATCTTGTGCTACAACTTCGGTTTCAAATTTCAGTCAATAACCCGTTCATATATCTGTGACAAACCATTAGACAATAATCGAATCTCCTCTGAAAGAAATTATCGTGCCGTGGAAATAAACTGCCGGAGACAACTTGAAAATGGGAATGATACTCATAGCCTACAATTTTGGTCTCGAGTGTCTGCGGCCGCTTGTGAACACAAAGCTCCAAACATCTCGGAAAGAATTGCTTGCAATAAAAATGTCCAGGGGCATCTGCAACGAGCTACAATTTCTGTCTCAGATGTTGACCAGTGGCGCGTGAATATTTAGTTTTACACAATAATAGAATCATCACCGAAAGAGTTACTTGTCAAAAACATGTCGAGGCTCATTTGCAAAAGTGAATGAAACTCGTGGGCTACAATTTGTGTCTCGGATGTCAGCATATAGCACCTTTATAAGCAGACATTAGACATAAACCGAATCATGTCCGAAAGAATTGACCGTAATAAATTATGAGGAACCGTCGGAAAAAGTGAGTGAAACTTATGGGCTACAATTTCAATTTCGGATGTCAGCGGGCGGCGTGTGATCTCATAGCTCCGAATCACCTCCGAAAGAGTAACTTGCAATAAAAATGTCGAGGTCCATCTGCAACGAGCTACAATTTCTGCCTTGGATGTTGGTGTGTGGCGCGTGAATTAGACAATAACCGAATCATCTACGAAAGAAGTGAACGTAATTAACTATCAGGCACCATTTGAAAAAAAGTGAACGAAACTCGTTCAAAACAATTTCAATTTCGGGTGTCAGCATACGGCGTGTGAAAACGTGACCATTGGAAAACGTGAATGAAACTCGTGGGCTACAATTTCAATTTCGGATGTCAGCGGGCGGCGTGTGATCTCATAGCCCCGAATCACCTCCGAAAGAGTAACTTGCAATAAAATGTCGAGGGCCATCTGCAACGAACTTCAATTTCTGTCTTGGATGTTGGTGTGTGGCGCGTGAATTAGACAATAACCGAATCATCTACGAAAGAAGTGAACGTAATTAACTATCAGGCACCATTTGAAAAAAAGTGAACGAAACTCGTTCAAAACAATTTCAATTTCGGTTGTCAGCGGCAGCTGTTTGATCCCTGCATCACCTCCAAAACAGTGCACTAAAAACCCCGAGTTCCGTCTGCAAAGGTGAATGAAACTCGCGGGCTACAATTCCAGCGTCGGATGTCGGCGTGTAGCGCCTGATTATGCAGTCATTACGCGCGGGAGCGTGGTTCCGCGCGACGCGCCTGAATAAACGCGCGAGGGCTATAGAGAGATTCATGTAAGAACAAGCAATTTTGACAGCTAGTGCTGGCAACATAACCGAAGGTTCTGTGGTCGTTGAGTCCTTGATCCCATTGAACTCTCCTTCCTCGATTCGTTCGTTTGCAGTTGGCTAACTTGTAAATGGTTTCCACGCTTCCTTTTGTGATATCCTCGTCCGACGAAAATATAGTGCGCCACGAGAAATAATTGAAATTAGGAAGTGCAGTGCTATGTGCTCTTCTGTAAAAATTTATTTCTTTCATACACATTATATGGAATTTACTTTTTGCGTGATAAGTATTATGTTTATTTTAAAACCGAGTCTTGAATGTAAGGTGCGTGCTGGTGCACGTGTTTCTGAACAGCTGCCGCGGCGGAGGGATACTTCTCTGAATTACATGTGATGTTCACTTGTTTAGCGAACTGTCACTTTTGCTTTTTCTTACGTGAATTCTTCTATACCTGCGCGGTTCTCCGAAGGCGTGAAACGACTGCGCGCGAGTCTCCACGCACCGCGATCGGCGCCACGCGCGTGGCCTTCGGAGGCGGTGATGTGAACGCATCGGCACTCAGGCGGAGCTGCGCGGCTCCGCGGGCGAATTTTCTCTTCGCGTTGGCTGTCGCGGCCAGGATAAACACCGAGTGTTTGCTCGGCACTGCGGCTTTCTGCGGAGGGTAGCGAGGGCAAGCAACATTAATATTCGGCAAACTAAACCTTGTTTGTAAATGTCGAATTCAAATCCGGCGTGTTGTTCTCTGACTGCGTGTTGGTTACAAACTGTCGTCCTTCAGTATGAAGTGTACAAGTCGTTCATTCATGGATTTGGTATTGAGAGTCCACCTCTTGAGATTCGTGTTTGATCTGTAATATAATATTGGCACGAATATAATTATATTTCGTGTTCGGATCTGTTCAAGTGAGAGTAGCAGTAATTTCACAACTGTAGTAAGGTGCATTACGTAGACGTCAGACTTCTGTCTCAAGAGAGGCAAGAGTTGACATATTTCGACCTTGCGACGTCCATGTTTGCAGGGAAACTGTATTCGAGCAATCTCATTTAAAATTATTCATTAATAAATAATAGATGACATGTTTACCCACAAAAAGGTTTGTCAAGCATTTTCAATGAATGTCAAAATTAAAATCCCAAGAATAAAAAAGGCAAATCTTAAGAGAAGCACTTAATTTCATTTCGGCAAAGTCATACCATTAACAGACCGCCAATCATGAGATATCATTGGCTGTGAAAAAAAATACCCAATTAAATTTTTACAGGCAATATTTTTTAAATACTCTGTATGAAATAACTACAGAAATAATGGTAAAAAACCAATAATTTTAAAATTTATAGGACAAGACTAGATTATATTCGTTTTTTCGGATATGACTAAGAGGAAATGGGATATTTAGACATAGAGTGAACATTCTTTTTCGATTAATAATTGCAGGATAGGTTTCTGAGAATATAATATCCTACCAAACGCCACGACCCGAGCACCAATCTTTCCGTCTCCTGCCTTTTCATCTCTTCATTTCTTACTTGCACATACACACACTCACATGTACTACACTATCTCACTTGTCAGGAGACCAGTCGGGAGCTAGGGCTTGTCCCGACTGAGGCGGTGCTCCGGTGGGGGGAGATTCCTGGCTGGGGAAAAATCCCCGCAAGCTGATGTAGGTCGGCGCCGAATCTCACCAGCCACCGGGGGAAGATCACCGCCATGTCACGCGATGAAAACATGCACAGCACTTACGGGACTAATGACAATAGCGGATGGTGCGGCCAAAATCATCAATCAATCAGAAGTTCATTGACACAAACAACTGTGTGAACAATCTGTTAGTATGGTCGTGACTTATTTGGAGTTCCATTTAATCCTTTAAGAAGTTCCCATGCACGTCGGAGGATGCGATAGCTCAAGTCCCTTCTAGTGGATTTCTTTCACTCCGCGGAGCGCTCTTGCAAGTGCCTGTGACCTTCACGAACAAAACTCGTGTTGTGCCTTGCGCCCATTGCAACATCAGCCTTTTCATGCCTTTTCGTGCACTTCGTGTTTGCAACACAGCGATTCTCTGCTTACAGAGCTGTGAACTTAATAGAGATGTCAGTGAAGATGCGAATGTTATATGTTGATTAGAGGTCTGAATCGACCCTGAACAAGTGAAGTTGGTCTCATGGCAATCGTAGTCTTCTTGGGTAGAGTGTTGCTAGTCACCCTGGTGTATCAAAGGTTTTCGTTCTGGCAAAAAAAGAACTTTAACAGATCTTTGCAACTATAGCAGAACAGAGAAAGTCATACATGCTCATTAGAAAGTTACGCGGCCTATTTCAAATCTCTCTTATTTTCCTGTGTTACTTGCGAAGAGAATGAAATTCATAAATTCTAATGTTTGACAAACCTTTCAAAAATGCCTCAGGCAATGTTGAAAGTAATTTAATAGAATTGCATGTTTCAATTGGGATTGTGTCAACCTCCGGCAAAGCATGAAAATTAATATTAATGCGTACGTTGATGAACAGATCAAAGGAAATAGTTCATGCGACGAAACATAAATCGATGCAAAGAACGTGCCAAATACTCCATAGAGCAGAATGAAAATATCTCAAAGCATGTCTCTCTTACTGAGAATAAACCAGCTCCCTCTAGTAGCCTGCAAACTATTGTATGCTAAGAGATTTCTCAACAGCGCAGCGGCTTGACTAGTCATGCCGTGCGCACTTTGCTAGTTCGGCATTGCGCCTAGGGCGAGGGTGGGGAGAGGCAGAAAGTAACAAAGGGCGGTAGGTTATATGAGCAGTGACTCGAGAAGGCAGGAGGAGCTTGTAAGTGGCGCGAGGTCGGTCTGGGGGCAGTGGTTCAGAATCCACGCGTAATCACTCTAGGAACTTCTTAGCGCCTCCATTATACACGAGCCACACAAAATCCGAGGAAAATTAATATTCCGAAATGAATAGTATTTCGAAAGTCTCACTTCAATTAAACTCAGAATGAACCAAAAGTACGTGTTATGAAACACAGCTTCAATATGAATATTAGAGAAAATAACACTAAAACATTGTATCGTTTGGGAAGACCATTCTGCAAACTTTTCTTTAGAGTTATGTAATTTTAAGAAAGTTGTCTATTAGTGAGTGTGACAATAAATGTTTTTTTCGCTAAAGAAGTTTATAAGTATTACTATAGCAACGAATGTTGTTGAGTGGCATTCATGACTAAAATGGAACTAGCGTTGAAATGCATAATATTGGCCACGTATGTAACATAAAAGTCAATTTTACGTATAAAATGGGTTTTAGAAAATTCTTCATAACACGTCTAATATGCTATGTTTCAAGCAGTTTGATGAAGATAGATTTACACACTAGAGTTTAAATAGAAGAGGTAGTGCACTAATATATTGAAAATCGGATTAACTGCGATTGGACCTCTTCCGAAAAAAAAATTACTCGGATTATCGAAATCAATAAAAGAGCCGATAGAAGTCTTTAATGTAAAAGTTCTGCTAAAATCGTTTGTAATGTTTCTCTGATGTTTACAGTAGTGAAGTGAATTATCATTTTTTGCAATCTGTAGCTTTAATAAAATTATGAAGTCGTGTGGTCGATTTTAAACACAGTAAACAACATCCATACAGTTTTCATTTAATTCAATTAATGCCAGAATCGATCACCAAATTATCGACGGTTCCAATTTTTTGACGTCAGAATTATGGAGGCTCTACTGTATTTATTGTTTAATATATTCATTGTCATTTATTACAACTGTTATAAATTCTATGAGAAAATCTGTGCCGTGGAGCACCACTAGTTCTTTACTGGAAGACTCGCGTAGCAGAAGTCTAATAAGGAAGTGACCTGATGGCTTGGGATCGAAGGGTCGTGAGTTCGAGTCCCACCCAGGGCGTGGGTATTTGTGCTTGTTATTCAACTTTCCTAGTCATCCTTACATCTCCCATAAATCACGTCTGAAACTAACAACCTTACTTGCAAGAACGTAGAAAGCATGAAGTCGTTCTCCCTAACAAATTCTAGCAACAGAAAATAAGCCTCATGCTAAGCGCATTGGGAGAGGGGAGAGACTGGTAACGTAGTCCAACAGTGGCCAATGATAGAAAAAATGTTAATTGCTACTTGACATTGTGCGAACACGTATTTCTTATCTGAAATATCAAACAATGCTACGATTTAAAATAGTTATTTGTGATAGGAGTGTTCAAAGTGGCCTTTTATTTTGCGAGTAGGAAAGGTTGCGTCATGAAACCAATAGGTGTAGTGGTGTAATCCTATGAGCAAAACAAAATAAATTTTACCACGTGTCATACACTACTTTTTAGACAGCCTTATTGGCATTCATTTAATTTGAATTCAAGCATTCAAATTACTATGTTACATTAACCCATTGGTCTAGTGCATGTGATCCGATAAATCGGATGCTAAGAAAAGCGTCAACAATGCCTGTGATTGTAGACTTATCTGTTTGAGATATACAATAATCATCTTTCGCATTGTTGGAAAAGTCATAAATTAAATGTATATGCTGCAACTTTCAGAAGTTTTAGATTTACAGCAATTAGAGTGCAAGATGGCGCATTACTGTCTTGTTGTTTCACGTAGCTAGTAAGTTTTCATTTAATTATAATATCTAACCTTCATTGATACGAACAAATTTTGTACGAAATGAAATAATGAAGGTTTGTGTTTTCCATTTGAATTGGTGTTCTAAGAAAATAATTATAAATTACTGAACTATTTCAAATTAATTTTCGTGATCCGAAATATCGGATCACATGCACAGGGGACACCTATCATTGCAATACAGTATTTCAGAATGGCTACGTCTTTTCTCTCTATATTTCAAGCAACTGCTTCTAAATGAAAAAGTATTGTTTGCTTGTCTGTAGCTGGAATTTTGGTATGTTGGAAGAAGAACACACAAAAGGTGCCAACAATTGCGAGCAATGATTTTCACTCGTCTGCAGAAATTATGCATATTAGATGGAAAGGCAATGATGTTGTCTATTACCACAAATCATGAAGAAAACGAAATGGGAAGTTACACGAGGTGGTCGAAAAAAAATGTAAAATTAATGTTTCACAGCCTGTAGTTTTTAGTTCGTACAATAAAGGAATGGGTGGGATGGATTTGATGAACCAAGTGGTGGCGAAATACAGAACAAGAATGAAACAAAAAAATAGTATTGCCAAATATTTGCACATTTTTTGGATACTTGGGTTGTGAATATTTAGCTCCTGATGAAAATATAGCCAAATGTGGAGAAGTCATATTGTCTTTCGAAATTCCGAAGAGATATTTGCCTGAGCTTGTTGAAAATTCATGAAACATCACCAAGAAGAGAAAAACAGCCAAGTGATCCAAATTATGACATCCCTTTTGACCGCAAAAACCATTTGATAATTTCCATTTCTACTGCCATAGTAAAGGAAACTTCATGTGTCGAAACTATGATACGGGATTTCATTCCAAATGCTTCAAAGACTATCATGCATATTAGAATACGAAAGGAAAGAATTTCTTATGAATCAACATAATTTTTCAAAATCAAAATACTTTCATTTATTTTGCCCAGTAATATAAATATAACGTAAAAATTAGTCCAGACATCAAAATGGACCAAAAGATTAAAATATAGCTAACTTATTTTTAGAGTAACAAATATCTTAGTATATGCGAAATTCACCGTGTCCTTTCTACTGAAAGCATACCCGACCGGACAGCCCGACGGCTACACTTAAGAGCATGTATGCATGTGATCCGATTTATCGCATCACGTTTTTCTTGGAAACGGTTGAGAATAAAATTTTGATAATCCACATAGTATGCCTTTTAGATGTATAATACATAGATATATAATCTTTTCCCCAAAAATAAGTCAGGAAACTTCATGCACTAATGGGTCAAGGTCAGTAGTAGTTGATACGATCAGACACAAGTATTTTGTTTTCATTGTTGCATTCGCAGTTTTATCTGAACATTTGAGCATTTTTCACTTTTAACACTATCCGTATAAATTGAACTTTTCATGTTCTAAAAAACAACTTTTACTGGGAATATCTAAAAACAATAGATCTTTTTACCTAAAAATAGCGATTAAATTAAAATGTTATATAAGGAATGTTACATGAATTGTAGTATATGTATTTAGACCTTACCTTGTTTTCAAAAAGATTTTAAATTATTACGTATTGAAGCCCTCACTGAAGTTCAATGAGACGAATTTTCAAGGTCTTAGTGTCGGTCCCGTCTGGTAGAATGCATAAAAAGAGGGCAAACCTACAAAGCGCTGACATCAGTACTTTGAGTGCGCTCCGGCCGCAAATGCAAAGGGAACTTGGGTGTCTCGTACGTTATGAGCATTTCAATGTGTGTTAGGAGCGTTTCAATGGGCATTCCTCCTATTTTTTCATTGCATGAAATGTTGATTTTAGAAGTATTTTTGTGTATTTCTCATGTATTTATATTTTTCTTAGATTATTCTATTGATTCTCAGGCGCTTTTCTTTTTTTTGTATTGTTATTTAACATTTACGTCACAATACCTTTTATTGTATCTTTCATTAAAATTGTACTAAAAAAGGGAATATTTCATAATAATAAGTATAATTTAAATAATGAATTATATTCATAAATAAATTGTGTTAATATTTAAATGTAAAGCACAGAACTCTCAGATTATAAAGCTTTATAGGTTTAAATGATGTTTGGCCTCAAAGTATTCATAGCGTATTAAAACACGAATTAATAAGTTATTTAATTAATCATATTCTACATGTAGTAATCGTGTAAAGTACGTTCGTCACTCACTGGTCTGTCGCCTAGAGGAAGCGAAATTTTCTTTCGAACTCGACGCATCTCTGACCATTTTCTTTGCGTATCCTTTTAATCTAATTTCAAAACGCTTAAAATTCTTAAGAATGAAATACTTTTAAAAGCTATGGTATTTAAAGGATTATAGACTCCACACTAAGCTAGTATTATTACATTCTTAGGTATACGTATATCTACGAAGTACAACAGGATATAGTGTTTATTTGTATTATAAGAGAGCATTAATACTAATAGCATAATTTTCCTTTAAAAAAATCCTGTCATAGGCCGACTTCCTCTTGATGAATTTCTCGATTTGCGTGTGGGTATGTATTTATTCCATTGACATGCGAATCTTGTATTGCTGGAATTAATGCTTGGAGTCTTTGAGCGAAGCGTTTACAAATGTATGCGATATTTCATTCACTTGCCTTTCATATTAAAACGATGAGTAGCGAGAAAATTGCCCACTTATTTTCATTGGGAATTCAATTTGATGAATACAAATGAATCCATTTAAAGGCTGATTTACAAGAACATGCTTTGAAATGAAAAAAGAAAGGAAGGTTAGTGGAAGAAGACGCAGAAAAGAAATTCAATTATTCAGACCTTGTGAATATCTTGGTCATAATTGATAATTATCAATTGTGTTCAATACATGATAACTGAAGTACTGATTTTTATATTTTTAATTAAGTACTTTAGTAATCAATATACTTATATTAATAAAATGCTTTTGCCGCCATGCACGCGAAATGCAGTTTAGTTCCAGTCACTAGTGCTAGTTTCTAGAGTATTGTATTTGTTAACTGTAATATACATGTGAAAACAAGAGATCGCCAATTTTGTCAATTTTTTTATTGTTCGTCAATATGAATGGAGTTTTAAAAACTTATTATCCTGGAATTTATTAAAATATTTTCTTAAATTGTTCCCTCCTGAAATGTTTAGCAACATTAGTAAGCAGTACGTTTTTAAAGATGTACTTCAAAACAATAGTGCATAATATATGGCTTGCTTAATATATTGCAGAACATGAGAGTTCTGATTTCTTTGTATGGTGCAACAGGAGTTTCACCCGCAGACTGCATACGAAGTGACGAAGCACCTTTCTTCGTCAGGCGCTAGAGGAAGTACCAGGGGTGACTTCTGCAACCTGCTACGTGTCTGAAGTAGAGCGAACCAAATGCCATTGCTAACGATGATTAATGTGAAGTAGATAGCGTCGAGGCACTTCTCTGTGAACAGTGGCAGCGGAATGGCGTCCGTAGCCACCACCAACCTTCCTGGGTTCTGGTGCTTCTTCTCTCCAAACGTCTCAGGAGACCGCCGCAGAACTTCGTTTTTCCTTTCTTTTTTTCCCTCACTAACCTTTGTTTTTCTCAGTACCTTCACACACACAACCCGCCGGCGGAGACACGTTCAGGAAGTCTGGACGCTCGCCGAGAACATACACAACCTCAATGTGCCTCGTGAGTGCGCCAAGAGAAAACATGATACGAGGACGATTTTCATAATCGCTGAGTGGGATAGGTTGTAATGGCTCGCGTTACCTCCTTAGTAATTCAGATCAGCAGCGCCTCGGGAGCTGGTGAGCAATCAAAACAACGCGCGCGGAGGCCGTGCATGCCATGACGGCTGGAAGCATCTCGAGCCGAGCGCTCGAGCCTTGAGCTCACCGGCGCGGCGCGCGCCGGCGAATCCTATTTCAGGCGGTGATTACCGGGCTTATCTCGGGGCGACGCGGCGCGGCGGCGCGGAGCCGCGACAGGTGGGGCAGTGGGAGATGGAGGTGATACATGGGATTACGCCAAAAACTGTTCCTAACGTTTCCAACAATGTAGTATATGTGGGTCAAAATCGAAATTTTCCCTCTCATCTTACCCTGTCCCACGAAGAAAAACACTCGCTCTCACCGGGAGAGGTGGCTCAGAGCATCCACTGACGTCACTGTAGTGCTTCTGACCGGGAGGTCAAGGGATTCGAGTCCCGACGGTGGAAGGATTTTCGACACTAGCCAGATAGCTAGGTCGAGTTCTGTCGCTGTCTGGAGGAGAATTCTAGCTGCCGGCTTCTCTGATCGGTAGTTTTCCGTGGTTTCTCCGATCAATGCCAGGTGAATGCTGGAGCAGTGCCCTACCAAACGGGTCACAGCCCGTGCGCGATCTTTCCTTCCTCTTCCTTGTTCTATCCTCACCCCTTATACACACTCTTACACTAACATGCACTACACTACCACACATGCAGGGAGACCAGCTGGTTGGGAAGCTTAGGGCTTGTCCCGACTGGGGCGATGCCCCGTTAATGGAAGATACCTAGTTGAGTAAAATCCCGCTAGCCGACGGTAGGTCGGCGCCGAATCTCGCCGTCCACCGGGAAAAGATCACCGCCACATCCCAGCACGTACTACATTTACGGGACTAATTACCTTAGAACTTGACGCGCCCCGAGTCACTATTAATCAATCAATCAATAAATCAACTACTCGCTTATCGCGAGAGCACATGGCGAACAAGACCACAAACTCAGGAGGGGAATGGTGTATACAGTCAATACTTTTAAGGCGAAGTTAACGCTACGCGACGTGTGTCCAAGCTGATGATAAGGTTCAGGTCTTCGGTCTAAGCGATTAACATTAAAACATCCTTGAGTCTGTCCAACGCATAATTTCTGACGCATTTTATACCAAAAAACTCTTTGGATACAGAAAAGACGTTATTCGTAATTGAACTTCAACCCAGAATGCCCTCGTACCCTCCACTTGCTTTCGTTTTCGATCACCGATGTCTCGAGTCAATTTACGAACCCGACAAGATATAAGACCAGACACTTTTTTTCTATAAAATACTTAAATATTTTCTAGAGCGGGAGATGAAAACCATGACCCATGTGACAAACATGTGATTATAAGTGACGCATTGTTTTCTTGTATCTCAAAACTATTTTCAAGTGCGTGCCCAAAGCATTATGCAATCCTTCAAGTGTAGTTAGTGTCGAAAATCCAGCATCGACCCAACTCGAAAACATCGACGCTGCTGAGGCAGTAACATCGCCACTGAGGAGCCCCCGCAGTCGGAGTAATTTCGATTGATTGATTGTTCGTGATCCCGGGCGCGTCGAGTACTTAGGTCATTAGTCCCGTAAGTGTAGTGCGTGTTTTTCCTCTAGAGGTGGCAGTGATATTTCCTCGCTGGATGGCGAGATCCGGCGCCGACCTACCGTCGACTAGCGGAATTGCTCCTAACTAGGTATCTCCCACCAGCGGGGCACCGCCCCAGCCGGGACAAGCTCTAAGCTCCCGACCGGTCTCTCCGGCATGTGTGGTAGTGTAGTGAATATTAGTGTAAGTGTGTATGTAAGGGGTGAGGATATGACAAGGAAGAGGAAGGAAAGATCGCGTGCGGCCCGTGGCTCGTTTGTTAAGGTACTGGTCCAGCATTCGCCTGGTGTTGATCGGAGAAACCACGGAAAACTGCCGATCAGAGCAGCCGGCCGCTAGAATTCTCATCCAGACAGTGACTGAACTCGACCTAGCTGTAAAGCTAGTGTCGAAATTCCTGCCGCCGCGGGTCTCGAACCTAGGACCTCCCGGTCAGAGGGACTGCAGTTACATCCGTTGATGCGCTGAGCCATCTCTCCCGGTCGGAGTAATTTCGAGGGTTCTATGTAAATCACTAGGGTGGGTGGGTGAGCGGGCTAACGAGGAGTCGGGCTGGGCGAGCGGGCAGTGGGCGGGCGGGCAGTGGGCGGGCGGGCAGTGGGCGGGCGGGCGGGCGGGCGGGCGGGCGGGCGTGGGTGTGCGTGGGCGGTTCCGGCCCGCGCGTCGCCCGTCGGGCACGCAGCGCGCCTCACGCAAGGGCCCCGCAGGAGAGGAGCGGCCAGGCGAAGGCGGACACATGAATACGCATGTAGCGCGTGACGGCGGCGGCCGCTGCTGGACCGCGCGCGCCCCCGGGCGCCTCAGACCTCGTTATGCCCCCCTTCACCCCCTCCCCCCAACCCCCGCGCATGCGGCGCGCGGCACTCTGCGCTGTGGATAATTTTTCGGAGAGGCGGAGGATCAAAGCCTTTTTCGAGATGGGAGAAACGTATTCAAAATATTTTGAGCCGTCCGGATAGCCGAGGTCGCGAAGGCTGAAGTGCCGTAGCAGCCTCGAAGGGTCGTGGTTCGAATCCCGCCTCGGACATGGTTTTTTACGTGAGTGTGAGTGTTGCCCTTACGTGTTCTTACTGCAGATCGCCCTACAGTTACAATAATCACTGTGGTCAGGTATGACCAAATTGTTAAAAGCGACCTTAAAAAAATAACAAAAATCACACGTATGTATACAGTCGACTCCAGTCATGGTGAACTCGGATGTAGTAAATTCTCGGTTACAGTGAAATTAAGTCACTGGTCCCGTTTCACTTACATTGCAAATAAGGATAAGAAGATTCGGTTATAGAGAACCTGAATCTCGGCTATTGTGAACGTAGGAAATTCGTTCTGGATATCAATTGGATCTGACTATGTTATTAGGTGAGGAGAGAGGCCTTCGGAGAGTGGGACGGGGGTTTCAACAGTGTAAGAGGTATTGAAAGATGTCAGGACTCCATTACGATACTTAGGGACAGAGGACAATGCAGAATCAAGTATGGAGAGAGAACGAACTCTGGAGAAGGATCTAGAGAAATTACTAATGAAAAATGTACGCAAAGGAAACAATTGATAATAATTCATTTTTGTACTGAGAAATAAAGATATAGAAATTTTCAGTTCGTGCTGTTAATGAATTTTGCTATATCTCTATGTCAATAAAATCAATAATTGTGGAGAAATTCTATTTAATTTTGACATCGTTGGATATAGTGAACCAAATACGTTAGTCCCCAGAAGTTCACTACAACCGGAGCCGATGTGTGTGTGTTTATATATAAGTATATAAGCGTCGTCTTTAATAACTGCTTCCGTACTTTTAAAATGTGAGTCAT